>OZ030019.1:73566169-74121169 GCA_964023405.1 Apodemus agrarius | reverse complement strand
CTATGTTTACATTCCAAAGGCTTTCCCCTTTCCCAGTTACCCCCTACCATATGTCCCATAATTCCTCTCCCCCCCCTGCTATTCCCCACTTATTCACCCCCCCCTCACGATTTCTATGTTCTGGGTCTACAATACTGGATCCAATCTTTACAGGCCCAGGGTCCTCTCCTTTCTTCTTCTTGGGAGTCATGTGACTTGCTAATTGTGCCTTGAGTATTTAGGGCTTCTGGGCTCATTAATATCCACTTATCAGTGATTGCATTTCATGTGTATTCTTTTGTGATTGGGTTAGCTCACTTAGGATGATAGTTTCCAGATCTAACCATTTACCTACAAATTGCATGAGTTCATTATTTTTAATTGCTGAGTAGTACTCCATTGTATAAATATACCACATTTTCTGTATCCATTCCTCTTTTGAGGGATATCTGGGCTCCTTCCAATTTCTGGCTATTATAAACAAGGCTGCTATAAACATAGTGGAGCATGTGTCTTTATTGTATGCAGAGGAATCCTCTGGGTATATACCCAGGAGTGGTATGCCAGGGTCCTCTGGAAGTGGCATGCCCAATTTTCTGAGGAACCGCCACACTGATTTCCAGAGCGGTTTTACCATTTTGCAATCCCACCAACAGTGGAGGAGTGTTCCTCTTTCTCCACATCCTCGCCAGCACTTGTTGTCTCTCCAAGTTTTTAATCTTAGCCATTCTGACTGGAGTGAGGTGGAATCTCAGGGTTGTTTTGATTTGCATTTCCCTGATGACTAATGATGTTGAACATCTCTTAAGGTGTTTCTCAGCCATCCGCATTTCTTCTGGTGAAAATTCTTTAAGCTCTGTACCCCATTTTTTGATAGGGTTATTTGGTTCTTTGGGGTCTAACTTCTTGAGTTCTTTGTATACATTGGATATTAGCCCTCTGTCGGATGTGGGGTTGGTGAAGATCATTTCCCACGTTGTTGGTTGCCGTTTTGTCCTTCTTACAGTGTCCTTTGCCTTACAGAAACTTTGTAATTTTATGAGGTCCCATTTGTCAATTCTTGATCTTAGAGCGTAAGCTATTGGTGTTCTGTTCAGGAACTTTCCCCCCTGTGCCCATGTCCTCCAGGGTCTTCCCAAGTTTCTTTTCTAATAGTTTCAGTGTGTCTGGTTTTATGTGGAGGTCCTTGATCCACTTGGAGTTGATCTTAGTACAAGGAGATAACAGAGGGTCAATTCGCATTCTTCTGCATGTTGACCTCCATTTGAACCAGCACCATTTGTTGAAAAGGCTATCTTTTTTCCACTGGATGGTTGTGGCTCCTTTATCAAAGATCAAGTGACCATAAGTCTGTGGGTTCATTTCTGGGTCTTCAATCCTATTCCATTGATCTACCTGCCTGTTGCTGTACCAATACCATGCAGTTTTTAACAAAATTGCTCTGTAGTACAGCTTGAGGTCAGGGATATTGATTCCCCCAGAAGTCCTTTTATTGTTGAGAATAGTTTTAGCTATCCTGGGTTTTTTGTTGTTCCAGATGAATTTGAGAATTGCTCTTTCTAGATCTATGAAGAATTGATTTGGGATTTTGATGGGGATTGCATTGAATCTGTAGATTGCTTTTGGCAAGATGGCCATTTTTACTATATTGATCCTGCCAATCCAGGAGCAAGAAATATTTTTCCATCTTCTGAGGTCTTCTTCGATTTCTTTCTTCAAGGACTTGAAGTTCCTGTCATACAGATCTTTTGCTTGTTTGGTTAGAGTTACGCCAAGGTACTTTATGTTGTTTGTGGCTATTGTGAAGGGTGTTATTTCCCTAACTTCTTTCTCAGCCTGCTTGTCCTTTGAGTACAAGAAGGCTACTGATTTGCTTGAGTTAATTTTATAACCAGCCACTTTGCTGAAGTTGTTTATCAGCTGTAGAAGTTCTCTGGTGGAGTTTTTTGGATCGCTTAAGTAGACTATAATATCGTCTGCAAATAATGATACTTTGACTTCTTCCTTTCCAATTCGTATCCCTTTGACTTCCTTATGTTGTCTAATTGCTCTCGCTAGAACTTCAAGTACTATATTGAAAAGATATGGAGAGAGAGGGCAGCCTTGTCTAGTCCCTGATTTTAGTGGGATTGCTTCAAGTTTCTCTCCATTTATTTTGATGTTGGCTACTGGTTTGCTGTAGATTGCTTTTACTATGTTTAGGTATGGGCCTTGAATTCCTGCTCTTTCCAAGATTTTTAGCATGAAAGGATGCTGAATTTTGTCGAATGCTTTTTCAGCATCTAATGAGATGACCATGTGGTTTTTTTCTTCCAGTTTGTTTATGTAGTGGATTACATTGATGGATTTCCGTATATTGAACCATCCCTGCATCCCTGGATTGAAGCCTACTTGATCATGGTGAATGATCGTTTTGATATGCTCTTGGATTCGGTTGGCAAGAATTTTATTTAGTATTTTTGCATCAATATTCATAAGAGAAATTGGCCTGTAGTTCTCTTTCTTTGTTGGATCTTTTTGTGGTTTAGGTATCAGCGTAATTGTGGTTTCGAAGAACGAGTTGGGCAGTGTCCCTTCTGTCTCTATTTTGTGGAATAGTTTGAAGAGTATTGGTGTTAAGTCTTCTTTGAAGGTCTGGTAGAATTCTGCACTAAAACCATCTGGTCCCGTACTTTTTTTGGTTGGGAGGCTTTCTATAACCCCTTCTATTTCTTTAGGGGTTATGGGACTGTTTAGCTGATCTACTTGATGCTGATTTAATTTTGGTATTTGGTATCTGTCTAGGAAATTGTCCATTTCCTCCAGATTCTCCAGTTGTTTTGAGTATAGGCCTTTGTAGTAGGATCTGATGATCTTTTGAATTTCCTCCGTTTCTGCTGTTATATCCCCCTTTTCACTTCTAATTTTGTTAATTTGGATACTATCTCTGTGCCCTTTGGTTAGTCTAGCTAAGTGTTTATCTATCTTGTTGATTTTCTCGAAGAACCAGGTCTTGGTTTTGTTGATTCTTTGTATGGTTCTCTTTGTTTCTACTTGATTGATTTCAGTCCTTAGTTTGATGATTTCCTCTCTTCTACTCCTCCTGGGTGAGTTAGCTTCTTTTTGTTCCAGGGCCTTCAGGTGTGCTGTTAAGTTGCTAGTGTATGCTCTCTCCAGTTTCTTTTTGGAGGCACTCAGGGCTATGAGTTTTCCTCTTAGCACTGCTTTCATTGTGTCCCAGAGATTTGGGTAGGTCGTACCTTCATTTTCATTGAAGTCTAAAAAGTCTTTGATTTCTTTCTTTATATCTTCCTTGACCAGGGTGTCATTGAGTAGAGTATTGTTCAGTTTCCATGTGTATGTGGGCTTTCTGTTGTTCTTCTTGCTATTGAAGACCACTTTTACTCCATAGTGTTCCAATAGGAGACATGGGATTAGTTCGGTCTTCTTGTATTTGTTGAGGTCTGTCTTGTGACCAATTATATGATCGATTTTTGAGAAGGTACCGTGTGGTGCTGAGAAAAAGGTATACTCTTTTGCTTTAGGATGGAATGTTCTATATATATCTGTTATATCCAATTGGTCCAAAGCTTCAATTAGTTTCACTGTGTCCCTGTTTAGTTTCTGCTTTCCTGATCAGTCCATTGAGGAGAGTGGAGTGTTGAAGTCACCTACAATCATTGTGTTAGGTGCGATGTGTGCTTTAAGCTTTAGTAAAGTTTCTTTTACGAATGAGGGTGCCCTTACATTTGGCGCATAGATGTTCAGTATTGAGAATTCTTCTTGGTGGATTTTCCCTTTGACAAGCAGGAAGTGACCTTCTGTGTCTCTTTTGATGACTTTAGGTTGAAAGTCAATTTTATCTGATATTAGAATGGCTACTCCGGCTTGTTTCCTGGGACCATTTGCTTGTAAAACTGTCTTCCAGCCTTTTACTCTAAGGTAGTGTTTGTCTTTGACACTGAGATGTGTTTCCTGTATGCAGCAAAATGTAGGGTTCTGTTTCCGTATCCAGTCTGTTAGTCTGTGTCTTTTGATTGGGGAATTGAGTCCATTGATATTAAGAGATATAAAGAATAGTAATTATTACTTCCTGACATTTTGGGCATTATTATTATTATTATTATTATTATTATCATTTTGGGCATTATTATTATTATTATTATTATTATTATTATTTGTATTTGATTGGTTCTCTTCTTTTGGGTTGGATGAGATGGGGTTTCTATCTTGTTTCTTCTGGGGTGTTGTTTCCCCCCTTGTGTTGGTATTTTTCCCCTATTATCCTTTGTAGGGCTGGGTTTGTAGATAAGTATCTTGCAAATTTTGTTTTGTCGCAGAATATCTTGGTTTCCCCATCTATGGCAATTGAGAGTTTTGTTGGGTATAGTAGTTTTGGCTGAAGTTTGTGTTCTCTTAGGGTCTGCATGAGGTCTGCCCAGGATCTTCTAGCTTTCATGGTCTCAGGTGAGAAATCTGGTGTAATTCTGATAGGTCTTCCTTTATATGTTACTTGTCCTTTTTCTCTTACTGCCTTTAATATTCTTTCTTTGTTTAGTACATTTGGGGTTTTGATTATTATGTGATGGGAAGTATTTCTGTTCTGGTCCAGTCTATTTGGGGTTCTATAGGCTTCTTGTATATTCATGGGCGTCTCTCTCTTTAGGTTGGGGAAGTTTTCTTCCATAATTTTGTAGAAGATATTTGCTGGCCCTTTAAGTTGTAGATCTTCATTCTCATATATCCCTATAATCCTTAGGTTTGGTCTTCTCATTGTGTCCTGGATTTCCTGAATGTTTTGGGTTATCAGCTTTTTGCATTTTGCATTTTCTTTAATTGTTGAATCCATGGTTCCTATGGTATCTTCAGCATCTGAGATTCTGTCTTCTATCTCTTGTATTCTATTGTTGATATTTGCATCTATGACTCCTGATTTCTTCCCAAGGTTTTCTATCTCCAACGTTGTCTCCCTTTGCGATTTCTTAGTTGTTTCTACTTCTGTTTTTAGATTTTGTATGGTTTTGCTCAGATCTTTCAGTTGCTTGTTTGTGTTTTCCTGTAATTCTTTAAGGGATTTTTGTGTTTCCTCTTTTATGACTTCTACTTGTTGACCCATGTTCTCTTGTATTTCTTTAAGTGATTTTTGTTTCTCCCCCTTATTGGGATTCATTTTTTGCTCTATATTCTCCTGGATTTCTTTAAGTGATTTTTGTGTCTGCCTTGTATGGGCTTCTAGCTTTTGATCTATTTTCTCCTCTATTACTTTAAGAAATTTATCTAAGTGATCCTCAATCTGCATCTTTACCAGTGATTTTAGATCTGAGTCTTGTTTTTCTGGTGTGTTGAGATATCTGAGATTTAATTGTGTTTGCCTTGTAATGGCTTCTAGCTTTTGATCTATTTTCTCATGTATTACTTTAAGAGATTTATCTAAGTGTTCCTCTATCAGCATCCTGACCAGTGATTTTAGATCTGAGTCTTGTTTTTCTGGTGTTTCGGGGTATCCAAGATTTATTGCTGTCGGGGAACTGGGTTCGGATGCCACCATACTGCCTTGATTTCTGTTAGTAACGATCTTACGTTTGCCTTTTGCCATCTGGTTAACTCTGGTGTTAGTTGGTCCTGTAGATACTAGCTGGTGCTTGACCCTCCTGTGGGCTCGTAAGGCTATTTCCCAGCGACTGGGACACCTGAACCACTGCCCTGCAGGGCTCCTGCTCACAGATTGCTGACAGGTGGCCTGAGTCCCCCGAGGTCTTAAACTCAGGATATCCCAGGTACTTGGTTCCGCCTGTTGGGTAGCTGCTCTGCACTGCTCCTGCTCAGGGTTTGCTGTCTGGTATCCTGTTTCCCCAGGGGTCTTAAAGTTGGGATACTCAGTTATCTGTTTCTGCCTGCTGGTCCAAAGCTGCTGGGAAGCTGGCTGGGTCCGGCTTCCCCGCCACTGGCTGGATGAGAAGCTGCAGGCAAGATGGCAGCTGCCTGCAGGGAGCTCGGGGTCCGCCCCGCGAGCGCAGAGCGCAGGCTTGGCCGCTGTGCCCCTAACCGCTACTCTGTGCCCAACTCCCGCTCCAGGCCTGAGTTTAAGATTAATTTTCTTACGACATAATATATGTATGTTTCAATCCTTAGTTAGGCATTGTGCCTATGCAACTCATTTAAATATACAAGGTTTAGTCCTAGCCCTTTTAATAGCCACAATTAAAATCTATTTAGGATGATTAATTTTTACAAGTCAATAGTCAGCCAATCAAACTCATACATAGTCAGGCTGTATATTACTCTGGATTGTGACATAAATATACATCCTAGGTTATACAGATGTAGGTAGCTGGAGACAGGCAATGCTTGTTCAGATATGCTATGGATAGTCTTTAAAAGCATTGGAGATCCACAGAATATGGCATTTAAAGTTATTCCATTATTAAAAGGTCTTTTGACTACAGGACAGATCTGCACCCCTCAGCACCCCATTCCACTTCAAAGACGGTGAGCAGCAGTGACCTCCATGTGGAGTGGCTTCAGTTGTGACAAGCTAACCACTGAGCAAGAAATGCCCCGATTTCATCCGTAGACAACGCTGTCCTACAGGACAAGTGGATGCAGGATAGTCAACTGCTGAACCCCGTCAAGGCTGAGCTAGTCCTTCATAATTCCTGCTTCACTTAAGGTCTGTCAGATGTTCCAGGCCAGAGGGCTGAAGACAGATGCTCCAACATTATAGGGATGTTGGGGACTGTCTAGGTTGTCTCTGTCATTTTTTTTTAACTTTTTGAAACTGTGTTTATGTGCTTCCTGCATACTCAAGTAATATTTATCCCTTCTCAGGTTTCTGATGGGGTTGAAGATTAGATAGCTATAGTCTCACAATTAAATTTATGATGTTTAGCATTTAGGATGTTCTAGGTTTGAAAAGATGTTTTTAGGGTGGCAGTACAAGTTAAAATAGAAAATGATTTAGATACAGAATTGCAAACTCATTAAGATAGTATAAATGGCCAAGTATCTTATCTGTGGTACAAAATACAAGCAGACTGGACTTTAAATGTAATCCATGCCTAATAATTTTCATAATTGTCTCCTCATAGCTTGTTACTAGAAGAGAAAGAGCCTTTTTCATTGGACAAAAAAGGGGGAAATGTAGTGGGTTGATCTGTTGCTGTTTCTATTCTAATGCTAAAACTGGTTCCTCAAGATGTGGTGGCCCCTGACCAGCAGATTCTTATATACTCAAGGGATGCCATGTAATCCTTCTCCCCAATTTAACTTGTCAATTAAAAGCTAGAGCCTGTGATTGGGCAGTGGGGGCGGGGGGGGGGGGAAGAAAGGCGGGACTGGAGGATCTAGAAGGGCAGAGGAAGATAGAGGTAGAAGACAGAAGAAGCAGCAGCAATGGACCAGAATCACATGCTCAGGAGAAACAGCAAGTAACAAGGGGCTTTATAGCTGGGGAATAAGCTAGACTAGCACTAGATATGCCCGATCTGGGCATATGGCTTATAAATAAAACATCTGGATTGTATGTTTTTAATAAATCTATGCTTATTAGGACCAGAAATTTTGACAACAGATACCGTTTGCTTCTGTGACATCATCAATATTGGATCCTCACTGGGACTCCTCCCATTTATCTTACTGTTGCCCCCTGTGTGATGGAGATCCTGCAGCTCTGGAATAGTAGGTAGGACTGGCCCTTTCATGGTCCCAAACATTCCCAGGTTGCATAGATATGGGGGTGGGCTAATTGAGAGCCCCGGATCTGAGGCTGGGAGGTAGCTGAGCTGGATAGCCCACTGACTCTCTAACTGCTCTGGTTAGGCCACCCAGTGCCACGGTAGGCAGGTGACAGGGTCACCTCTTCTCCTGCTTCCATTCCCTCAGGACCAGCTTTTATGCACCCACACCTCCAGGGCCCTCCATTGTGCTGTCCAGTCAAGGTATGGGGTCCATTCTCCCAAGTGCTGCGGCCTGTGAGGGGCTGGGTCAGCTCTCCACTGCTTCTTCTTTGGGGGAGGGGCTGGCTCCTCTGCACCCCCACCCACCAGGGCCAGCTCATCCCCTCTTACAACCCGGGGGTCAGTTCTACCATCTCAGGCAGCAAGGGTCAAGGAGGTAGAAGGCATCTCTTCCCACCAAGACCATTTCACGGCAGAAGGGTTGTGGGGTCAACTCTCCCTCACACTATCCTCAGGGCTGGCTCATCCATACCTCAGTCCAGGGCCAGTACTACTGTGCTGCCCAGGTAAAGTGCAGGGCCCATTCTCCCAAGTGCAGCAGCCCATGAGGTTGGAGGGGAGGGAGAGGGACTTGGTGGGGTAGCTGGCTGAATTTATACCACCCCATGGTGAATGAAGGGGTCAGCTCTCCCATACTCACACCCTTGGGGCCCTTGCAGCCACATCCCTGCCACCAGGGCCAGCTCCACAATGCTCTCTAGTCGAGGCACAGGGTCTGCTCTCCTGAGCTGCTGTTGGTGAGAGATGGGGACAGCTCTCCAGAGCACCTCATCCAGTGAGGGGCAAGGCTAGTTATGCACAGCCCCTGGACAGACACATGGTCCCCAGTGCCTGTACAGATGAGGGACATCCCCATGTTTTCTAATGGCAATATACACCAGGGACATTGACACCAACCACTAGACTGTGCAGCCATGGGATATCAACATTCTTAAGACTAGCTAAGTTGAGTAAGCTTTCTTTAACAACTTTAATGAACTCTAGGAGGAAAGATCTGGGGGCCAGAGTTTCTGGGAAATGGTGCCTTAGAGTGATTAAATCTTGCCAGGAGAAGACAAGGCAATGACCAAGACTGAAAGAGAGCCCAGGTATGCTGGACTTTCCTTTCTCAACCACCAACTCCCTGTCATGAGCAGGCTTGATGACTGCTTTGAAAAGACATTAATTATTTCTCTTTGCTTCTGGATAAATATTCCAGCATCCTCGGCATAGAGAAAAGCTGTTTTGCTATTTGTGTATTGCACTGTGTACCAACTTAATATCTTCAGAGGGCAACGAATACACCAACACAAATAATAATAGTGATATTTGCAATTGTTTGTATCTTACTTCCCTGTCCGTTTTGAAAGTCAAGTCCCCTGAAGATATCTAACTCTAAATTAGGATAAGAACAAAATTCTGGAGAGCCTGAATTGCCAAATGCCTGCCAACTCTTCTGTCTTATATTTAAATACACAGTCTTTAAGATTTCTAAATTATGCCGGGCATGGTGGCGCATGCCTTTAATCCCAGCACTTGGGAGGCAGAGGCAGGCGGATTTCTGAGTTCGAGGCCAGCCTGGTCTACCGAGTGAGTTCCAGGACGGCCGGAGCTACACAGAGAAACCCTGTCTCAAAAAACCAAAAACAACAACAACAACAACAACAACAACAACAACAACAAAAGATTTTTTTTTTGATTTTTTTTTATTGTATATATTCTATATTTACAATTCATTTCCCTTTTTCTGGTTCCCCACCCCCAAAGGTCCCACATGTCCTTTTCCCTCCCCCTGCTCCCGCATCCACCCCCTCCCACTTTACTGTTCTTGTACTCTCCCACAATGATGTTTTGGTCCATTCTAGCACCAGTGTCCACTCCTTTCTTCTTGTGAGACATCACTTGATATGTGATTTGTGTCTTTGGTGTTCTAAGCTTCTAGGCTAATATCCACTTATCAGTGACTGTATACCATGGGTATTCTTTTGAGACTGGGTCACCTCACTTAGTATGACATTCTCCAGCTCCATCCATTTCTCTAAGAATTTCATAAATTCATTGTTTCTAATGGCTGTATAGTACTCCATTGTGTATATATACCACATTTTTTGTATCCATTCTTCTGTTGAGGGACATCTGGGTTCTTTCCAGCTTCTGGCTATTATATATAAAGCTGCTATGAACATAGTGGAGCATGTATCCTTATTGCATGCTGGTGAATCTTCTGGGTATATTCCCAGGAGTGGTATGGCTGGGTCCTCCGGAAGTATCACGCCCAGTTTTCTGAGGAACCACCATACTGATTTCCAGAGTGGTTGTACCAGCTTGCATTCCCACCAGCAGTGGAGGAGTGTTCCTCTTTCTCCACATCCTCGCCAACACCTGATGTCTTCTGAGTTTTTAATCTTAGCCATTCTGACTGGTGTGAGGTGAAATCTCAGGGTTGTTTTAATTTGCATTTCCCTAATGACTAGTGATGTTGAACATTTTTTAAGGTGTTTCTCAGCCATCCGAATTTCTTCAGGTGAAAAGACTCTGTTTAGCTCTGTACCCCATTTTTGGATAGGGTTATTTGGTTTTCTGGGGTCTAACCTCTTGAGTTCTTTGTATACATTGGAGATTAGCCCTCTGTCGGATGTGGGGTTGGTGAAGATTTTTTCCCAGTTTGTTGGTTGCCGATTTGTCCTTTTGACAGTGTCTTTTGCCTTACAGAAACTTTGTAGTTTTATGAGGTCCCATTTGTCTATTCTTGCTCTTAGAGCATAAGCAATTGGTGTTCTGTTCAGGAATTTTTCCCCTGAGCCAATGTCCTCAAGGGTCTTCCCCAGTTTCTTTTCTATTAGTTTTAGTGTGTCTGGTTTTATGTGGAGGTCTTTGATCCACTTGGAGTTGAGCTTAGTGCAAGGAGATAAGAGTGGATCAATTCTCATTCTTCTGCATGTTGACCTCCAGTTGAGCCAGCACCATCTGTTGAAAAGGCTATCTTTTTTCCACTGGATGTTTTCAGCTCCTTTGTCGAAGATCAATTGGCCATAGATGTGTGGGTTCAATTCTGGGTCTTCGATCCTATTCCATTGATCTGCTTCCCTGTCACTGAACCAATACCATGCAGTTTTTAATACCACTGCTCTGTAATATTGCTTGAGGTCCGGGATATTGATTCCCCCAGAAGTTCTTTTGCTGTTGATGATAGTTTTAGCTATTCTGGGTTTTTTGTTATTCCAGATGAATTTGAGAATTGCTCTTTCTAGCTCTATGAAGAACTGAGTTGGGATTTTGATGGGGATTGCATTGAATCTGTATATTGCTTTGGGCAAGATTGCCATTTTGACTATATTAGTCCTGCCAACCCACGAGCATGGAAGATTTTCCCATTTTCTGATGTCTTCTTCAATTTCCCTCTTCAGAGACCTGAAGTTTTTGTCATATAAATCTTTCACATGTTTGGTTAGCGTCACTCCAAGATACTTTATATCATTTGTGGCTATTGTGAAGGGTGTCATTTCCCTAATTTCTTTCTCGGCCTGCTTATCCTTCGCGTATAGGAAGGCTACTGATTTACTTGAGTTGATTTTATAGCCAGCCACTTTGCTGAAGTTGTTTATCAGTTGCAGGAGTTCTCTGGTGGAGGTTTTTGGGTCACTTAAGTAAACTATCATATCATCTGCAAATAGTGATAGTTTGACTTCTTCCTTTCCGATTTGTATCCCTTTGACTTCCCTCTGTTGTCGAATTGCTCTAGCTAGTACCTCAAGTACTATATTGAAGAGATATGGCGAGAGGGGACAGCCTTGTCTAGTCCCTGATTTTAGAGGGATTGCTTCGAGTTTTTCTCCGTTTACCTTAATGTTGGCTACTGGTCTGCTGTATATTGCTTTTACTATGTTTAGATATGGGCCTTGAATTCCTGTTCTTTCTAGGACCTTTAGCATGAAAGGATGCTGAATTTTGTCAAATGCTTTTTCAGCATCTAATGAGATGACCATGTGGTTTTTTTCTTTGAGTTTGTTTATGTAGTGGATTACGTTGATGGATTTCCGTATATTGAACCATCCCTGCATCCCTGGGATGAAGCCAACTTGATCATGGTGAATGATCGTTTTGATGTGTTCTTGGATGCGGTTGGCAAGTATTTTGTTTAGTATTTTTGCATCGATATTCATAAGAGAAATTGGCCTGTAGTTCTCTTTCTTAGTTGGATCTTTGTGAGGTTTTGGTATCAGGGTAATTGTGGCTTCATAGAATGAGTTGGGTAGTGTTCCTTCAGTTTCTATTTTGTGGAATAATTTGAAGAGTATCGGTATCAGGACTTCTTTGAAGGTCTGATAGAATTCTGCACTAAAACCGTCTGGTCCTGTGCTCTTTTTGGTTGGAAGACTGTCTATGACCCCTTCTATTTCTTTGGGGGTTATGGGTCTGTTTAGACGATCTATTTGATCCTGGTTTAATTTTGGTATTTGGTAGCGGTCGAGGAAATTGTCCATTTCCTCCAGATTCTCCAGTTGTGTTGAGTATAGGTTTTTGTAGTAGGATCTGATGATTTTTTTAATTTCCTCAGTTTCTGTTGTTATATCTCCCTTTTCATTTCTAATATTGTTAATTTGAATACTGTCTCTGTGCCCTTTAGTAAGTCTGGCTAGGGGTTTATCTATCTTGTTGATCTTCTCAAAGAACCAGCTCCTGGTTTTGTTGATTCTTTGTATGGTTCTTTTTGTTTCAACTTGATTGATTTCAGCCCTGAGTTTGATGATTTCCTGTCTTCTACTCCTCCTGGGTGAAATTGCTTCTTTTTGTTCCAGAGCTTTCAAGTGCGCCATTAAGTTGCTGGTATATGCTCTCTCCTGTTTCTTTTTGGAGACACTCAGGGCTATGAGTTTTCCTCTAAGCACTGCTTTCATTGTGTCCCATAGATTTGGGTATGTTGTGCCTTCATTTTCATTAAGTTCTAAGAATTCTTTGATTTCTTTCTTTATTTCTTCCTGGACTAAGGTATCATTGAGTAGAATATTGTTCAGCCTCCAAGCGTATGGGGATTTTCTGTTGTTTTTGTTGCTATTGAAGAACACTCTTACTCCATGGTGATCTGATAAGAGGCATGGGATTAGTTCGATCTTTTTATATTTGTTGAGATCTGTCTTGTGTCCAATTATATGGTCGATTTTGGAGAAGGTACCATGAGGGGCTGAGAAAAAGGTATAGTCTTTTGCTTTAGGGTGAAATGTTCTATATATATCTGTTAAATCCAATTGCTCCAAAGTTTCGATGAGTTTCTCCGTGTCTCTGTTTAGTTTCTGTTTTCCTGGTCGGTCCACTGTAGATAGAGGAGTATTGAGGTCCCCCACAATCATTGTGTTAGGTGCAATGTGAGCTTTGAGCTTTAGTAAGGTTTCTTTTACAAATGAGGGTGCCCTTACATTTGGAGCGTAGATGTTTAGAATTGTGAGTTCCTCTTGGTGGATTCTTCCTTTGACTAGCAGGAAGTGACCTTCTGTGTCTCTTTTGATGACTTTGGGTTGAAAGTCAATTTTATCTGATATTAAAATGGCTATTCCAGCTTGCTTCCTGTGACCATTTGCTTGCAAAATTGTCTTCCATCCTTTTACTCTAAGGTAGTGTTTGTCTTTGACTCTGAGGTGTGTTTCCTGTAAGCAGCAAAATGTAGGGTCCTGTTTCCGTATCCAGTCTGTTAGTCTATGTCTTTTTATTGGGGAGTTGAGTCCATTGATGTTAAGAGATATTAAGGAATAGAGATTATTACTTCCTGACATTTTTTATGTTATTTTTGTTTTTGAGTAGTTATCTTCCTTTGAGTTTGATGGAAGAAGTTTACTGTCTTGCTTTTTCTTGGGTGCCATTTCCTTCCTTGTGTTGGAGTTTTCCTCCTATTATCCTTTGTAGATCTGGGTTAGTGGAAAGATATTGTGTAAATTTGGTCCTGTCATGGAATATTTTGATTTCTCCATCTATGTTGATTGAGAGTTTTGCTGGGTATAGTAGTCTTGGCTGACATTTGTTTTCTCTTAGGGTCTGCATGAGGTCTGCCCAGGATCTTCTAGCTTTCATGGTTTCTGGAGAGAAGTCTGGTGTGATTCTGATAGGTCTTCCTTTATATGTTACTTGGCCCTTTTCTCTTACTGCCTTTAATATTCTTTCTTTGTTTAGTACATTTGGGGTTTTGATTATTATGTGACGGGAGGTGTTTCTGTTCTGGTCCAGTCTGTTTGGAGTTCTGTAGGCTTCTTGTACATTCATGGGCATCTCTCTCTTTAAGTTAGGAAAGTTTTCTTCCATAATTTTATTAAAGATATTTGCTGGCCCTTTAAGTTGTAGATCTTCACTCTCATCTATCCCTATAATCCTTAGGTTTGGTCTTCTCATTGTGTCCTGGATTTCCTGGATGTTTTGGGTTACAAGCCTTTTGGATTTTGCGTTTTCTTTGACTGTGGAGTCAATGGTTACTATGTTATCTTCAGCATCGGAGATTCTTATTTCTATCTCTTGTATTCTGTTGTTTATGTTTGCATCTACGACCCCTGTTTTCTTCCCAAGGTTTTCTATCTCCAAGGTTGCCTCCTTTTGTGATTTCTTAGTTGTTTCTACCTCTGTGTTCAGATCTTGGATGGTTTTGCTCAGTTCCATCATTTGTTTGTTTGTGTTTTCATGTAATTCTTTAATATATTTTTGTGCTCCCTCTTTCATGACTTCTGCCTGTTGTTTCAAGTTCTCCTGCATTTCTTTAACTGATTTTCTCACTTCCTCTTTATTGGTTTCTGTCTGATGGCCCATATTCTCCTGGAGTTCTTTAAGTGTTTTTTGTGTTTGGATTGTAAGAGCTTCTACTCTATTGATGTTCCCCTGCATTTCTTTAAGAGATTTGTTTATGTCTTTTTTGTGTTCCTCTAGGAGCATCATGACCTGTGCTTTTATATCTAACTCTTGTTTTTCTGGTGTGCTGGGGTATCCTGGACTTGCTGTGGTTGGCGAATTGGGTTCAGATGGTGCCATATTGCCTTGATTTCTGTTAATAACGTTCCTACGTTTGCCTTTTGCCATCTCTTTATCTCTGGCGCTAGTTGGTCTTATTGTAGATGGCGCCCTGCTGAAAGCACAGCACGCCTGTCCCCAGGAGACAGATCCTTTCTGGCAGCTTGTCTGTGCTGGACTATGCTCGCTCTGAGTCCAGGTCCCTGACTCCAGCTGCTAGAGTTCCGAGCTGTGCCCCGAGGCGGCCCGGTGGCCCCTCGCTGCTAGTCCCCTCAGAGAGCTGGTCCCGGCCGGTAGTCTGCACCCGCAGCTGATCTTTCTGTGCCCGGATCTGCTGCAGAGCTAAGCTAAGCTAAGCTATAACTCTGGCCACGCACCTGATTCCAGCCGCTCACAGGGTCCAGTGTGCCTGCTGTTTGCGTGCGGGGGTCTGGGGCAAGATGGCTGCCCCTGCTGAAAGCACCGCGTGTCCTTGGCTGAGCTGTTCGTGCCCGGCTCTGCTGCTCCCTTCTGGCTGCGTTGACTGTGCTGGACTATGCTTGCTCTGAGTCCAGGCCCCTGACTCCAGCTGCTAGAGTGCCGAGCTGTGCCCAGAGGCGGCCTGGTGGCCCCTCGCTGCTAGTCAGCTCGGAGAGCTGGTCCCGGCTGCTAGTCTGCACCTGCAGCTGATCTTTCTGTGCCCGGATCTGCTGCAGAGCTAAGCTAAGCTATAACTCTGGCCACGCACCTGATTCCAGCCACTCACTGCGTCCAGTGTGCCCGCTGTTTGGGCGCAGGGGTCTGGGGCAAGATGGCTGCCCCTGCTGAAAGCACTGCGTGTCCTTGGCTGAGCTGTTCGTGCCCGGCTCTGCTGCTCCCTTCTGGCTGCGTTGACTGTGCTGGACTATGCTCGCTCTGAGT
This sequence comes from Apodemus agrarius, assembly GCA_964023405.1. NCBI lineage: Eukaryota > Metazoa > Chordata > Mammalia > Rodentia > Muridae > Apodemus > Apodemus agrarius. The sequence continues at coordinate 74,105,612 of OZ030019.1, read as the reverse complement.
CCAGGCCCCTGACTCCAGCTGCTAGAGTGCCGAGCTGTGCCCCGAGGCGGCCCAGTGGCCCCTGGCTGCTAGTCTGCTCGGAGAGCTGGTCCCGGCTGCTAGTCTGCACCCGCAGCTGATCTTTCTGTGCCCAGATCTGCTGCAGATCTCTACTGAAAGCTTCTTTGGTGATAAGAGATGTTCTGCTGTGGCGCTCCCTCCCCCCGTTATTTGATGATTTCATTAAGATTGTATTCCTGTGTATATGTATTTTATGAAGCTTTGTCTGAGTTAAGTTCCCACAGGACCCGTCGGATTGCCCTTACCTTTAGCTGTCCTCCCCATATTTCTTCCCTCGTCCCCCTCTTGTCGCTTCCTCCCCACTTGATCCTCCCCCTCACTCATCCAGAACTATTTATTCTACTTCCCTTATCTAGGGAATTCCAAACCTTCCCACTAGTCCCTTACTATGGACTTTAAACACTAAATTACCATATGAACTATAGCTTACTTAACAACTAATATTCATAGACAAGGGAACACATACCATACTTGTGTTTCTGGGTAGGAGTTACCTCACACAGGATGATTTTTTTTCTAGTTCCATCCATTTACCTATGAATTTCATTCTCTCTCTCTCTCTCTCTCTCTCTCTCTCTCTCTCTCTCCACACTTTGTGTAAATTACCACACTTTATTCATTCATCTGTTGAGGGACATTTAAGTTGTTTCCAACTTCTGGTTATTATGAAAAGAGCATCAGTGAACGAGATTGAACAAGAGTCTGTGGTAGGATGTAGCATTCTTTGGGGTAGATGCCCAAGAGCGGTATAACTGGATCCTGATGTAGATTGATTCCCATCTTCCTGAGTGACTGCCAGGATTTTTATAGTGGCTTTACACGCTTGCACTCCCTCCATCTGTGGATGAGTGTTCCCCTTACTCCACATCCTAGCCAGCATGCACGGTCATTTGTTTTGATTTTGACCATCCTGACAGATGTAAGATAAACTATCAAAGTAGTTTTGATTTGCATTTCCCCTGATGATTAAGGATGTTGAACATTTCTTCAAGTTTGTCTTATCCATTTGAGTATCCACTTTTGAAAATTCTCTTAAAAAAGGATTAGATCTATATCCTATTTCTTAATTGGGCTATTTGTGTTCTTGATATCCAGGTTTTTAGCTCTTTAGCTATTTAGGATATTAGCCCTCTATCATATATAGTTGGTAGACTTCTTTCCCATTGTACTGGCTGGTTTTGTGTGTCAACTTGACACAGGCTGGAGTTATCACAGAGAAGGGAGCTTCAGTTGTGGAAGTACCTCCATGATATCCAGTTGTGGGGCATTTTCTCAATTAGTGATCAAGGTGGGAGGGTCCCTTGTGGGTGGTTCCATCCCTGGGCTGGTTGTCTTGGGTTCTATAAGAAAGCAAGCTGAGCAAGCCAGGGGAAGCAAGCCAGTAAGTAACATCCCTCGATGGCCTCTGCATCAGCTCTTGCTTCCTGACCTGCTTGGGTTCCAGTCCTGACTTCCTTTGATGATGAACAGCTGTGTGGAAGCGTAAGCTGAACCTTTCTTCCCCAACTTGCTTCTTGGTCATGATGTTTGTGCAGGAATAGAAACCCTGACTAAAACACCCATCAAGTAGGCTGCTGCTTTATCTGACTGACATCATCTTTTGCTAAGCAGAAGCTTTTCAGTTTCTTGAGGTCCCATTTACTAATTGTTGATCTTAACGCCTGTGCTAACAGTGTTCTATTCAGAAAGTTTTTTATTCTGTGCCAATGAGTTTAAAGCTATTTTCCACTTTCTGTTCTAGTTTGTCTGGTTTTATGTTGAGGTCTTTGATCTATAAGTATCTATGTGCATTATTCTACATGTAGCCATCCTATTTGCCAAGTACCATTTGTTGAAAATGCTTCTTTGTGTTTCTGTTTTTTTTAATTAAAAATTATCAGGTGTTCATAAGTGTATGGATTTATGTCTGGTATTCAATTTTATTTGACTGATTGACTTTGCTGTTACACCAATACCATGCTGTTTTTATTATAGCTCAGTTGTACAACTTTCGGCCAGGGATAGTGATATCTTCAGCAGTTCTTCTATTATTCATGATTGTTTTAGTTAACCTGTGCTTTTTGTGTTTCTACATGAAATTGAAAATTGTCCCTTTAAGATCTATGAAGAATTCTGTTGGAATTTTGATGGAGATTGCATTGAATCTGTATATTGCTTTTGGTAGGATGGCCATTTTGCTATCTTAATACTACTTGTTCATGAACATGGGTGATCTTTCCATCTTCTGATATCTTCTTCAGTTTCTTTTATCAGTGTTACTTCCCTGGTTCGAACTACTCCAAGATAATTAATATTACTTGAGGCTGATGTGAAAGGTGTTGACTCGATTGCTTTCACAGTCCATTTCTCATTTGTATATAGCAAGGCTTTTAATTTTTGTGAGTTAATTTTTTTGTCCTGCTACTTAGCTGAAAGTTTCCTGATGAAATTTTTAGGGTCCCTTATACATTCTGTTATATCTCCTGCAAATAAAGATACTTTGACTTCTACCTTTCCTATTTGTATTGGTCTCCTTCTATTATCTTATTGCTCTAGTTAAAACTTCAAGTACTATATTGAGTAACTATGAATAAAGTGGATAACCTTGTCTTGTTGCAGACTTTGGTGGAAACGCTTTGAAGTTTTTCTCCATTTAAGCTGATGTTGGCGATGAGCTTGCTGTAAATTCCCTTGATTGTGCTGAGATATGTCTTTTTATCCCTAATCTCTCCGGAACTTTTATCATAATGAGGTGTTGGATTTTTTTCAAAGGCCTTTCCTTCATCTTATGAGATGATCAGATGATTTAATCTTTCAGTCTATAAATATGGTAGATTACATTTATCAATTTATATGTGTTGAACCATTTCTGCATGTCTGGGGTGAACCCTACTTAATCATAGTAGGTTTTCAAATGTGTTCTTGAACTTGGTTTGGAAAAATGTTTGAGAATTTTTGCATTTATGTACATAAAGAAAATTGGTCTATAATTCACTTTCTTTGTTGGGTCTTTTTATGGCTTAGGTATCAGGGTAACCATACCCTCAATTTAAAAAGGGGGGGCAATTTTCCTTCTGTTTCTACTTTGTGGAATATTTTGGGGAATATTGGGGTTCTTTGAAATTTTGGTAGAATTCTTTGCTAATACCTGGGAGTTTTGACTGGTAGAATTTTCATTATTGTTTCTATTTCACTAGAGATTCTAGTAATGTATAGATCACTTATATATAGTCTTGATTTAACAATGGTAAATGGTATTATTGAGAAAATTATCCATTTCTTTTGTATTTTCCAATTTGAAGGAGTACAGGTCTTTGAAGTATGTCCTTATGATTCTCTGAATTTTCTTTGTGTCTTTTGTTTTTTTGTTTTTTGTTTTTGACAAAATTGAAGATTTTTATATAACATATGTATGATAAAATTGAAGATTACATGGGATAACTGCTAAAATTGAAGATTTCCTTAGAAAAAAATCTCAGATTCAATGATACGCATACAAATAGAATAGAATTGAAAAAGGAGATAGAGACATTTTTGTATAAAACTGAGGATTTTCATCAAACATATGTATGATAAAATTGAGGATAACATAAGATAATTTTTTAAATTTTTTTATTGGATATATTCTATATTTACATTTCATTTCCCCTTTTCTGGTTCCCTATCCCCCAAAGGTCCCACATGCCATTTTCCCTCCCCCTGTTCCCCCATCCACCCCTTCCCATTTCCCTGTTCTGGTATTCCCCTACACTGATGTTTTGATCCTTTCCAGCACCAGTGTCCACTCCTTCCTTCTTGTCAGATATCATTTGATATGTGGATTGTGTCTTTGGTGTCCCAAGAGTCTAGGCTAATATCCACTTATCAGTGAGTGCATACTATGGGTGTTCTTTTGAGACTGGGTTACCTCACTTAGGATGATGTTCTCCAGCTCCATCCATTTCTCTAAGAATTTCATGAATTCATTGTTTCTAATGGCTGAATAGTACTCCATTGTGTATATAAACCACATTTTTTGTATCCATTTCTCCGCTGAGGGACATCTGGGTTCTTTCCAGCTTCTGGCTATTATATATAAGGCTGCTATGAACATAGTGGAGCATGTATCCTTATTGCATGCTGGGGAATCTTCTGGGTATATTCCCAGGAGTAGTATGGCTGGGTCCTCCGGAAGTATCACGTCCAGTTTTCTGAGGAACCGCCATACTGATTTCCAGAGTGGTTGTACCACCTTGCATTCCCATCAGCAGTGGAGGAGTGTTCCTCTTTCTCCACATCCTCGCCAACACCTGATGTCTTCTGAGTTTTTAATCTTAGCCATTCTGACTGGTGTGAGGTGAAATCTCAGGGTTGTTTTGATTTGCATTTCCCTAATGACTAATGATGTTGAACATTTTTTTAAGGTGTTTCTCAGCCATCCGAATTTCTTCAGGTGAAAAGTCTCTGTTTAGCTCTGTACCCCATTTTTGGATAGGGTTATTTGGTTTTCTGGAGTCTAACTTCTTGAGTTCTTTGTATACATTGGATATTAGCCCTCTGTTGGATGTGGGGTTGGTGAAGATCTTTTCCCAATTTTTTGGTTGCTGATTTGTCCTTTTGACAGTGTCTTTTGCCTTACAGAAACTTTGTAATTTTATGAGGTCCCATTTGTCTATTCTTGCTCTTAGAGCATAAGCTATTGGTGTTCTGTTCAGGAATCTTCCCCCTGAGCCAATGTTCTCAAGGGTCTTCCCCAGTTACTTTTCTATTAGTTTTAGTGTGTTTGGTTTTATGTGGAGGTCCTTGATTCACTTGTAGTTGAGCTTAGTGCAAGGAGATAAGAGTGGATCAATTCTCACTCTTCTGCATGTTGACCTCCAGTTGAGCCAGCACCATTTGTTGAAAGTCTATCTTTTTTTCCACTGGAAGTTTTCAGCTCCTTTGTCGAAGATCAATTGGCCATAGATGTGTGGGTTCAATTCTGGGTCTTCAATCCTATTCCATTGATCCACCTCCCTGTCACTGTACCAATACCATGCAGTTTTTAACACTACTGCTCTGTAGTATTGCTTGAGGTCCGGGATATTGATTCCCCCAGAAGTTCTTTTGCTGTTGATGATAGTTTTAGCTATCCTGGGTTTTTTGTTATTCCAGATGAATTTGAGAATTGCTCTTTCTAACTCTATGAAGACCTGAGTTCTGATTTGGGATTTTTGATGGGGATTTCATTGAATCTGTATATTGCTTTTGGCAAGATTGCCATTTTAACTATATTATGCCTGCCAACCCACAAGCATGGAAGAAAAGGTATAGTCTTTTGCTTTATATCTGTTAGATCCAATCGGTCCAAAGTTTCAATGAGTTTCCCTGTGTCCCTGTTTAGTTTCTGTTTTCCTGATCGGTCCATTGAGGAGAGTGGAGTGTTGAGGTCCCCCACAATTATTGTGTTAGGTGCAATGTGTGCTTTGAGCTTTAGTAAAGTTTCTTTTACAAATGAGGGTGCCCTTGCATTTGGAGCATAGATGTTTATAATTGTGAGTTCTTCTTGGTGGATTTTTCTTTGACCAACAAGAAGGGACCTTCTGCATCTCTTTTGATGGCTTTAGGTTGAAAGTCAATTTTATCTCTGATATTAGTATGCTTGCAAAACTGTCTTCCAGCCCTTTACTCTAAGGTAGTGTTTGTCTTTGGCCCTGAGATGTGTTTCCTGTATGCAGCACAATGTAGGGTCCTGCTTCCTTATCCAGTCTGTTAGTCTATGCCTTTTTATTGGGGAATTGAGTCCATTGATGCTGAGATATTAAGGAATAGTGATTATTTCTTCCTCTCATTTTTGATGTTATTTTTGTTTTTGAGTGGTTACCTTCTTCTGAGTTTGATGGAAGAAGGTTACTATCTTGCTTTTTCTAGGGTGCAGTTTCCCTCCTTGTATTGGAGTTTTCCTCCTATATCCTTTGTATAGCTGGGTTAGTGGAAAGATATTGTGTAATTTGGTCTTGTCATGGAATATTTTGATTTCTCCATCTATGTTTATTGAGAGTTTTGCTGGGTATAGTAGTCTTGGCTGACAATTGTGTTCTCTTAGAGTCTGCATGAGATCTGCCCAGGATCTTCTAGCTTTCATGGTCTCTGGAGAGAAGTCTGATGTGATTCTGATAGGTCTTCCTTTATATGTTACTTGGCCTTTTTCTCTTACTGCCTTTAATATTCTTTCTTTGTTTAGTACATTTGGGGTTTTGATTATTATGTGACGGGAGGTATTTCTGTTCTGGTCCAGTCTGTTTGGAGTCTGTAAGCTTGTATATTCATGGGCATCTCTCTCTTTAGGTTAGGGAAGTTTTCTTCCATAATTTTGTTGAAGATATTTGCTGGCCCTTTAAATTGTAGATCTTCACTCTCATCTATCCCTATAATACTTAGGTTTGGTCTTCTCATTGTGTCCTGGATTTCCTGGATGTTTTGGGTTACAAGCCTTTTGCATTTTGTATTATCTTTGACTGTGGAGTCAATGGTTACTATGGTATCTTCAGCATCTGAGATTCTTACCTCTATCTCTTGTATTCTCTTGTTGATATTTGCATCTACAACCTCTGATTTCTTCCCAAGGTTTTCTATCTCCAAAGTTGTCTACCTTTGTGATTTCTTTGTTGTTTCTACCTCTGTGTTCAGATCTTGGATGGATTTGCTCAGTTCCTTCACTTGTTTGTTTGTGTTTTCTAGCAATTCTTTAAGAGATTTTTGTGTTTCCTCTTTCATGACTCCTGCCTGTTGAGTCAATTTCTCCTGCCTTTCTTTAAGTGATTTTCTCATTTCCTCATAATTGGCTTGTGTCTGTTGATCCATATTCTCCTGGAATTATTTAAGTGATTTTTGTGTTTGCATTGTAAGGGCTTCTACCCTATTCATGTTCCCCTGCATTTCTTTAAGAGATTTGTTTATATCTTTTTGTGTTCCTCTAGCAGCATCATGACCAGTGCTTTTAAATCCAATTCTTATTTTTCTGGTGTTCATTAGAGAGTTATTCAGTTTTCATGAGTTTGTGAACTTTCCTATACTTCTTACTGTTATACAACTTTAATATGTGGTGGTCAGATAGGATGCAGGGTGGTATTTCAATTTCCTTATATCGGTTGGGACTTGCTTTGTGTTCAACTATATGGTAAGTTTGAGAGAGAGTTCCCTAAAGTGCTGAGAAGACACAGTCTGGTATGTTTGAGTGAAATGTTCTTTAGATATCTGTTAGGACCATTGGATCATAATAGAAGTAAGCTTTCTCTGTCTATAAGCAAGAATGGAGTATTGAAGTCACCCACTCTCACTGTGTGAGGATCAAGATGTGCCTTAAGCTGTAGTAGTATTTCTTTGAAACACTTGAGTCTCCTTTTGTTTGGCGCATAGATGTGACACTAAGAAGAATTACAGAATCCTTATGTTGGGTTTTTACTTTAATGAATATATAGTATCCTTCCTTGTCTCTTCTGATTAGTTTTTGTTCAAAATCAATTTTGTCTGATAATAAAATGGCTTAAGCCTTGTGTCTTAAGTCTGTTTGCTTCAAATATTATTTTCTATTCTTTTACTTTGAGATGATGTCTATCCTTATTATTAAGGTGTGTTTCTTGAATGCATCAGAAGGATAGATTCTGTTTCCACATCCATTCTATTAGTCTATGTTTTTTTAAACTAGGGAATTGAGACCATTATTGTTAAAATTTATCAATAAGCAGTTTTTATTGATTCTCATTATTTTGTTGTGGTGGTGTGGGTTTTTTCCCCTCTCCTTTATTTGCTGGTCTGGTATTTCTTATTCTTTGGCATGATTAATTTCTTCAGGTTAAAGTTTTCCTAATAGTGCCTTTCTCTAAAGTTGCATTTTTAAGTAGATACTGCTTAAATTTGCCTTTATTATGGAATGTCTTGCTTTCTCCATCTATTGTAATTGAAAGTTTTATTGAGTATAGCAGCCTGGGCTGGCACCTGCAGTCTCTTAAGAGTCTGTAGAATATCTTCTTAGGTCCTTCTGGCTTTTAGTGTCTCCACTGAAAAGTCATGTATTATTCTAATAAGTCCCCACTATATTTGGTCTTTTTCCCTTGCAGCTTTTAATATTCTTTCTTAATTATATACACTTAGGCTTTTATTATTATGTGCTGTGGGGAACTTCTTTTCTGGTCTCGTCAATTTGGTGCTCTGTATGCTTCTTATATCTTGAAGGGCATCTCCTTCTTTAGGTTAGAGAAATTTTCTTCTATGATTTTGTTAAAAATATTTTCTAGGTCTTTGACCTGGATTTCATCCTCTTTTATTTCTACTATTTGTAGATTTGATCTTTTCATGGTGTCTCAAATTTACTGGAGGTGCCTGTAAAATATATATATATATATATATATATATATATATATATATCCATGTGTTTGTGTGTGTGTGTGTGTGTGTGTGTGTGTGTGTGTGTATTTTTTTTTTACCAAGTGTCTTAGTTAGGGTTTTACTGCTGTGAACAGACACCATGACCAATGTAAGTTTTATAAAAGACAACATTTAATTGGGGTTGGCTTACAGGCTTAGAGGTGTAATCCTTTGTCATTAAGGCAGAAACATGGTAGCATCCAGGCAGGCATGGTACAGAACGAGCTGAGAGTTCTACATCTTCATCTGAAGGCTGCTAGTAGAAGACTGACTTCCAGGCAGCCAGGGGGAGGGTCATAAGCCCACACCCACAGTGACACACCCACTCCAACAAGGCCACACCTAATAGGTCACTTCCTGGGCCAATCATATACAAACCATCACACCAAGGTACCTATTTTTTCTGTCTTGCCTTCAATGCCTAAGATTCTCTCTTTTGTCTCTTGCATTCTGTTGGTGAGGTTTGCCTCTAAGGTTTCTGTTTGAGTTTTTAACTTTTTATTTTCAGTTTTCTCTCAATTTGTGTTTTCTTTGTTGATTCTGTTTCCATGTTTATGTCTTTAACTCTTTTTATTTCATTCCGCTATTTGTTTGTGTTTTTATAAATTTCTTTAATGGGGTTTTAAAAATATTTTTCTCCTTAAGGACTTCTAATATGACCATAAAGGCTATTCTGAAATCTTTTTCTTGTGCTCAGTTATATTACATTTCCCAGGGCCTATGGTATTCGGTTGGTAGACTCTCCTGGAGACATATTAGGCTAGCTCTTATTATTGGTTGTGTCTTTACCCTGGAGTCTAGGCATCTGGAATTAGGAAGACTATAATTCTAGGTGCTGATATCTAATCTTGTTTTTGTTGGGTGTATGTTCGTTTTCTTGGTTTCCATTGCCCTCTCTGGTTCTTAAGAGAGTATAGTGACTGTGGGTTACCTAGTAGGGATTGCTTGCCACTGGTTATTCTGGGTAGAATATGTTTCTAGGTATTAGGAACTTACACTTTAAAATGGAGATGGGCTGGAAGGGTGGTGCTCTAAGATGGTCCACAAGAAGGAGGAGAGAAGTGTATAAAAACACAACCCCCTTGTTCCCCTAAGAATGGGGGCAGAAAGGGAGGCGAGATCACAGCAGTGGTCAACTAAAGAAGTGGGGATGAAACTAGGGGGTTGCATTTGGAGAAGAGGAAGGGTAAAGATCTGAAGTTTGCCTACTTGCTTCGCTGGTGTCCTGGCTGGTTCTGTGTGTCAACTTGACACAGGCTGGAGTTATCACAGAGAAAGGAGCTTCAGGTGAGGAGATGCCTCTATGAGATCCAGCTGTGGGGCATTTTCTAGGTTGGTGATCAAGGGGGGAGGGTCCATTGTGGGTGGTACCATTTCTAGGCTGGTAGTCTTGGGTTCTATAAGAGAGCAGGCTGAGCAAGCCAGGGGAAGCAAGCTAGTAAGGAATGTCCCTCCATGGCCTCTACATCAGCTCCTGCTTCCTGACCTGCTTGAGTTCCAGTCCTGACTTCCTTTGGTGATGAACAGCAATGTGGAAAGTGTAAACTGAATAAGCCCTTTCCTCCCCAACTTGCTTCTTGGTCATAATAATTGTGCGGGAATAGAAACCCTGACTAAGACAGCTAACTTACTTGCCTCCCTGGACAGAGTGGCTGGTGGGTTCCCAGGGAAGGCCTGTGGTAGTAAGCAGCTGAGAGGAAGGCCTGGAGGAGAGGGGGAGGCAGAAACAGAGCTGGGCTTGAGATTGGGGGGCTGGATTTGGAGGAGGAGAGGGTAAGAGAAGATCTGAAGGTAGCTCACCTGCTTCCCCAGTTACCTGCTTCGGCCTGTTTATCCAGTGGGGTTGCCCAGGAATGCCTGTGGGAGTGGACGCTACCTATGTTTCTTAAGAGACAAAATCCAACAAGGAATTAGAATCAGATAGCAGTTGTAGTCTACACAAAATAAAACAAATTAACTGTTACTTAGGGATACAGATTTCCCTGATTCTGCAACTCTCTAAAAATATTACCAAGGCCAATAATAATTTAGAAATCTTTTGTGGCAAACAGCGGGCACACTGGACGCAGTGAGCAGCTGGAATCAGGTGCGTGGCCAGAGTTATAGCTTAGCTTAGCTCTGCAGCAGATCCGGGCACAGAAAGATCAGCTGCGGGTGCAGACTAGCAGCCGGGTCCAGCTCTCCGAGCTGACTAGCAGCGAGGGGCCACCAGGCCGCCTCAGGGCACAGCCCGGCACTCTAGCAGCTGGAGTCAGGGGCCTGGACTCAGAGCGAGCATAGTCCAGCACAGTCAACGCAGCCAGAAGGGAGCAGCAGAGCCGGGCACGAACAGCTCAGCCAAGGACACTCAGTGCTTTCAGCAGGGGCAGCCATCTTGCCCCAGACCCCCGCACGCAAACAGCAGGCACACTGGACGCAGTGAGCGGCTGGAATCAGGTGCGTGGCCAGAGTTATAGCTTAGCTTAGCTCTGCAGCAGATCCGGGCACAGAAAGATCAGCTGCGGGTGCAGACTACCGGCCGGGACCAGCTCTCTGAGGGGACTAGCAGCGAGGGGCCACCGGGCCACCTCAGGGCACAGCTCGGAACTCTAGCAGCTGGAGTCAGGGACCTGGACTCAGAGCGAGCATAGTCCAGCACAGACAAGCTGCCAGAAGGGATCTGTCTCCTGGGGACAGGCGTGCTGTGCTTTCAGCAGGGCGCCATCTACAATAAGACCAACTAGCGCCAGAGATAAAGAGATGGCAAAAGGCAAACGTAGGAACGTTATTAACAGAAATCAAGGCAATATGGCACCATCTGAACCCAATTCGCCAACCACAGCAAGTCCAGGATACCCCAGCACACCAGAAAAACAAGAGTTAGATATAAAAGCACAGGTCATGATGCTCCTAGAGGAACACAAAAAAGACATAAACAAATCTCTTAAAGAAATGCAGGGGAACATCAATAGAGTAGAAGCTCTTACAATCCAAACACAAAAAACACTTAAAGAACTCCAGGAGAATATGGGCCATCAGACAGAAACCAATAAAGAGGAAGTGAGAAAATCAGTTAAAGAAATGCAGGAGAACTTGAAACAACAGGCAGAAGTCATGAAAGAGGGAGCACAAAAATATATTAAAGAATTACATGAAAACACAAACAAACAAATGATGGAACTGAGCAAAACCATCCAAGATCTGAACACAGAGGTAGAAACAACTAAGAAATCACAAAAGGAGGCAACCTTGGAGATAGAAAACCTTGGGAAGAAAACAGGGGTCGTAGATGCAAACATAAACAACAGAATACAAGAGATAGAAATAAGAATCTCCGATGCTGAAGATAACATAGTAACCATTGACTCCACAGTCAAAGAAAACGCAAAATCCAAAAGGCTTGTAACCCAAAACATCCAGGAAATCCAGGACACAATGAGAAGACCAAACCTAAGGATTATAGGGATAGATGAGAGTGAAGATCTACAACTTAAAGGGCCAGCAAATATCTTTAATAAAATTATGGAAGAAAACTTTCCTAACTTAAAGAGAGAGATGCCCATGAATGTACAAGAAGCCTACAGAACTCCAAACAGACTGGACCAGAACAGAAACACCTCCCGTCACATAATAATCAAAACCCCAAATGTACTAAACAAAGAAAGAATATTAAAGGCAGTAAGAGAAAAGGGCCAAGTAACATATAAAGGAAGACCTATCAGAATCACACCAGACTTCTCTCCAGAAACCATGAAAGCTAGAAGATCCTGGGCAGACCTCATGCAGACCCTAAGAGAAAACAAATGTCAGCCAAGACTACTATACCCAGCAAAACTCTCAATCAACATAGATGGAGAAATCAAAATATTCCATGACAGGACCAAATTTACACAATATCTTTCCACTAACCCAGATCTACAAAGGATAATAGGAGGAAAACTCCAACACAAGGAAGGAAATGGCACCCAAGAAAAAGCAAGACAGTAAACTTCTTCCATCAAACTCAAAGGAAGATAACTACTCAAAAACAAAAATAACATAAAAAATGTCAGGAAGTAATAATCTCTATTCCTTAATATCTCTTAACATCAATGGACTCAACTCCCCAATAAAAAGACATAGACTAACAGACTGGATACGGAAACAGGACCCTACATTTTGCTGCTTACAGGAAACACACCTCAGAGTCAAAGACAAACACTACCTTAGAGTAAAAGGATGGAAGACAATTTTGCAAGCAAATGGTCACAGGAAGCAAGCTGGAATAGCCATTTTAATATCAGATAAAATTGACTTTCAACCCAAAGTCATCAAAAGAGACACAGAAGGTCACTTCCTGCTAGTCAAAGGAAGAATCCACCAAGAGGAACTCACAATTCTAAACATCTACGCTCCAAATGTAAGGGCACCCTCATTTGTAAAAGAAACCTTACTAAAGCTCAAAGCACACATTGCACCTAACACAATGATTGTGGGGGACCTCAATACTCCTCTATCTACAGTGGACCGACCAGGAAAACAGAAACTAAACAGAGACACGGAGAAACTCATCGAAACTTTGGAGCAATTGGATTTAACAGATATATATAGAACATTTCACCCTAAAGCAAAAGACTATACCTTTTTCTCAGCCCCTCATGGTACCTTCTCCAAAATCGACCATATAATTGGACACAAGACAGATCTCAACAAATATAAAAAGATCGAACTAATCCCATGCCTCTTATCAGATCACCATGGAGTAAGAGTGTTCTTCAATAGCAACAAAAACAACAGAAAATCCCCATACGCTTGGAGGCTGAACAATATTCTACTCAATGATACCTTAGTCCAGGAAGAAATAAAGAAAGAAATCAAAGAATTCTTAGAACTTAATGAAAATGAAGGCACAACATACCCAAATCTATGGGACACAATGAAAGCAGTGCTTAGAGGAAAACTCATAGCCCTGAGTGTCTCCAAAAAGAAACAGGAGAGAGCATATACCAGCAACTTAATGGCGCACTTGAAAGCTCTGGAACAAAAAGAAGCAATTTCACCCAGGAGGAGTAGAAGACAGGAAATCATCAAACTCAGGGCTGAAATCAATCAAGTTGAAACAAAAAGAACCATACAAAGAATCAACAAAACCAGGAGCTGGTTCTTTGAGAAGATCAACAAGATAGATAAACCCCTAGCCAGACTTACTAAAGGGCACAGAGACAGTATTCAAATTAACAATATTAGAAATGAAAAGGGAGATATAACAACAGAAACTGAGGAAATTAAAAAAATCATCAGATCCTACTACAAAAACCTATACTCAACACAACTGGAGAATCTGGAGGAAATGGACAATTTCCTCGACCGCTACCAAATACCAAAATTAAACCAGGATCAAATAGATCGTCTAAACAGACCCATAACCCCCAAAGAAATAGAAGGGGTCATAGACAGTCTTCCAACCAAAAAGAGCACAGGACCAGACGGTTTTAGTGCAGAATTCTATCAGACCTTCAAAGAAGTCCTGATACCGATACTCTTCAAATTATTCCACAAAATAGAAACTGAAGGAACACTACCCAACTCATTCTATGAAGCCACAATTACCCTGATACCAAAACCTCACAAAGATCCAACTAAGAAAGAGAACTACAGGCCAATTTCTCTTATGAATATCGATGCAAAAATACTAAACAAAATACTTGCCAACCGCATCCAAGAACACATCAAAACGATCATTCACCATGATCAAGTTGGCTTCATCCCAGGGATGCAGGGATGGTTCAATATACGGAAATCCATCAACGTAATCCACTACATAAACAAACTCAAAGAAAAAAACCACATGGTCATCTCATTAGATGCTGAAAAAGCATTTGACAAAATTCAGCATCCTTTCATGCTAAAGGTCCTAGAAAGAACAGGAATTCAAGGCCCATATCTAAACATAGTAAAAGCAATATACAGCAGACCAGTAGCCAACATTAAGGTAAACGGAGAAAAACTCGAAGCAATCCCTCTAAAATCAGGGACTAGACAAGGCTGTCCCCTCTCACCATATCTCTTCAATATAGTACTTGAGGTACTAGCTAGAGCAATTCGACAACAGAGGGAAGTCAAAGGGATACAAATCGGAAAGGAAGAAGTCAAACTATCACTATTTGCAGATGATATGATAGTTTACTTAAGTGACCCAAAAACCTCCACCAGAGAACTCCTGCAACTGATAAACAACTTCAGCAAAGTGGCTGGCTATAAAATCAACTCAAGTAAATCAGTAGCCTTCCTATACGCAAAGGATAAGCAGGCCGAGAAAGAAATTAGGGAAATGACACCCTTCACAATAGCCACAAATGATATAAAGTATCTTGGAGTGACGCTAACCAAACATGTGAAAGATTTATATGACAAAAACTTCAGGTCTCTGAAGAGGGAAATTGAAGAAGACATCAGAAAATGGGAAAATCTTCCATGCTCGTGGGTTGGCAGGACTAATATAGTCAAAATGGCAATCTTGCCCAAAGCAATATACAGATTCAATGCAATCCCCATCAAAATCCCAACTCAGTTCTTCATAGAGCTAGAAAGAGCAATTCTCAAATTCATCTGGAATAACAAAAAACCCAGAATAGCTAAAACTATCATCAACAGCAAAAGAACTTCTGGGGGAATCAATATCCCGGACCTCAAGCAATATTACAGAGCAGTGGTATTAAAAACTGCATGGTATTGGTTCAGTGACAGGGAAGCGAAGCGGATCAATGGAATAGGATCGAAGACCCAGAATTGAACCCACACATCTATGGCCAATTGATCTTCGACAAAGGAGCTGAAAACATCCAGTGGAAAAAAGATAGCCTTTTCAACAGATGGTGCTGGCTCAACTGGAGGTCAACATGCAGAAGAATGAGAATTGATCCACTCTTATCTCCTTGCACTAAGCTCAACTCCAAGTGGATCAAAGACCTCCACATAAAACCAGACACACTAAAACTAATAGAAAAGAAACTGGGGAAGACCCTTGAGGACATTGGCTCAGGGGAAAAATTCCTGAACAGAACACCAATTGCTTATGCTCTAAGAGCAAGAATAGACAAATGGGACCTCATAAAACTACAAAGTTTCTGTAAGGCAAAAGACACTGTCAAAAGGACAAATCGGCAACCAACAAACTGGGAAAAAATCTTCACCAACCCCACATCCGACAGAGGGCTAATCTCCAATGTATACAAAGAACTCAAGAGGTTAGACCCCAGAAAACCAAATAACCCTATCCAAAAATGGGGTACAGAGCTAAACAGAGTCTTTTCACCTGAAGAAATTCGGATGGCTGAGAAACACCTTAAAAAATGTTCAACATCACTAGTCATTAGGGAAATGCAAATTAAAACAACCCTGAGATTTCACCTCACACCAGTCAGAATGGCTAAGATTAAAAACTCAGAAGACATCAGGTGTTGGCGAGGATGTGGAGAAAGAGGAACACTCCTCCACTGCTGGTGGGAATGCAAGCTGGTACAACCACTCTGGAAATCAGTATGGCGGTTCCTCAGAAAACTGGGCGTGATACTTCCGGAGGACCCAGCCATACCACTCCTGGGAATATACCCAGAAGATTCACCAGCATGCAATAAGGATACATGCTCCACTATGTTCATAGCAGCTTTATATATAATAGCCAGAAGCTGGAAAGAACCCAGATGTCCCTCAACAGAAGAATGGATACAAAAAATGTGGTATATATACACAATGGAGTACTATACAGCCATTAGAAACAATGAATTCATGAAATTCTTAGAGAAATGGATGGAGCTGGAGAATGTCATACTAAGTGAGGTGACCCAGTCTCAAAAGAATACCCATGGTATACAGTCACTGATAAGTGGATATTAGCCTAGAAGCTTAGAACACCAAAGACACAAATCACATATCAAGTGATGTCTCACAAGAAGAAAGGAGTGGACACTGGTGCTAGAATGGACCAAAACATCATTGTGGGAGAGTACAAGAACAGTAAAGTGGGAGGGGGTGGATGCGGGAGCAGGGGGAGGGAAAAGGACATGTGGGACCTTTGGGGGTGGGGAACCAGAAAAAGGGAAATGAATTGTAAATATAGAATATATACAATAAAAAAAATAAAAAAAAGAAGCTTTCAGTAGACAAATGGGTTACAGCCAATGGGGCTCTTGGCCAAAGGGGTCCAATGGCAGCCCCCAAACTATTGATTGATTTACATACATTGATAATACAGTCGAGTTACTGACGATGACATCTATATAACTCATTGGACATGGTTGAGCTTGTGCCCCTCTAGAGCCTTTATCCTTACTGACTAATATTCACAATACTAGAAGCTATGCTGCACACAAAAGCCAAGGAGGAGGGTAAACATCCACCCCGCCACAAGCTCTTCAATCTACAATGATGACCTGCCTACAAGATACATTGGTACAACAGCTGTACAAAACGTGTGGGAGCAACCAACCAATATGGGTTTTATTTCAGGCCATTCCATGAGATAAAACCCATACCCCATGCTGCTTGTGTGTCCAAGAACCCCGAGACAGGATAGACCATGAAGCTAGGGGAAAACCAAATACTACTGTTCTGCTAAAGAAACATAGCCATAAAGTGACAGCTTTTAATAGCATCCTGCTGTATACTCTTAGGTATGGTACGTGCCTTGCTCAGCCACTATCAAAGATGTTTCCTCTTACAGCAGATGGGAGCAAAGACAGAGACCTGCTACACTCAGCTCTATACGGGATGTCCCCATCAAGTTCTCAGGGCTCAGGGAACTCTGTAGACGAGGAGGCACAGTGTAAGAGCTACAGGGGTTGGAGGACAGCAAGGAAGCCTGGCTCTCTAAATACAGCATGAGCAATGCACAGATGAAGCAGCAGACCACGGCAGCATGCACAGGACCACACGGGGCTGCATTGCGTGGGCTCCTAGAGACGAGAGAAGTGGACGCACACCCTCACTCACACCCACGATCCTGAAGCTATTCCCAATTTATAACTATTTACAAATTAAAAATCAGAGGTACTCTCACTGGGGAAACAAACCCCCCTAAGGTCAGGCTCTGTGCCCGGCTGTAAATGGTGAACACAAAACAGTCTGAATGATCTCCTTTGGAGGCTTTCTGCCTCCTAATGTTGTGCCAGATCTGTCCCGTGTGTGTGTGTGTGTGTGTGTGTGTGTGTGTGTGTGTGTGTGTGTGTATATATATATATATATATATATATATATATATATATATATATATTAGGGTTTCTGGTTTTCTGTTCTTACAGGATCCATGTGTGTGTGCAAACATGTATGTCTCTGCAGTGATAAGTGTTTCTTGTACTTTTTCTTCTTTTCTTCTATTTGTTTGTTTTGTCCTACTTGAATTTGTTTGTTTCTGCTTTATCTTATTGCATCATTATTTATTCTATTATTATTCCTGAGATGCCTCTTTGTTTTCTGAGGAAAGAGACAAAGGGTGTGCATCCAGATGGGAAGGGTGGGGGCGAGGGATAAGGCATAATCCGAAGGGTGGGGGAATGGAAATCATAATCAAAATGTTTTGTATAAGAAAAAAATCTGTTTATAATAAGAGAAAAGAAAAAGGGAAAACAGAAATATAGGTGTGGTGAATTTGTGTCTACCTTGGAAGACACATACTACCTGGCTATGACTTGCTTTCCTACCCTGATTTTTTTCCATGCAAATTCCCATTCTTTGTGAGAGAGAATTTGAGTGTTTGTGCATGTGCCTATGACTTTACCTGTGTGTGTGTGTGTGTGTGTGTGTGTGTGTGTATGTGTTAGTACATGCCTGGTTTTACATAACTCCTAGCCAACTAAACTCATGTCCTGAACTTGCATTACAATTACCCATTGAACCATCTCCTCTGCTTCTCCTTCTTTTATTTTAAAAACTATTACCAGGTGGGTAGTATTGATAAGAGTCTTTCTATATTCATTACATATATAGAATTTCTTTCCTGTAAGACTTTCCTGATATCTGTTGACCTGGAACTTCTTGCAAGAAACATTCCACATGCAGTATTTTCATATTTTTTTCTTTTTGCAGTGAGTTTTCCCATGTATAGAATAGGATGATTTATGACAGAAAATTTCCCCACACACTTTATATTCACGCAGTTTGTCACTTGAGAGAATAGCTTGGTAGCTGATGAGGAATATCTTCCAGGAAAGAGGATCTCCACTGTTATTCCATTCATAGAGTTTCTTCCAAGTGTCACTGCTCTGGGGAGCACCATTCTGCCTCAAGGCATAAGGGTGTCTCATGCTGCATACATGCATAGATAGGGTTTTTACCCGTGTTCATCCTCCGCTGCGTTGTAAGATCTAGTTCACTACTAAAGGTTGGCTCATATTCAAGAAATCCAGAAAATTTCTCCCTGGGGTGTGATTCTTGATATGGAGTGACATTAGACATTTGATATAACCTTTTCTTCACGTTATGCCAGTGAGTGCGAGCCTGTCACAGGATTCCCATATAGTTCTGGTGATTTTGTCTTCTTGTTGGACGTGTTCCCTTTCTCCTGTGTTTACAATCCTGCTGAACAGCTTGAATTTTGTAAGGCTGAAGGGAAAAGCTCGGGACATTTTAGGTATACTTACCAAGCTCCCAAAGCATATAAAAGAACTGTCATTTCCACAGGAAAAACAAGGCTTTAGATGAACCCATAAGGTCTCATGCAGTGAGAAAACAATACAGGCGTGTCCTTTGAATTTCATAATTAGGAGCCAGTAGAGGTTGAAGACTCACATTTTTCTGTGGCTCCCGAAATTTTTCTTATTTTAATGAAGGCTGTTTTTGTTTCTATTTTTGTTAAATCAGGGGGAAGGCTGTGGTAGTTAAGCAGGCTCCTCAGACTCTTTTGTTTGTTTCTAAACATTTGAAGACTGAATGGGTAGGAAGCCTGGCAGCCTACTTCTCAGAGTTATGATCATTATCAGTCATCCTCATTTTTAATTTTGGACCTGAGTTTAGGAGTTGTTAGGGGGCCGTGGAGGTTCCAGAGAGAGATGTCTCCCATGAGCTCATCGACTTGAACACCCGCTTTCCAGTTGTGGGCGCTGTTGGAGGCTGCTCTGAAAACCTGAGGAGGCAGAGCTGAGCCGAGGAAGTGTGTCACTGAGTACCAGCTTTAAGAGGTTAAGCCTCAAGCCACCTCCTGCCTCTCTCCTCCAGGCCCCATCCCCTGCTGCCTTCTAGGTCTTGTAGACAAAAACGGGATCTGCCTGTTTCCTGTCATCATGCCTCTGCTATTGTTATTGATTTGATTCTTTTGGAATCATAAAGTAATCCCTTTCTTCCTGTAGTTGCTTTGGTCATGCTACTTTATCACAACAACAGAGAGGTAACTAATACATTAAAAAAACAAACAAACAAACAAACAAAAAACCTCTGGGCCCCGGCATCAGACCCCCTTGGCTATGGGATTCCTAGCTCTGAAACCTTTCATAAGTAAGAATAATTTGAACACCTATTCCACAATATTGTTCTAAGAATGAGAACTTCATCAGAATAGATGATTTGTGAAAAATAAAAATCTGTTTAGTCTGCCCCTTTGTAGTATCTAGCCTTCCTATGTCTTCTTATCATATTGGTTGGGCAAGATAGGTGAAACAATATTGAACAGTTAGTGATAGCAAGCTAATACCTCATATTTTAAAATCAGAATTGTAGCCAGGGCCTGAGTCCTGGCTACTTAGGGGGTGTCTGAGGCAGAAGGAGCACTAGTTCAAGTCCTACTGGGGGGGGGCAAATTAGTGGAATCTGTATCACAAAAGCCAAAAGGGTTTCAGCTCACTGCTGAAAGGGTTTCAGTCCCCACTGCTGCAAAAATTAAAATAAATTATGATGGGAATATGTATTTCTAATATTTCACTGATTTTTTTTCACTTTTATTTTATGTGTTTGGGTGTTTCCCTTGCACGCATGTCTGTGTACAATGTGGGTATCTGATGCTCATGAATGCCAGAAGAGGGCATTGGAGACCCCTGAGGTAAGAGTTGCAGGCAGCTGTGGACCACTGTGGGTGCTAGGCATTGAACATGGATCCTATGGAAGAGAAGCCAGTGAGCTTAGCTCTGGATCTGTCACTTCTAAGGACCATGGGAAGGTTTCCTTTCATTCCTGCTTTACTGAACATGGTAGTTAAGTTTGACTGTCACTTTGAAGGTCTTAGAATAATCATGGGAACATAACTCTGAATGTGTCTCCAGAGAGAATCACTCAAGGAGACAAGTTGCATCATCCTGAGTGTGGACAGCACCCTCTGGGTAGGTTGGAGTCCCGGACTGATAAGAAGCAGGAAGGGGCCGAGCCCGGGCATTTAGCTTTCTCTGCTTCTGGACTGCACGCGACATGTGACCAGCTGCCTCAGGCTCTCATGGCCATGTCTTCCCCACCATTATGTACTATGCACTCTAACTGTGAGTTCGAGCCAAAATAAGCTTTCTCCCTTACATCTCTTTTGTCAGGATTTGTCTCCCCAGTGAGGAGAGTTACTAGAGCACTGGATATGTTTGTCATGAATAGGTCTGAGTTTTATCAAACGCTTTTCCAATATCAAGAGAGGATCACAACACACTTCTCTTTTAATTTAAAGCAACATAATGCCCCATGTTTGCCTTCCTAAAACAATATCCTTTTAATATCTCAGTAGGCTTAATCAGATAATAGATTGTTTAGTATCTTTTATGTACAAATGAGAAATTAATCATGCCCAGGGTAGGCCAACAGGGGTAGTAGGGGAGTGTAATTCATCACCATAGAAGAAGCTTATTGGTTGTGAGACACACTCAAAAGTTGGAAATGCTTTTCATTCTTAGAATGTGTGAGCTCCCCACACCCAATCCAAGAACCTCTGTGGCCTGTAGCAGCTATTTAAACAGTGGTGTGCATAGCACGGGGCCTTGCTATCTTTGGGGGCAGCTGTGTGGTGCCCCCAGAGTGGACTGGGAGGTTCTATAGTCCTGAGAGCATGCTGGGTGGCTTGGGTTTTCTGGTCTTTGGGTAATCAAGTCCCTGCATCCTCTTATGTTCCTGCTTCCAAGTGGGAGAAATGAGCTAGACTTCACTATAAGTGTAATTCTAAGAAAATATAAAACTTAATCTAAGGCCAAGACTGTTCCAGTCAGTGGTGCATATGTATGTCTCCTTATTGACAAATGTTTCCTCCAGTATGAGATGAAGTTATTCAGAATGCTGATGGTTATTCTTGTTGATCGTCTGAAAATAAGGCTCAGAGGTCCTTTCTCTGTGTGTATTGTGTATATATTTGTCCATATTGGAAGACAGAGGAGGTTAACACTATTTTTTCTTAAGATATTCTCCACTTTATATTTTGAGACTAGTTCTCTCACTGAGTCTAACATTTATTGATTAGGCTAAGCTGGCGGCTAGCAGGTTCAAGGGATCCGCATCTTTTCCTCCCCAGTGCTATGGTTAAACTTTACTTTTTACATGGGACTGGAGAGCAGAAATCATGTTCTCAGGCTTGTGCAGCGATCATTTTATTGTCTGTGACAACTTACCAGACCATGATCCTATTTTTAGAGGGCGACTTGGATTAGCATGTGATCTACACATACCTAAAATAATATGACATTGTTAATTTCTGATTAGTATGAGTGAATTGCTATGTATTATTTTATGTGTATATACATATGTATATTACATATGTATAATATGTAATATACATATTATGCATTACATGCATATACATATGTATATTAAACTGGAAGTTTGAAGAAAAACTGACAAAGTAAGTGTGAACTGTGAGTCAGAGATTTTGCTATGCTCTGAGGATATAAAGATGTTTAAGGCAGAGGAAGAGTATTTCTAGAGATTGGATCTTGTCCTTGCTCATCTCTGTGGACTTCCCCTAGCTTGACAGGATGGGGGTTATGCATTTTTACCAGTAAATGAAGGGAGTCTTGCCAACAGTTAACTATGTGATCTTTGATGAGTAGCAGGGCTGAATCCTGCAGACTAGCTATCCCTACAGACAGAAGAAAAGAAGTTCCCCTAGGTTGCATGGAGGTGAGGAGGGTACAGGCAGTGGGAACTAGTTTGAGACTTGGAATCTCAGCAGATTTAACTCTTCTAAGGAATGAGTCAGGTGGTAAGGCATGATGCCCATGAGACAAGGAAGGAAGGAAGGAAAAGAATATAACAGAAAGAAGGTATGTTAAACTAGCATACCCTAGCATAAGGGAAAAGAGAAAAGGGCAGAGAAATGGAGTCTCTAGAAACCTAGGGGAAATCAATTTTCTGCTTTTTGCTGTAAAAAAGAAGATTGGGACTCTGCCATGGGAAACTGTTGGGCTTCTGGAGCAAGAGAGAATCAACAGCTACAATCAAGGAGCTAGAACACAGGTCTTATTTTTGTAATTAGCAGCCTGTCCTAGCCTTTTGTACCCTACCCCTCCAAAAAAAAAAAAAAAAAAAAAAAAAAAAAAAAAGGTGAGACTCATTGCTTGTAGTGAGAGGATTTTGAGAGATTGCAGTGGAATTCTAGGCTATCTACTTTCTTTGTAAATTAACTAAATGACTATTAGTGTGTTTTCAATAAGAATATAAAGAACTGAAATGTTGTTGAGTTGGTTATATAGCTATAAAAATATTTAGCTGAGTGAATTTAAAAAGCTAGTCTTTGGATTCCATTGATTTCCCAACAGACCCTTTCAACATCTATTTAAATCACTAGTTGTTGTTGAAAGGAAGAGGAAAGAGGAAGGAGAGGGAGAAGAAGGAAAATGAATTTCCTGCAGATTGTGCTTGTCATGCATGAGCAAGCCAAGTATTTCCATACTGTAAAGGACACCGTCTCTAAGAATTAGTCATGCTGAGCATATGTTAATTCACTGAAAAATATCGAAACTTTGTGTTTTTCAGTGAGTGACAAAAAAGTGAAGAAGAAGAAAAAAAAAGACATCCAGGTGGCCTAAGAAAAAGGTAATCATTCAAGCTTTTGTCATTCATCTTCACATACAATTTTTTATTGTCATGCCTCTGTAATATAGGGGAACAAGGAAAGTATTTTGAATGTTGGGTATGAGAAAGGAGACAAATGTAGACTTGAGAGAGTCTCATGAAGTAATTAAAAAGAAAGCAGACAGACAAGCAAAAGCGTGCCACGGGGAACTGTGCTGTGTTCTTCAAACGAGTTTTCAGTCAACAGTGACGGTATGGGCAAAGCTCTTGGTCTTAAGTGGAACAAAGATTTTCATAGCAGATATCTTTTGTCTTGATCGCTTTGTTCATGTCCATCGGCCTTCTGAGAATCAGAGCTAACTGTCTCCGATCCCTTTTAGGAAGCAGAGGACCAAAATGCTTGCCTCTGAATCCAAACACCTCTGAGCTAGTCTTCTCCTTCCTTGCCCGTCATCTTCAACCTTCCCGTTCCCTTCATCTCAATGCATCAAGTCTGTGACCAGAACAGACTCTCCCCCCTCACGTTCACAGGCACATTTCACAGGCACTTCTTTGGCAAACACAGACTGCCATTTTCTAGATGAGTAACAGGAGAAAATCCCATTGTAACAAATAATTTCAGGACTTTGGTCCCTATTTGATCTAATAACGGGAGATAAGGTTGATTACATGGACGGAACACTACTGAATAAACACACTTATTCAGGAGTAACTAACCATCAGACAGTATTATGTAATGTTGAAGTAACTGCTTGGCTTCGGGTTGTGGTTTCCATGGAAACCACAGTGAAGAGTGAAAGAGTTAAAAATACTGCTGTCTTTTTCTTCCCCTTTCTTTCCCTGTGCATAGATTGTTTATATTCTCATGATGTTTGTGGTAGCTTAAAAAAAACACTACGGTGCCCATTAAAGAGTTATCTCATTCTTAATGGTTAAAAATATTGGGACTATCTTTATAAAGAAACACAGGCTGGTATTGCTTTTCTGAGTTATTTGGGGAAAGAAATGACGCTTGGATGGATGGAGGCCTCATGCAGTTACATAGGTCGTTTCTTTTTCAAAGCTTAGGTGCTTTTCCTCGCCAGGTTCACCCGCCAGGGATGTAACCTTTCTCCCTTCCCCAAAACAAACACAGTGTAGATGCTGAAAGCAAAAGTCAGAGGCAAATGCTGAACCCAGCTGGTGCTTCCTGTGGAAAGCAGAGATTGATTACTGGAGGAGGGGTACCAGAGGAGGGAGACAGGAGCCTGGGGTTGTGTCTTCCGCAGGGCTTTGCAGGGCTCCGCAGGGCTTGCTGGTCTTCGGAATACTCTAGCTGTTGAAATTGCAGGATGGAGTGGAGGGTGTGGAGACCACCAGAGTCCAGCTCTGCTTTGCGGTTTTTGGATGTTTACTTGACTCAGTCCCCTAGGATAGATAAGGATTAAGGTCAAACATGCACACTCTTCTATACCATAAGTTACACCTTAAGAAGACCTAAAGGATTATTTTTTTTAAAATCTCTGATGGCTAATCCCCCCTCTCCCCTGATGGCCGTAAGAAATCAGAGCTAGACTCCAGAAATGTATTGTTTTCTCCCTACATTCATTCTCTCTCTCTCTCTCTCTCTCTCTCTCTCTCTCTCTCTCTCTCTCTCTCTCCCTCCTGGTAACTTCTGTGTGTTTTTATTCCCCCCCCAAAAGGGCTGGCTTTTTAGTTAAATATCCCAGAGAGGTCTTTTCTCATAGGACAGTGTTTCTGTATTTTGAATTTCTACTTCTTCGTTTCTTGGCAGTGAATCTTTGATACCTACCTTCAAGACCAATAATGCAGAAAGCATTATCGTTCTAGGATTAGGACAAACTCACTGTATTCCTTAAAGGGAAGTTAAATAAAATTTAAGCATCTCTAGAGCCAACTCTCTCTCTCTCTCTCTCTCTCTCTCTCTCTCTCTCTCTCTCTCCCTCTCTCTTCTGAATATTTAGTGATTTTTAATATATTTTCTTTATTTACATTTCAAATATTATCCCCTTTCCTGTTTTCCCTTCTGAAAACACCCTATCGCATCCCCTCCTCCCTGCTCACCAACCCACCCACTCCCTCTTCCCTGTCCTGGCACTCCCCTATACTGGGGCATCAAGCCTTCTCAGGACCATCCTTCCTTTGATGTCCAACAAGACCATCCTCTGTTGCATATGCAGCCGGAGCCATGGGTCCCTCCATGTGTACTCTTTGGTCGGTGGTTTAGTCCCTGGGAACTTTGGGGGTACTGGTCTGTCTCCTGAGAGGCTCTGCCAGTACCTGACAAATACAGAGGCTGATGCTCTCAGCAAACCACTGGACTATGCACAAGGTCCCCAATGGAGGAGTTAGAGAAAGGAACCAAGGAGCTGAAGGGGTTTGCATTCCCATAGGAGGAGCAACAATATGAACCAGTCAACCATCTCTTAATTGGCCCACACATATTGTTATTCTCAAACATGTAGAGTCACCGCCTCCTTTTGGCTGAAGTCTCCAGGAAGGCTTCCCCAGTGAGTGAAGAGGGAGACACAGTTTTGAGGCTGGGGTGTAGGGAGAAGAGAAGCTGCCGCTGTCTCCAGCCTAGAGCTTAAACTCACCACGGAGCAAGAGCTTAGAGTCCCCCTCTGAAATCAGACATATTTAATAATGCAGGAAGAAAAGCAAATGCAAACTGAAACGTTGGCCCACTGCATTGGAAGTGTTGACCTGTTAGATCTGGAGAAGACCCCCTGGCCTGGGTACTGGTTGCACAGTACAAGCTATGTCAGAGTTGTTCCTGATTCCTCATCTTTCTTATACAAATGAAGAAGTGTTTAAAAAAAACGTTCTCTGTGCACCAAACCCTTTTATTCATTCATCCTTAGCTTAACACTTCAAGGCAAGTGTTACCAGCCATATCTAACCAAGCAGAAAGGGGCGGGGGCATTAATACTTTGCAAAAAAGTTCTCTGTAGGATTCCTCTGCATACAATAAAGACACATGCTCCACTATGTTTATAGCAGCCTTGTTTATAATAGCCAGAAATTGGAAGGAGCCCAGATATCCCTCAAAAGAGGAATGGATACAGAAAATGTGGTATATTTATACAATGGAGTACTACTCAGCAATTAAAAATAATGAACTCATGCAATTTGTAGGTAAATGGTTAGATCTGGAAAACATCATCCTAAGTGAGCTAACCCAATCACAAAAGAATACACATGAAATGCAATCACTGATAAGTGGATATTAATGACCCCAGAAGCCCTAAATACTCAAGACACAATTAGCAAGTCAAATGACTTCCAAGAAGAAGAATGGAGAGGACCCTAGGCCTGTAAAGATTGGATCCAGTATTGTAGACCCAGAACAGAGAAATCGTGGGGGGGGGATGAGTGGGGAATAGCAGGGGGAGGGAGAGGAATTATGGGACATATGGTGGGGGGGGTAATTGGGAAAGGGGAAAACCTTTGGAATGTAAACATAGAATATAGAAAATAAAAAAAATAACTAGAAAAAAAAAGGTCTCTGTAGAAGTTGGCTTTGTGTGCTTGCCAACGCATCTTTAAATATCAGCTTAGTGGCCCAGGAATATTTTGAGGCTCCCAACTCTCAGGAGAGCATCTAGAGAAAGTTCTGGAATAACCTTGAAAAAGGCTTGCCTTCAGACTGGATCCTTGGACCTTGACACCACCAGTCTGACCAGAAAGAGTCAGGCTTTAATGATACTTTAGTTATGAATATAGATTCACAGTCTCTCTGTGTACCACATTGATTCTTAAGATGATCCAAATGACAGGTGTTAAGGTATAATATTCATTTACTGGTGTGAAAATGCATGTAGCTATCTTATGCCTGAAGAATTGAAGGAATATATTAGTCTGGGGCTATTTTATTCTGAGATGTGGATATCTGAATCCATCTGTTTCCTGTCTCTTGTGTTCTCTGGTACTCAACTAGGGTGAAATACTTTTGTCTGTCCAGGTACTTAGTTTTAGCATGTCATAGCAGAAAAAAAAAATGTGTTCTGTGGTAGTTTTTGAACAATGTGATTACTTGCCAAAATGTTGTCCTATCAAAACTTTGCAAGGAGATTCAGACACATCAGGGAATGAAGACATATCCGCTAATTAAGGTACTCGAGTTTTGATTCTGATCAACTCCCTGGAATTCGACGGCAACTTCCATTTGCTTAGCCTCTATGAGACAGCACCTTGTCTATCCTGACTGCAAAAGCATAATGATACACACATAATAAGAAATAGTCCGTGGAGTTGACTGGTACAGAATGAGTGTCAGCTCACATGGAATGCTCTTAGAGTGATAAGACCAGGGTCAATCTACCTACAAACACTGACTAACTTAGCTACTTTACTAACCACTTAAAAATTGTTCAAGTTGAAAGTCAAGATCAACCTTGATGTGTCTCTGGCACTCACGTAGTATTAAGTATATATCTATATTGACAAAACAACTGGCCATCTCATGAACACTGATTCTGTTTTACTGCCATGATCTAGGTCACAGGCCTTTAGTCCAATCTTACCATGAGCTTGGTTTGGTAAGGAAAAGCGTTGTTGGGGCACAGCTATGTTTAACTACTTCCACATTATTTATGGCTACTGTGTGTGTGACAATAACAGATGTAACTTATGACTAAATGTCTAGCATCTATGATCTATCCCCTTTAGTAGATGATTTCATTGTTCTTGATCTAGGAGAGCTGATTTCTAAGTTGATATGGAAGCTTTGACTAATCTTGGCTTTGTGAAAACAAAGTAAATATGCATAAACTATTCTGGATCATGCTTGAGCAGCCCCGACAAAGGTAAAAGCTCCATCTTTTACAATGTTTTGAAGAAAATAAGTACAGAACCATGCACAACTAAGTACAGGAAAGAATCTTGTGATTCTTCTGTCAATCTTGAGAAATACACTCTACAGTACCAAATATTCTAGGATCACCAGGAGAACATCAATGCCCTGGTGCATTTGAGTTTATGGATCCAAAGCAATGAGGCATCTCATTAACTAACAGGCATCTCAAAAAGTAAGGAACACCCAGTGATATCCTAGTAGTATGGATACATCCTAGTATTCTAGAAGGGTAGAATTAGGTAAGATTTGGATAAAGCAGTATCTTCAAATGTTCACAGTCTAGCAGAGTTTTATAAAGGGGTCAGTATCTGGTCTAGCCTGAATATAGACTCAAGGTCTTGTTTCCATAGGAACAGCCAAATAATATGAGAACCTAGTACCTCAAATTTTGAAGCTTAGCTATACATTGAAGCTTATTTGTGTCAAAAAGTGGCTAGGGTTTCCAGGAAAAGGGGTAGACTTTATTCTTTCAACAGTGATGTCAAATACAAAAGGTTCATTCCAGTGAGTCTCTGAGTCTGACCTGAAGGGAAATGTAGGAAGTGAATCCAGAAGCATGTGCATTGAGCACTTCTTCTGCCTTTTGTCTCTAAGTACTTGTGGGCTTCCCTGGGTTCCCAAGACTCAAAGAGTTCAGAATGAATTGAAAGAAAGAAGTGAAGTGTTCCATGTGACTCGTTTAGACAACGTCCTCTCCCTCTCCCCATTTCAGATCCTTTAATGCCTCTATGTTCAATTGGCAAGGGAAGAAATTTACCACGGCAGCTGACTGTTTCTAGCAAAGTCTCTGAGACACTAGACACATTAGAACCACGCTATATCCACAGTGAAATACTGTCTGTCTCCTTGGGAGCTTTTGCAGTTGGCTTTATCTGTGTCCATTTTTCTGGTCTGACAACTGGATAGACCACATTTTCCCTCCCTTGGTCTGAGTTACTTTTGAGTTTTTTCAACAAGAACATAATGGTGGTAAGACTGGACGGTGACAACAGTAGGCCATGATTAATGGAGAGCTGAATAATTTAAAGCAGAAAGGGAGGCTTTCTTGAAGCTTAGTTCAATGTAATGTCTCTAGAGTTATTGGATTCTTACGTAGGAATTTTGAGATCCTCACTTTAACACTTATCTAGGAATGTGTAATGGAATTTTAATGGCAAACCATCAGAAAGGGTTATGAAAATTTTCTTTTCCAGGATTTATGGAATACTCTTAGCATTGTTTTCATAGGAATCCTGATCGCTCAGAAACCAGGTACTCCATCTGATAGATCTGGGAGGATTTGCTATTTTAAGTAAAGCACCAAGCATAAGGTAGGTGTCAAATGTGAGCACTGGGCAAGGAAAGTCACCTCAGAGTTTGTAGGTAGCATATTAGAACCCACGAGTGGCCTGGTTCTAGGAAAATCCTGACGCTTATTTCTAGATTTGACTTTAAATTTTTGTTAGCTTGTATTATCCATAATTATCTATCACAATGGTTGTCATGGTGACATTTTCCTTTCTGTATATAATGTACACTGATCATAAATACCCCATTGCTTTCTTTTCTCCTCTCCCCTCTGAGTGCCACTTTCAATGATCCCCTTCTTCTTCCCATGTAGTGCCCTGTCTTCTTTCTGGTAATCTTTGTTTGCTGACACAATGAACGCCTTAGATATGGCTTCACCATAACTGGAATCAATCATGTAGTAGGACCACCAGAATCTGCATGGGTTCATGCCAGATTGGGGCTCAATGGTAGAGGGGAAATTAGATGTGAGATCCTTTACCAATAACCAGAAAGCTATCTGCAATTGATACCTGATGGCAAAGAAAAAAATCAGTTGTCTCAAATGGAGTTTCACTGGGTATATTAACAGAAAACTAACTTAATGGTGTCTTTGCATTATTTTCTTGTATTGGTCTTTTGCTTGTATATTGTGGCTTCTGTTTTGTGGGAGGTGTATGTGTCTGTGTGTGTGCATTCTTGTGTGTGTGTGTGTGTGTGTGTGTGTGTGTGTGTGTGTGTCTTTTGTTTTTTAAAGAGAAAGAGAGAGGAATGTCACGGAGTTGTGTGGATATGGGGTGGGGAGGATCTTGGAGGAATTGGGGGAGGGGAAAATCATGATCAGAATATAGCATCTGAAAATAATTGTCAATTAAAACAAAAAGATGTAGAAGACCCGGAAGTGAAGTGTTTCTGCAGTCTCTTCCCTCCCCACTTCCTTTTAGGAAGGTTACAAAGGAAGTGGAGTGTCTGCTCTGAGCTCCCAAACTCCCCTTTGTCTCCCTGAGGGATGATCATGGGCTTCTCTCAGTAGGCAGAACTCAGAATTTAGGAGGAAGTGAGAGAAAGCTTTCACAGTTTCTCCCTTTGCAACATTCTGACCCTTTCAGGTCCATGTTCACTCTTCAGAGAAGTAGTTTCGCACCGTGACCAAGTGCTCTGAGCAAAGTCTTCACTTCACGCATCAACTGCTCCATGGTCACCTTTATGCAGGCCCAGACTTCCCAGACTGTCTGTTCCCTTAGCCCTACCCTGAAGGGAAGCCTGAGTCAGCGTGAACCTTCACTTAGAGCAGCTCCTGGGTGCAGCACGAGAGCCACACCCTGTGCGTCCCCCATCTCCCATGCTTCTGCTAAAGCTTAGGAAGCAGGAAGGGAAGCGGTCCTACTCAGCAAAATACTCACACTTGAAGGTGGAGGAGAGAGTCTGAGGTGCATGGAGAAAAGGTAAATTGACCACAGGGAGGCCAGCAGCTAGTCCTGGGAAAGCGGGAGGAAGTGAGATAGTTTCCTGAGCATCCAGAGTCATCTCCTTTAATAGGAAGATGGGTGTCCACACTCAGAATGGGAAGGGGGGAGCTGCTGTGAGAAGGAATTAGCTTTGATTAGAAGCAGCTGGGAGAAGATCGCAAAGCCCTGAAGCTCTAGAATCAGGGCTAAGGCAAGTCTGTGAAATACAGGGCTACGAGTTCCTCTGAGCTGCTGGCGAACGCGGTTGTTTATAGCACAAGACAAATATTAGGAGAGAAGAAGAATGCTCACCCATGAAAATTAATGAGAACCAAACCAGAGGGTAATGCAATCCAGAACCAAAGTGGCACAGGTTTGGTAGGGACCAACTGCACCAGGAAAGTGTAGCAGCTTGCTTCTTGAAAAGAACTATGAGTACGATCTCTCTCTCTCTCTCTCTCTCTCTCTCTCTCTCTCTCTCTCTCTCTCTCACACACACACACACACACACACACACACATACACACACATACTTGAAGACATACACATATTCTTACTCATACACACAGTCATAATCCATACTACATACATTTTCTTACACACACACACACATACACACAATCTTACACATACACCACACACACACACACACACACACACACACACACATACACACACACACACACACGCGCGCGTGCACATACAATCCACTGCATGAATGGGTAAGAGGAACACAGCAGATGTTATCTATCTGGACTTTAGCAAAGACGTGATTAAAAAAAAAGTCCCATGAAATTTTACTTGCAAAACTCATTGAAATTGGCTGGAGTAGGAACGTTCTGATGCAGACTGAAAACTGGCTCCAAACCCATAAACCGAAGGTAATGGAACCAATAACTGAACAGCCACAGATCTAGCTGCAAGGAGCTATTTAGCAGAATGTCCCAGGAGTGACTGCGAGGACTGAGTTTATTAAAAATCTTTATCAAGGAGTTGGAAGAGCTCATCCACAGGATGCACCTGAATCCTGCCAGGAATACTAAGTTGGCCAGCATTGGAGAGAGGACAGAGGCTCATGGCCTTGAGGAGATGAACAAAGAAGTCAGAATTGTGGGAAGGAGAGAGGAAGGAAGGAACCAAATGGACCCACCTGGGGAGATAGCAATCTTCTTGTCCGCAGAGTCGGTTATAGAATCGTCAAGGGCGAGAGAAAAGAGTGTGGCGGAGACAAACCTGCAGGAGAGGGGGCAGCACATTAGGGACAGTTTAGAAACACTGTCCGGTGGCCAGCAACGAGGGTCCAAATTTGTAAGGCCCAGAATTTCAGAATCTACGGGGCTGCTCCTTGAGAAAAACACTGGACAGTTAGCGCAGTCGGCAATGTGCTTACCTTATACTCACAAAGGGTTGGGTGTGTGCTCCAGGACCCACATTTAAAACGCCAGCTGATATAATCCTAGTACTCTCAGCACTAGGGAGGGAGAGACGAATGGGTCCAGAGTCCAGCCAGCCAGTCTAATGTATTTGTTGAGTGGCCAGAGAGAGGCCCTGTCTCAACAAACAAGGTAGCTGACATCTGAAGGGTGACACCTGAGGCTGTCTCCTCTGCTCTCCCCAAGTGCACACGCACACATACATACACGCATACATACATATACACCCACATCAATACATACTCTCTCACACACATACACAGGCTCTCCCTCCCTCCCCTCACACACACACACACACACACACACACACACACATCCACACACATCCACAAATACACACACATATATACATACATATATGCATACATGCACACATATAAACATAACACATACAAAAACACGCAACACATATACATATATACATGCACACACAGACAATGCACATACATGAAGACAATACAAACATACACAAATATACATACATACATTCATATGTACATACATACATGCACACACAAATATAAACACACATGCATGCATATATGCATGCACATACACAAACATATACACACATGTATACACACACCCAAACACATGTTAGTAATTTAAAATTTGGACCCAAAATTTTGAAAGTATTTGGTGCAAATGAGAAGCTAAGGAAAGCTAAGCAAGTTGAATTTTGCCAGAGCATGTTAGAAGGTGACCAAGCATGTTAGAAGATTTTTCTCTTCTTAGGTAGGATGAGAGGAGGAGAGATTAAGGTTGCAGGATGCTAGTTGGATTGGAGATTCTGAATGTTCCTTACTTGCCCATAAATTCCTGTGCTGAAATACAGCACACAGGGGAATGGTGTTGTGTGGTGGGGCCTTGGGATGATGACTGGATCATGAGAGGGGAATACTCTTGAATGACATTTAGTGTCATTTTAAAAGACCCAAGGGAACTTGTCTGCTCTTCTGCCTATGTAGCTAAAGTAAGAAGCCATCTGTCTGTGAAGGAAGTAAAACCTTGTAGACACAAAATCTGTGATAACATAGACTTTGCACTTTCCAACTTCTGTAATGGTAAGGGCCAGGGTTGTCCATCCTACAGAAGGAGACTCTATACCTATGACCATATCGACAGTATTAATTGGACTCAAAGTATTTTTCCCTTGAGGTCATGAAGTTGGAAGGTCATGGTGAGGGGATCTGGGAAGAGCTGGAATGGTGAGCAGGAGGTGGATATAATTAAAATACACTGCGAACATGTATCAATTCTCCAAGAATACATTAAATATATTAAAAATAAATTTCCAATACTATCCAGTTTGCAACATTTTTTTTACTGCATCTGTAAAGGACTAAGATTAGTTGAAAACTAATGGGTAATTTTGCGCAGATTGCAAATGGGCATATACCTTTTCTGGGGCCAAGCATTTTATAGCTCTGTTGTAGGTCCTTCATTGTAATTTGCACATTAAGTTCCTTGTGAAGGGACTTCCAAAATGCTGAGGCCACAGCAGGCTTCCATGTTTCTGGTCTGAGTCTGAATACTGCTTCTCTCTGGTTACCAGAAAAACAAAGATGCTAAGCTCCCTAGTGGTTGAACTGAACCTCACTTCTGGCCAGTGGAGCAGCGTCAGAGGTGACACACACCATGAGTCTCTATGGAGATCATGAGTTGAAGGTGACAGGAAAAGAGATACCTGAATCACTGCTTAGAGGGGAAGCAGCCTGGAAAGCTACCTTGCCCATGTTAGATACAGCGACCCAGACAATACATAAATAATTTTTTCTGTGTTTCTCCTCTACTGGTTTGAAATGATTCTGCCTGTGATCATGGCTAGGAATTGAGTGGGTTGTGTAGGCCCTGCATCATTCAATCCACCTAAATGGAGATTTCATCCTCTATCTGAGGAGAAAAATGGAATTCCAGTCTATCAATTTCCAGACCATTTCTTGCATGGCCACTTTATTGATTCATCTTGTAGTGCTGGGGTATTTTAATATTTGGTTGTTGTATGTGTTTGTATATGCATTTGAATTTGTCGCTTTAAAGCCTTTTAGAGCACAGTAGAAAAATCAAACGGGTAAGTAGATACCTAAAATAAACACATCTAAAGGAGTTTCCTAAGAACAAAAGCATCCATGCTTAGCCTAGGATGCTTTGGCAATAAGTAGCAAACTGCCATTCATGTGTACAAATGAGTTATTACTAACGCAGGAAGCAACAGTAGGGTATTCTGGAGAACCACTCCTGGTGGTGTGGAATAGAACCTTTCAAAATTATAGCTTAGAGGGGGATTAGATTCAAATTCGAGGGAGAGGTTTCAAATAAAAAGAGATTATAGATTGTATACTAGGGGTGACTGGGAAGCTCTGTGCAGACATACTCAGAATGAGTAAAATTAGTTAAACAGTAAATTTAGGTAAATAGAGCAGAGAGTGGGAAAAAGGTAAAGGACAGTATTGACAGGGGGATTAAGGAATTTGGATGTGTGTGTGTGTGTGTGTGTGTGTGTGTAATAATAACTATATTAAAGGCAAAGAAAAGTAAGGAAAAACTCGTTTGAGACCAGAGACTGGTTATCACCACAGATTCAGCTCCCATGAAACAGTATCCCTGATAGCCTGAGGTAAGGACCATTAGGGAAGGCTTAGGGAACTGGCACTTGACTGTCGGGTACTTCATTTAAATTCAGAGTGATCCCTAGAGTGGATGGGATGGGTAGGGGACTGGGAGGATGGGGATGGAATCATGGTGTGGGGCTAGTGGAGCTAACCAAGGTCATGACTGGAGATACAGAAGGTGTGTGAATTGAAAACAGAAGTGATTCAGGATCAAGTTTCCTACCTCGTACAAGTATTAAGATGAAACTGTGAAATGCGTTCCTTGTAGGCCAGTGGTCAAATTTCACAAACTCATGGATTCGAAGCAATTGGTAAAAATCAGTCTGGCTCTGTCATGGGTTGTTTTCTTTATGACCCCTTTAAGCAAGACAGCTTGAAAATGAGATGGTCGTGAAGAGCAAACAGAACAACCTCTTCCTCTCTGAGGTAGGAATGAGGTCTACCCTCTACGGACAGAGCGGAAGGCAGAAGCCCCAGAGCTGCCCGGTTTCAGGTCTCTGGAAGTTTTCCCACAGTTGCAGACCTCTTTGCCCGTGATCAGACAGCTGTTGCCCTGTTGACATCTCAGGCCAGGGCAAGTCCGAATCTTATTCTGTTTGTTGATGCAACGCCGAATCATTTATGAAGAGTAAGAGTTTCTTCCTTTTGGATTTATGGAGGCCTGGAGGGCCAGGGCTGTGGAGTCCCATCAGTTGCAGAACCTCTTTCTGGCGTGAACACTCTGAAGAGCTTTATAACTGATAGTATTGACTGTCAATTTAACAGGATCTAGAATTGCCTAGGAGCCCCAGATCCTGGGCATGTCTGTGAGGGCTTTTCTATGTAGCATTAATGGAGGTCAGGGGGACGGTGCTCACTGGGTAGCAACATTTCCTGGGCTAGGCTTCCCTGAAAGAGGAAAACAAGGAAACTGAGTTAAGCACCAATATTCATGGCTGTGACTCCTGACGGGGAACCAGCTGTGACAAGTTGCCTCATCCTCATGGCACTGTGCCTTTCCTACCATGCTGGACTGTGCTTTCAAAATGTGAGCCAAAATAACCCTCTTTTTTCAAGTTACTGTTATCAAGTATTCTGGCAAACCAAGATGATGATGATGATGATGATGAAGAAGAAAAGAAAAAGAACAACAACAACAGTAACAACAACAACAACAACAACAGCAACAACAAGTGCCAAGGAGGCTCAGGGTATTGCACAGAGAGAGGGGTGTGTGTAAGACAAAGAACCGCAGTTGGTAGTTTTATAAAGACTTGTTCTTAAGAGAAACCCATCATGTGTGACTCTCTCTGACCTAATAGTTCTCAAAGCTCCCACCTCCCATTACCTCACAATGTGAGACAAACTCCATAGCGAGTCTCAGACAGACCATCCAAGCTATACTCTGGGATGTAGACAGGGACTCTAGCTAGTACTTGTGCTTAGTCTTACCTCAGTTCCAAAGATCCTGAAGGGGGCTGACCGTGGTCATTGGTCGCTGACTATGTTTATTCTTCTGGTTTTCAGACAATAAGCTCAGAATTCCATTTCTGGGCTTAGGTCAAATGGCAAAAGTATTCCGATAGCCACTCCTATTAGAATAGATCTTAATAGGGAGCTAAAACATTTTTTCAGAAGTTTTACCATCCTAACCCTTTTTCAATTGTGCAGCTCAGTAGGATGAAGGCCAACTACCATACCACCCGTCTGCAAACTTTGGCATCATTCCAAATTGACACTAGAATTCCCATTAGGGAGTCACTTTCAACACCTCCCCACCAGCCCCTGACAACCACTGTTCTATCTCTGTGAACTTGGCTATTGTGGGGACCTCATACAAGTGAGATCACACTGTATTTGTCTTTCCTTGGCTTAGTTCACCGAGCATGCCATTCTCCAAGTTCACCCATGTGGTGCTGTGTGTCAGAACTTCCTTCCTTGTTAATGAGTTTTTAATTTACATGATTTCTTTCCAAAAAGAGAAAGCAGGATGCTCAGAATTTCCTTAGTCATCTGATCAGGGGACCATTATTTTTCTGGAGTACCTCAAGGCACTGATGATCTGTGAAACATAATACAGGAAACACTGATCCAACTCTTTCTTTAGATGGCTTTTTTCAGCTTCCCCAGAAAGTGTGAGAAAGGACACTTGACAGAAACTTGGGTCTGGAGGTCTCCTGAATCCCGAGGCTGAGCACTCGGCTGTGGCTATGTCTCCTACAGTGTGCTGCACTAGTGCCTTAGGTTGCAAATACAAATACAAATACAGATCTGGACCAAATATGAGAGCATCTGGCTAACAGCAGAGTTCTCCATCTTAACCAGCCATCCAAACACAGTGTCTTGGCCGCTGGATGACACCCAGCATGCCAGTGATTTTTCTTGTTTGTTTTTCTCACCA
Source organism: Apodemus agrarius (assembly GCA_964023405.1). Lineage (NCBI taxonomy): Eukaryota > Metazoa > Chordata > Mammalia > Rodentia > Muridae > Apodemus > Apodemus agrarius. Next base: position 74,068,269 of record OZ030019.1, on the reverse strand, counting down.
TCAAGCTTAGAGACATCCATCCCCATCACCCTTTCATTGACACAGGGTGAGACGCAGCCTGCAGAGCCCCAGCAGAGCCCTCCCTGCCAGTGCTGCCACTCTCTGCTCTGGTCCTTTCCTTTCTGGCCCATTCTTATTTTTCTTGCTTTCTGGCACCTTAGACAGGATCGCAAGAACTTCCCCACGATGAACAGGTATTCCGTCATTTGTGAGAAAAGGTCAGAGGGACATTCTCCATGGTCCCTCATTCTCATTCGGATTCTTCTCCATCTCATGGTAAAATTTCAAGCACGTGGTACACAATACAAGACAGTGGAGACATGATACACAAGGCAAACAGCCTTGATTACAGACAGATTTTTGATTGTGCGGAGACCATCACAGCCATATATACATTAGGTCACTGGAATTCAGAGTTCAGTCTGAACACTTACCAACCCATTAATCATGCCAAATTTTCTTGCTGACCAGCTTAACCAACCCATATGTAGTCTTGTTCTATGTTCTGTGTGTTGTACTATTCCTTTTGGTTCAGCTACTCTTAGATTTGGGAACTAGTTTGGATGTTTAGATGGTGGTGTCATTTCAGTAGGACCACTTGGGTGACTCTCTGTTCCATATTGTTACTACTTATAAAAGAAATTATAACTGTGGTACTCATTCAGTTCTGACTTCTCCACATTCCTTGAGTAGCAGCTTTACAGAAAACTACACCAGGAAGAAATAAATGCGCTATTCATTTAATTGGAGATGTTTCTAGGAGATGTGTTTTTTTGTGTGCCATCAGGAGAGAGGTGTTGGTCATTTCTGTGAGGAAATACACATATGCTCTGACCTAACGTAAGAATAATACAGTCTGCTATTCCCTCCAGAAGGAGAACCATGTAGAAATGTGAGTCTTTGAGACCTGAATCACATGTGGAAAGTGTTTTCCAAGAGTGGGCTGGGTCAGCATAAGTGCGTGAGGCACCACAGACAATTATAACAAGAGAAGTGATAAATGATAAAGGGCTTATCAAGTGATAGGAGAGTAGGGGAGGGGCCTCGCCTGGACTGGATAGGGAAGAGGAGTTAAGGAAAGACTTCCCAGAGAATAGAATGCTAGAACAGACTCCACGAATAGCTGGAGTCTCGGGGCCTTTGAGGAGAGTTTGAAGATCTCAGCAATTGACCCCTGTTCAGGGATGCTGAGTGCGGCTGCCATGCCTGCCTGGACCATGGGGCAGGAGGTGGGAAACGGAAAATGAGGAGGATGGGAAGAAGAGCAGGGGATCTTGAGAGCTTCAATGTTGAGAAGAACGTCAGCACTGAGAAGTTGAGCAGTGTTAACTTTATTCTGAGGCCCATGGGACCATAGGGAAGGGTCTTAGTAGAAGGACAATAGTGCGTCAGTTGGGCATTGTGAATCTCATGCTATTGGATTAAACGTAGATGAGATGGGTAGACAAATCAATTTGCGATATGTTACAATAATATAAATAAGAAGTTCCGGTGGTTTGGAATGAGAGGGTATTGAGAAGTAAATATCAGCCTAGAGAGATTGCTCAGTAAAGGATTGTGTAAAGCATTTGCTGTATAAGCTTGTGTCCTGGCTGGTTTTGTGTGTCAACTTGACACAGGCTGGAGTTATTCCAGAAAAAGGAACTTCAGTTGGGAAAGTGTCTCCATGAGATCCAGCTGTGGGGCATTTTCTAGGTTGGTGATCAAGGTGGGAGGGCCCATTGTGGGTGGTGCCATCCCTGGGCTGATAGTCCTGGGTTCTATAAAAAAGCAAGCTAAGCAAGCCAAGGGAAGCAGACCAGTCAGAAGCATCCCTCCATGGCCTCTGCATCAGCTCCTGCTTCCTGACCTGCTTGAGTTCCAGTCCTGACTTCCTTTGGTGATGAACAGCAATGTGGAAATGTAAGCTGAACAAACCCTTTCCTCCCCAACTTGTTTCTTGGTCATGATGCAAGGAATAGAAACCCTGACTAAGACAGCTTGAGACCTTGAGTTTTGATTCCCAGCATCCATATATAGAAGTCAAATCGGGGAAACATATCTGTAATAGGAGCTCTAGGGGGAAAGTGGATGCCAGGGTTTTTCTGCTTGTCAAATCTTGCTGAAATAGCAAGGTGAGTGAGAGATCCTGTCTCAAAGATCAAGGAGAGAAGCAATTAATATACCCAGTGTCAAAACTGGGCTTCTATATGCCTACTCAGGTAAGTGTACCTGCATACAAATACCACAGATGCACACACACACACACACACACACAGGAACAAGTCTGATGGCAGATCTTGTCAACATGATTGGACTGAGAAATCACTTAGTGCATTAATGAGCACTGCCTTTGAATACATGTGTGAGAGAAGGCCAGCCTTGAATGTTAGTGGTGCTGTATCACAGGCCAGGTTCCCAATTAGATAAAAGGGAGAAAAGTTGATCACTGGCATTTACCTTCCTCCGCTCCCTGGCTAGTGCCCTCCCATTACACATCTTCCTTCATGGGCCTTTGAGTTCCTCTGAACTGTGAACCAAGTGTAAAGTCCTCATCCCTTAGGTCGTTCTTCATTAAGCAGCAAGCATGGTAAGTAGTTCAGCAAGAATGATAGGAGGTGGTACTGGTGGTGGAGGGTACGTTCAGGAAGGGATCCTTAGATGTCTTTCAGTTTTTCATTGTACTTAGAGGATCGCCATGGCATTCTCCCAAAGTTAAGGCCTGTGTGTTAACTGAAGGGTGCTCATGAGGTCACATTTGGAAGAAGGCGGAAGACATTTGTACAGGAAGTCCCCTATGTCTTTCTCAGTGTCTTGAGGATAAAGACAGTCACAAGTGTGCTATGCCATTGTACTTTGTTTTCTGACACTTAAAGACGTTTATTGTGATTGTCAATGAGAAGGGCATGGTAGATAAATATGGTACGGAAGGACCCCTCCCTGCAGTAGAATTCTAGGAGACCTGCAAGAAGAAGAACATGTGCTTGCAAAACTGAGTGGCCAGGATGTTAATACTAACCGTAAAGGAAAACTGAAAGTTTCAGAAAATGATGTATGATAGGGCAAAATTTTGTTTTAAAATTATTTTATGTCTGTTGAGCACAGAAAGGTTCATACAAAATGATAGAAGCAGTCACCGTTGCATGCTGGGGTTAGAAGGCAAGCAGTGTTGCATGCTGGGACTGGAAGGCAAGCGGTGTTGCATGCTGGGATTGGAAGGCAAGTGGTAAGTGAAGGTAGAAGGCCCTGGTAAGTGGAGGGAACCATTCTTCTTTTGACATTTTAGAAACAATGGCACGCTGGAGAGGAAGCCACACTTCAACCTACATACAAACGAATGAACCTTAGAAGGTTTGAATGATGGGAACGGCCCTCATACATTAGAAAGCTCTTAGTTTGATGTTCCCTACTCTCCTGGCAGTCACTCTAGAGAAACAGATGGATGGCATGCAGCAGGGCTTTGATATCATAGTGGGCAAGTCCTTACTGAAGGCTTGAGCTCAGTTCTCAGAGGTTTCCAGTGGCCTGGGAGGCCAAGTGTGGAGTGAGTCACACACAAACGAGACAAACCTCATTTGGCTCAGAAAGTAGTGTTTGTTGAATGAATCCGTGAGCTAAGAACTGCCTGAGGCTACCAAAGAAGAGAGAAAGAGGCACAGAAAATGGAAATATTTCAGAAAATCTTATTGTGCTGAAAGAGCTGGGGGTCATTTGGAAACTCTGCTCACTGCCCTGCAGGGCTCAGGTTGAGGTCATCTTTGCATTGGATGGTACCAATCTGCAGAAACGACCAGTTTAAATAATTATAGAACAGACCTTTCTCATGGGGCTTGCCTTACAATGTGCTCACAGCTGAGTTGGAATATCTAACAAGTGCTTTTATGTGGACAAAACTCTGTGTAAATAAATAGCTGTCTTGTGAGTAGCATTTACAGTGCTATAGCTGTAATTAGTCTTATTACTTTGTAGGTAGTTTTTTTCTCTCCTTGTCTTTTTGTTCCAATCTGGGGCCTTGGGTTCCAACGCTGTCTTTTTGTGACTTGCTCTTGATCTTATTGGTCTACAACAATTGGTTGATACGATGAATAAATCTTGCGTTTATCACCTGCCAGGTTTTGTGAGAGGTTTGGCTTTTCCCCTTTACAAGCTGTTTAAGTGTTCCAGCCATATAGTCCAGATGGTTTCTAGCCCTTTGATACTTCCCTTGGTGGTTGATTATTCTGAGATGTTTGAAGGATGTTCCAGGGTTGGATAGTAGGATGAGGTAGTGTCTATAGTTATTCTAGCCAGCATCCATGCATTCATGCTTTTCTATGAAAGAATATCCACTCTATCAAAGTCTAGAAATTACTTGAAATAAATGGTCCTGTATATTTTTTGTTCTTGAATTTTTATTAGATATATGCTTTATTTACCTCTCAAGTGGTATTCCCTTTCCTCATTACCCCTCTGAAAACCCCCTATCCCATTCTCCTTCCCCCTGCTTACCAACCTCTCCTCCCCCCACACACACATGCACACTTTCCTGACCTGGCATTCCCCTACACTGGGGCATTGAGCCTTCATAGGACCAATGGCCTCTCCTCTCACTGATGTCTGAAATGACCATCTTCTGCTACATATGTAGCTGGAGCCATGGGTCCCTCCATGTGTACTCTTTGGTTGGTGGTTTAGTCCCTGGAAGCGTTAGGGGCACTGCATATTTTAAAATTAGGAGGAGAAGCCCCAAGTTTTGAATAACCATTAATAAAAAAATAATAATTACATTTGGTTAACGCCTCTTGTCAAAGTCCAGATAAGATAGATGGAGGGCTGGTTTGTAGCTTTAGGCTTATTGGAAAATACCTGTTTCCTATTCCTTTAGAGATGAGAGATTTCAGAGGCAACAAGAGCAATCTGTGTCCACACCACATAAAATACTCAGAGGTTGGTGGATATACACATACAGAACGATATTTCCCATGAGTGTTAGCTGAGTGCATTCCGTGTGGATGCTTAGCATATTTGGGACTTGGGATTTCTAACCAGTGTTATACAAGACTGCTTTTCCTGTGGGTGAATGGCAGGGCACGGCATAAATTAGATGTGCGAAGAGTATAGTTTTTTTCGGGAACGTGGATTATACATATGGACATTTGTCAGGTTTCCTGACAAAGATGGCAACTTGGGTGGTAGGCAAAAGCTGGCAGGCAGACAGCAAAACAGAAAACCAACAAACTTCCAGAATAGAGTCAGCACTTAGTGAGAACGTACCCTGCAGCCAAAGGCCACAGGGAAACCTCTGGGGTTGGACACACATGTTGAGTTTATTGCTACTTCCGTGAAAATGCTTAGACCTGTAAGGAGTTTTGGAATGAGAAGATGCTAGAAGGAACCTTGTGTGGGGTGCGGGCTTTGCTTGTTTGGTTTGATGAGGGGCCAAGGAAGCCAACTGTTGGGGTAGGTTGAATGTTATTAGCGATTAGAGCCAATTCTATGAATGAGTATCTCTGTAAATCATATATCTATGGCGGTCAGGCTAGGCAGGGCAAAGACGAAGTTGAGATTTTGAAAAATGTAGCAATCAGCTAAAGAAGAGAGAAGCTTGGAATGTCATTCATCCAGAGTGGGTGGTTTTAGAAGACTGTTTCTTTTCAGCTTGGACAGACAAGGGCAACTCATGACAACATCTGTGCTTTTGTGTCAGAATCACTCACTCCCAGATGTTAACACTGGTTTGCTTTCTCTCTCAGACGACAGTGAACAGCAGTGTCTTGCTCCTAACTGCCTGGCTATCTGTTTGAGAAAGGGCTCCCGTGATGACTACCGACACTGCACTCATCCCATTCTCGGCCCCATCTGTGTGAAGCAGGGCAGCCTTAGGGGCGGGACACTGATAGGACATGCTTCTCTACACTTAGACATGGATCTACCCAAGATTATTTACTATGATCATCATGTTGTGCCACAGACCTCAAAAAATTACCCTTCTCATGTTGACCTTTGTGCCCTCTGATTGGCACCTCTTCATCACAGATCCCCTTCCCAGACATTGGCACTTACCATTCTGTGACCTCTTTCTGTGAGTTCCCACCATTCTAGATCTTACCCACAGGTTAAGCCTGGGCAAGAATTGTCCTTCTGTGCCTGGCTTAGCATAACGTTCTTCAGGTTTAATTGTCCTTCTGTGCTGTTCTGGATGACAAGAATTTATGATTCTGTCTTTTATTAAAAGTCAAAATTATCAGTGGACTCACTTGAGAATCCTATCATTCTGGATTTGGGGACACGAGTCTTTTTTAAGAGTTTGAAGTCCTATGAACAGGAGTGCACCCCGTCCCCCCAGCTCATCTAAGTCACCACTGTGCTTTCATTGCCAGAGTTCAGTACATGCTCTCCTCCCCATCTGTGTTAGCTCTGTTGGTTGTTGTGGCCAAATATCTAATAAGAAGCAGCTGCGGGGGGTGGGGGCTCTTTTGGCTTACAGTCTAAATGGATACAATTATCTTGTCAAAGAAGGGATGCTGAGGGGCCCTGAGGTCCTGATCACTTGCAGCTCACAATTTGAAAGCAGAGAGAGATGGGTGATGGTGCTCAGGTCACTTTCTTCCTCCTCTTCTATTCTATGCAATCCCCATCCCATGGCGGTGCAACTCACATCCAGGGTAGGACTTCCATTCTCAATTCAACCTCGCTGGAAATGCGCTCACAGTTATGCCTGGATGTGTGTCTCCTAGGTGATTCTAAATCCAATTAGGTTGACAGTGAGTATTAACCATCACACTAATTCTTATTAGAAGAGCAGTCATGGGCTATGGCTCAGGGACAGAACCTAACGTGCACAAGGCTCTCTGTTCCATCTCTAGCGTCACATAAGCAAGCTTTCCAAAGTACAGTCATTTGTGATTAATTGACTGGTCTGTTTTTCCACTTACTTGAATCATTAGCAATTATTATATACCTCCCAAGGACAGATAAATAAGGAGCGTATGTACAGTGTGTCCCTCTAGTGGGAGACAATTCAGTCATGCACAGATGACTTACACTGTCCTGAGCTACTCAGCCAAAATGCTGAATGATCACTACTATGTATACAAGTACGAGAGAGGGAAGCCAGCCTCCAGGGCGAGCCAGCCACTTGATGCCTTATCACTGACACTTCCGCAAAAGGGGAGCCTAGAAGCACAGTGAACGGCTTTCCCAAGCATCTTACTAAGGAGCAAACTGAAGCGTGAATCATTTTTTGGTCATATCATTAACAGTAAAGCTTGGCCAGAACCCAGGTTATCTGGGCACAGTCTTTGCACCTACCTGTTTTATCCTTAGTTCTGGGTTCTAGATCAGAGCGTATTGAAACAAGATTAGTAGGTCGATGATTCAGTCCAGTGAATAAAGGTGCTTACTACCAAGCTGGACGACCTGAGTTTAATCCCCAGAACCCATATTCTTGAAGGAATGAAATGATTCCTGAAGAGATGTCCTTTAATATTCATACATGCTGTAGCGAAAGTGGGCAGACACTCGGAGGCACATGTGTACACACATGTTCAATAAATAAACAAATAAACAAATAAACGTAACAAGAATAACAACTAAAGAGTAATTTGAAATTGTGCAGCTCAACTGCATTTCTGTCTTTTTCTTCTTTTGGGGGCTGTCCAAGCCAGACATAGTCTTAGAACTGTAAGGACAAAATGGCTCAGAACCAGCTCAGGCGACCACAAGAGACACAGTGTGTCTCAGAGAGTCAACTAATATATGGACATGCAGATTCAGGCCACATCTCCGGGGATGGAAGAGCAAGTTAATGTAGAGCTTTGGAATCAGGAGAGAATGCGCCATGTTGTTCTTCCCTCTCCACAGTTCTGGGAATAAGGCTAGGCACTCTGCCAAAGCAGGCAACTCATAGTTAGCCTGGCTTTCCGGACACTCAGCACCCATGACATAGCCTAGTGTTAAGGAACCTATGAAATTGAACTCTGGGAAGTTGTAAGTCCCATGATGACAAAAAACATTGGCTCTGATGCTAAACACAGCCTTAATCGTGTAGGAGAACACAAGGTTTCGGGGACTAAGTGAATTGGCCACGAGCCCATCCTTAGGGGCACGGCAGTTGGGATTTGTGAATGCAGTTGTCTGGTATTAAAGCCAGCACCGATGTTTCTAGCCACGAATTTATTTTGTCTCCTCACATTGGTTTGCATCCATTAGAATAAATTCTAAAGCTCTCAGAAGGGCTCCATCTTCCAGGAATAATTCTAGGTAACGGCACATTACGTATGGACCTCAATTCTTCACCCTACCTTAGCCACACCGTGGTGCTGTGACTTCGTAGTGTTTCCTAGCAAAGGGGTAAGTGGGTACTTTCCCCATTTCTTGCAGCTGAGTTTGGTCACGTGACTTCTTTGTTGTTTTAAACTTGGTGGGAATTCAGAGGTAGAGCCTTGATGTGCTTGTTCTAGGAGGAGGAGTATAAGGACGTAAGTGTTTCCCACACACAGATGTGTACACCTGCCATCCTCACTCTGCCAGTTTGCTGGTCCTACGTAAAAGATGGATGTCACAGAGCAAGACATGAAGCAGATCCACCTCCTACTGGGCTCCGCCGTGACCACCTGAGCCCAGCCAACTCACATAGATATGATAGTAAATCATGTTTGATGCAAGCCAGTGAGTGGGGCACTTCTCTATGCGGGTGTCTGAGGCAGCAGCTAACGGATCCTAGTAGCTTCTGAGTGGCACAGTATGAGGTCAAGTTGCTGTCTGTGGCTTATGAGCATTTGGCCCCGATGGAAACTGTCTTTCCAGGCTTCATTGCAAAAGATAGGAAAATAAAAGCGCATACACACAGAAACATATGGCTGTTCGATGGGCCGATGCAGGCGATAGTGCTGACATAGTGCTTAGTGCGGTACCTGGCACAGATCTGATCCTCTTTGCCCTTGTGCTGGCAACCCCAAGCCTTGCAAAGGGCTCTGCAGGCCTCTGACAGCTTCAGGACAGACACCAGTGGATTCTGTGGCTTCGTGTTTTACAAGTTAAATATGGTACAAGTGAACTGTGCGTGTCCAAGTGGCAGAACGGATTTCTGCATGTTTAAGTGTTTGTCATGTGATACAATGATTCAGGCCGTGAATATATCTGCACATGTATGTGTACACACACACACACACACACACACACACACACACACACACACTTGTGTTTATTTTAACAAGAATGTGAGCAGGAGCAAAAGCAACAGCAAGCGTTATTTGACCTCCTCCAAGATTCTGCATAGCAGCGCCCTCATCTCTGTTCCCGTTACTGCACAACTGGAACACTGCAGTCGTGTGGAGTCAGTGGCATTTGAAGGGAAGCAAATGACCCCAGAAACCCTACTTTATTCTTCAGCCTTTATTTGAACATGGTCCTTTCTATGCCGGTGTGAAAGCGACGCTGATGCTGTCAAATGCATGGTAGCAGTTGCTTTCTGAGCCATTTGAATGCATTTACGCAGCTCCTTCAGCAAGCCTCTCCCATATTCAGCTGCTTCCCATATTATGGCAAAACCCCCAACACACAAACAGCACAAAGAAAGGAGGTGGGGAACACCTGGCATTTACTGGGGCTCATAAACCTGTCAGCAGAGCAGCCCCTTCCCCTGACTGTACTCTAAGCTCTGGAGTCAGAACCTCCCGTTAGCCCACATAGATAACCTTCTGTGGTCCTGTGAGCAGTGAGTGGGGGAGGGGGTGGGGACCAACATACTCTAAGGACTGATTACTGGGGAGGGGAGACTCCCTCCCAGGGCAGAGACTCACCAGACATGACTTCCAAACTACCTCAGTAAGGATCAGGTTAATGTCAGTTTTCCTAAATGATTTCTAGTTCCTACAGCCCATGTCAGCCATGTAATTGATCCTTAGTGATTTTTTTAGCCCAAAGAATTATTTTTCCCAATTTCATACTAAAGGGCCAAAGAAGGTCACAGCCCACTCTGATGAAGAGAGCACTCGAATAGTGCGCAGTATGAGAGACATGCAAATTAGATCCTCTTCTGGCTCTACCCTAGCATGCTGTTTTCTGTATCTTGTGATTTGTATGGATGCATCACCTGTCAATTAAAAAGCCTACAGCCAATGACTTAGGAAGGAAACAGGAGGTGGGGTAACCAGGAAGCAGAAAGAATTCTGGGATAGAGCCAGTAGCCGGAAAGATCAGCAGAAATGGACAGATGGTAACTGAGCACAGGTAACCAGGCGTGAGGCTGACTATAGGTTAAAATGAATGGGATTGAGATTTAGTCAGAGAAAAGCATAGCTATATGGCCAAGGGATTTGTAAATGTATTTCGAGTCTGAGATGTATTTCTGGGAACATGGAGGTGGGAGGAAGAACCAAGACTTTTTTTTTTTAATAGTCTTCCAGTCAATCTCCAGAACTAAGATTAGCGATCCAAAGTTCAGCGTATATAGGAAACTATATATGCTACTGCACAGAAGGTTAGATCAACGTGAATGTCTCAATAGAGCTGATGGAACACATTGAGCTGGCCGCATGGAGGGTCTAGAATTCTGGTAGGGCGTACCTCACACTAACCTGACCCTTGGAAAAGCACAGCTCAGTCTGATGAACGTGACAGCCAATGCGTAAGAAGCTTCTGCAGGAGTATTGACATCTCACCCCTAGGGTTAGTTCACACTCAGCCTCTGCAGCCGGTTTGTTCCAGCTTGCTTTAGCCACAACGTTTTGCTTCCATTGGTTTCCGTTGCTCACGTGACTCTTCTGTCTTAATCCTGCCCTTCGCCTGCATGAGACGGCATTGCTGGGGTTTTCTTCCTCTCTGGTCAGACACTCTGGATCTAAGGAGAGCACTCGTATCCTTTAGAACCAGTAACCCAGACAAGGGGAGAGTCAACAGGGATAGGGGTCAAACAAGACTCCATGGAAGACTCTTAAGAATAAAAAAAAGATATGCATGTAAAAACGTTCTAGGAATCCTTCACTGTAGTGTATAAACAAGCACACAGCCAGGTGTGGTGGCCCATGTGTGTCATCTCCACACTTGGAGACCAGCCTGGATGACACAGTTTGAGGCCATCCTGGATTATGTAGGACCCTGTCTCAAAACATAAAGCTAACCCAAAATAAAGCAAAACAATCAATTCAACATGAAAAGAAGACAACCAATCTGGTAATCCCAGCTCTGCAAGGGACTAGTTCTTAAATATTCTAATGCCATAGGTTCAAATCTGAAAGCACTCACAATTAGAAAATACAATTATCCCAAAATTTTGTTAAGTCCAGTGTCTATTTTCCCATTGCCTGATAAATGTAAATGATAGCTGATCAGAGAAACGTCCTTTTTCAGTGTTTTCATTATAGATCCCCATGTCTAATGAGAATGGATTTTCAAATCAGGGGAAGAAGCACATCTTTGAGTCATGAAGTCCAATTAGGAAAAAAAAAATATTTCCTAATCTACTCTGAGGGTCACCTGGCACCAGTTAGTTAAGTCACACTTTTCCATATTTTTGAAGCAATGTATTTTCAATGTGGGAGATTTTCTCTGTGTGACTTAGGCATCAGAATTCTGGTGAAGGCTTTGGGAGACTGTTTCATCTTAGCTGGCAAGGTAGCTTCTTGAAGAAACATGTCTTGGATGAAAATCACAGCCTTACCTGCCTTAGCTTTCTTTGCTTAATGAAGTGTGAACACAAAGTATTTTCAAACTAGCATGTTACCGTAGGAAATTACTCTGCAATTGTGTTGGTTGCTTAGAAAAAGAAAAAAAATGTCCTATAGAATTTGTCCAATTCAAAGTTCTATCCCTTGGGGCTGGAGAGGTGGGTGGGTTGGTAAATCGGTTGTCATACATGCCTGAGGGGCTGAGTTAGATTCCTAGCACCCTTGTAAAAAGCCCAGGGCAGTTGCTTGAACCTGTAATCCTAGTGATTACCCTTAAGCAAGAAAGCACACACACACACACACACACACACACACACACACACCACACACACACACACACACACACACACAGCCAACACACACCACACACACACACCACACAGACACACACACCACACAGACACACACACCACACAGACACACACACACACACACACACACTCACACACAAATAAAAGTAAGAAAGAAATCATTTTAAGGCAGAAGTGTTCAGCTTCTTTCCTGGAACACATTTTGAACAAAATAATACCCAATTGCTTCCGTTTACCTTTCCAGGTTTAAAAATATTTTTAAATCGCCTGTTCTGTGTTAAGCCAAAAATAAACATCTTCTTGGCAAACAACTTTCCTCTACAATATTTCCTATGATCATTAAATCTTATAAGTGTAGTAACATCTAGGCACAGAGATGGAGTCGGTGATGAAGTTCGTATCAAACAGCGGGGTGGACGAAGCCTTCGGTACTACGTACGACCATTCACCCCACCCCTCTACGTCATGCAGATTTTCACGTGGCTGTTTCCACATCCCTCGATGTCTGCAAGGAACAAGTTCGTGGAGGCTACCGAGTTCCAGGGTCCTTACCCGTTCACACCCTGACAGTTTTATTTTATGAAGTCTGCAGCCGCGGGAGAGAAAGCATCACATTCGTGTGGAATTCCTTGACTGGGTTTCGGCATCGTCAGAACAGGCGGCTTTTAATCTGCATTTCAAATTGCTTTGGAATTGGGCCATGTTTTCCAATTACATTGCTAAAAACTTCACAAGCGCTCTCCGCAGTTTCTAGTCTAAATATTTTCGTCGCGGGATGGATCTTGCATGCAATACACTTGTTCCAGTTTTAAAATATGATGCTTCGGAGAACACACAGGGAAAGGCGGGCCGTGGCCTCTCTAGCTCTCTAGCGGAAAGCTTTTGCTGCATCAAAGACAGGAGGCATTCCGATGGTTACCTGAAGGCCGCCTGTGTCAAACACTGCTGGGCAACACCTAGTTTAGGCACGTGGAAGTCCTTAGCCTGACGGAGCTGACATTCTCTGAGTGCCCTTGGTGTAATAGTCTTCCATATATCCTGTTTAATTTTCTGTTCTCAGCTCCATCAAGGTAGGTATCGTTATGCCTATTCTAAAAGCAAAACCCCTGATGGAAGTTAAGTAGCTTATCCATGATTACACAGCTAAGAAGAGATGGGGTTGGGTTCGGGCTCCGGTCCACAATACCAAACCCATCTTGTCATCAACGGTCACCTCAAAATGACAGCCCACCGAGGAACCTTGCAGTCTAGATCTTGATGCATGGGACTGGGGATCAAACCTCAGCATGCATTTCGTCGAAGTCGGCCTCGTTCTGCCTCAGTGAAAACACGGTGATAGTTGCACTCAGTTGGAACCACCACTTCTGGTTTAAGCTGTCATAGCTTGTAATGTCTGTCATAATATATTATCTAGTCATACTTGCCTACGCAACATTTATATTATTATTGATTCTCATGTCTTTAATGTCTTCATTCCTATCTCACATACTTCCATATTCTTCTGTAGAACAATATCTTTGCTTTTTCTTCATTCTGTTAGTCCTTTTATACTTTTTCTTAAGACTTTCTTTCTCTTTCTCTTTCTTTCTTTCTTTCTTTCCTTCCTTCCTTCCTTCCTTCCTTCCTTCCTTCTTTCTTTCCTTCCTTCCTTCCTTCTCTTTCTTTCTTTCTTTCTTTCTTTCTTTCTTTCTTTCTTTTTCTTTCTTTCTCCTTCAATTTCACATAAACCTCATGACTCTCTCCTGCATCTGTTGAGGAAAGGAGAGATTTCTTTGCTTTGTATTGTTCAGTATGAAAACGGCCAATCGTGTTAATTTTATGTTTCACCCAGTACCCACACACTGGTCTTCTTATGGCCAATTGCTCTTCCTGATTGATGTTATAAAAATATCTTGTTACTGAATTTTCCACTTGGTTAGTTGCTGGATTAATAGGAGTTTATGCTAAAAATTCTGGTTTTCAAAGCTGGAAATGAGATGCTGAGGAGATGCGAGCCGCCTCTGGCTCTGTACAAAGCACAGGTACTGGCAGATAAAACAGAATTAAGGGCTTCTTGCTATCCCAAGTGCATGGCTTTTGATGTCCCACCTTCAAATTTTTGTGCATATGGTGTTTCATCTGCATGCATATCAGTGTTCCATGTATATATACCTGGTATCCTCAAAAGCCAACAGAGGGCACCGGGTCACTTGAGATTTGAATTGGTTATAAGCCACTATCTAGGTGCTGGGAATGGAGCCTCTTGAAGGGCAACCAGTGCTCTTAACTGCTGAGCTACTTCTCCAGCCCACACCCTTAGTGTTTTGTCAGCATGAAGAAGAAGAAGGAGGAGGAGGAGGAGGAGGAGGAGGAGGAGGAGGAGGAGGAGGAGGAGGAGGAAGGAGAAGAAGAAAGGAAAAGAAGAAAGGAGAAGGAGAAGTAGAGGAGGAAGAGGAGGAGGGGGAGGGGAAGGTGTGTGTGTGGGACGCTTATGCAATTTCAAGGTTTGGCCATGATGCTGGTAGGAAGTCCTTAGCTGTGACCTGAAGGATGGTTGCCATTTTGTTTTCAAATACATCCTAACAGACTTCTGAAGTAGGACTTTCTTTGAAAGCATTGAGAAAGAGACCAATGGAAATTGTCAGGGGCTAAACACGTGGTTTAAGCTTTGCGGAACTGTTAGATGCCTGCAAGGGCTAAAGATTCCTGACCCAGGTCGCATCAGGAAGCTCAGTTCCTTATAAGCTCATATGTACTCTAAAACCCAAGCCAAGGATGATGCTCGTGCTCTCAACCCTTCTAAAAACCACCGAGCTGTGTGTTGCCACCTAATAGATTTGAATATCATTTGCGTGCTGGGCATGGTTCAAAGCGTAGACTGAATTCCTCAGGAGCCGCTCAGTGTACCCAGCAGGCTCCATTAGCTTCTGGCTTTTCTTATCTCCCAGTCTTTCCTGGTCTGTACAAAGGGTTCCTCTAGGTGGAGCTGCCCTGGTTATTAAACGTGAAATTATACAACAAACAGCAGGGGGCGCCCAGGAAACCATAAGGAATGTTCGTTCACTCCTGTTGGCGAGGGATGTTTGTGAGTTTTAATGCCTTGATCAATAAGCATTTGCTTCTCTGCCTCTCACTTTTACTCATTTGCCTTTTGCCTAGTCTAATCTATCACCAGTGCCCAAGAGGGAAGCAGCTAGGCTGATTAAGCTTCTCTCTGGATAAAACTTAGGGAGTGCCGATCAATAAAGAACAATTTTCAGATGGCAGTACATTTACTTCTAGTCTTGCACTGCTTTGTTCTGTAGTAGAGCTCATCTTGGGATAAGATGCTAGGGACTTCCACCTTCTGGAAGATGTTCTGAAGGGAGTGTAGGCATGAGGTTAGACGTTTGAAAGGAAGAATAAATCAGTGTTCCTTCAAGGTCAAATCTGTGCCCATACTCACTTCTTACTTTTGTATTCTCTACGGCTTCCCTCCTTAAGAAAGACTAGAAGGATATAGAGGGCTGATGAGACCCTTCCCCTTATTAAGGAGCTATAGGCCGTTGTTGGTGGCTGAGGGAGGGGGAACCACATTCTTCAGGGTAGCCCCTGCCAACTTGCCCTTCCTCAAGTAAAGAAACCAATACCTATGTACATGTAGCAGTCCTAATTAAATACACACACACACACACACACACACACACACACACAGAGCAGACACACAGACAACACAAAAACACACCCAGGCATATAACACATCATGAACGTAGAAGGAGCTTGTTGGAAGGAAGAAGGTGTTTGGTGGAAGGGAGAGGGAATAAGCAAGAGAGAGTAATGGAAGATAAGTATGATCAGCGTACCTCTTATATATGAAATATATAGACACATTGTATTATAACACTGTATTAGTAACTTTTTCATTTCCCTAACCATATACCATGACCAAAGCCATTTATAGAAGATAGAGATTCTTATTTGGCTTACAGTTGCAGAAGGATCGTCTATAATGGCTGGGAAGACGTGGTATCTGGCGGCTGGAGAAAAGCCACTGGAATGGCTGAGGCTGGACAGGATCCACAAAGAGGCTCTGGGCAAATCCACACACTCCAATCTTCACCATGCATCACATCACGGAAGCCAAGGAGCTTACAGACCAGGGTACGAATTGTGAGCACTCTAGTCTTTAAAGAATTCGGTTCCAAGATTTTATTTATTTATTTATTTATTTATTTATTTATTTTTTGTCTTTGAAACTGGCGAAGGGGTACAGGAGATAGTTCACTTAGAAGACACACAAACACAAGGATCTGAGTTCAAATCTCAGCACCCATGTAAAAAGTCAGACATGATGACAAATATAATTCCAGAGATGGGGAGGGAGGCAGAGACAGAAGGATCTCTGGGGTCCACTGTCCAGCAGTGAGAGGCCCTAAGGAGCAATATCCCAAATTTTCCTTTACCTTCACACACACATACCTACATGTATGTACCTACATGCATGTACATGTCCACATGCCTACACACACACACACACACACACACACACACACACACACTGGTAAAGGTGTCACTTTGATGAATTTCCTGGGCAAAAAGAGGGCTAATTCCTATGGATTCTGCCAGAGGGAGATGGGATGGTAAGTACTCTTCCTCATCACCTGACCTGAGAAACCAAGCACACAGTTGGCGTATAATGGTTATCCCTGCCTCCAGAGATTATAAGACAGATATGGGCAACCCTATCTCTTGCCAACCAGAAGATTCAACACTTCCCCATGAAGGAAGATACTTCTGAAAGTAATGTCTCAAAATAATTCTCTGATAAAACCTGCAATTTTGCAATGTAGACAGTGTGTTGGCTTGAGTGGAAATGGTCATACAGGCTCTTATGTCTGAATGCTTGGCTGCTAGGGAGTGCTACTGTTTGAAATGGATTAGAAGGGTTAGGATTGGGGCTTGTTGGACTAGGTGCTGCCTTGTTGGAGGAATGTGTCATTAGGGATGGTCTTTGAAGTTTCAAAAATCCATGCCAGGTCCAGTGTCTGTCTCTGCCTGGAAATCAGGGTAAAACTCTCTGCTGCTGCACCAGTCAGAAAAATCCCTCCCTCCATGATAATGGGTTAATCCTTTGAAACTATAAGCAAGCCCACAATTAAATGCTGTCTTTCATAAGAGCTGCCTCGGTCACGGTGTCTCTTCACAGCAATGGAGCATTAATAATATTCTGTTCATAAATGTGTGGAATGATTCAAGATGTAAGTTTCCAACTTGTGATGGGGAAATAAAGAAAATCTTATGCTAAGGAGCCATCTACGACTAAAATCTTATGCTAAGGAGCCATCTACGACTAAAATCTTATGCTAAGGAGCCATCTACGACTAAAATCTTATGCTAAGGTAACTCACAGAGGGCTCAGGTTTCAACCCAAGAAGGCAGTAGAACTCGGGAACTTCATCCAAATGGTTCTGGCTTTTAGAGTTAAGAAGGTTATAGGAAATGTTTTGTGAACATCAGAAATGGAGACATAGAGTTTGGCCTTTGCCCTCCTGTGTCTCAGTCTTGCCTTGATCCAGTATTTCCCCACTATACTCCCTTTCCTCATGTTTGAAATGGTAATGTATATTCTGTGCCAGTGTATGTTGGAAGTATGTGATATGATTTTTTTATTTTGACTTTACAGGGGTTACAGTTAAAAGACTGCCTCGTGTCTCAGAAAAGACTTTGAACCCTGAACATCTCACCAGTGTTGGGACTGAAAGACTTTGGGGACTCTCTGAAGTTGGACTAAACACATTTTTGCATTGTGATATAGCTAGGAACCCAGAGCCAGGCGTGTGGTGGTTTGAATAAGAATGTTCCTATAGCTTAATGCATCTGAATGCTTAGTCACCAGGGAGTGGAAGCAGCATTTGGGAAGGGTTAGAAAGTTATGGCTTTGTTGGGGTAGATGTGACCTTGTTAGAGGAAGCGTATCTCTGGGGTTCATATATATGTGACCATGGTCATCATGGTGACTCTTCAAAGTAGTAAGAACAGTGATTAAGGTATGCACACTCTAGGTAAGTGCTGTCTCTTATATGCAGATTTTAGTTTGGTTTTGTTTAAATTGTGTGTGTGTGTGTGTGTGTGTGCTCTTGTGTGCCTTTTGCACATGTGCACTTGGGTACACATGTATGTGAATGTAGAGGTCAGAGGACCAACCTTGGGACAACAGCTCAGGTGTCCACCATCTTCTTTTGAAACAGGATCTCTCACTCACCTAAGGGCTCACTCATCATTGACAGTCTCTTCTCAGGTGATTTTATGTTGTGTGAAGTTGACAGAAATAATTATCACAATAGGATGTAGGTTCCTTAGAGACCATCCTAAGTCCTATGATGGGGAAGGAGGTATAACAGCCCATCATGGTAAAGAGCACGAGTTTTTTATGTCTAAAAGATGGCAATAAGCTTTCCAGAGCTCCGCCACTTTCTGTCTTTTGACTTTGGGCAACCTTCTTAATTCTCCAGACCGCCTTTTCCTGTCTATGGAGATTTTTTTTTTTAATGAGGATTAAATGAATGTAAAGCAAATGTAAAGTAATGCAAAATACTCAATAAATGTGATCTTTTATTACAATCTAATGACAATTATATTACTATTAATTAAATTATAATTTAATTCACGGCAGATAGTGCTTCTGTGACATATTCAAGGTCAGATAATCAGAAAATGGCAAGAACTAGACTTAAAAATAGCTCCTTTGATACTGGAACAATGCCTACCCGTGTGGAGTATGGGAAATCTTTTCCAGTACAACTCCAGCCAAACTCAGATGTCCTTATCACATACAATTTTGTTCCTGATGCAAACTGGACCGTTCTTCAGGACCTAAACCAAATGATGCTTCAGAATCCAGTTTCCCTTGGTAGTTACTCACCGTTCATTTTCATTGTTGATGGAATGGTTTGGGGAATTTCCCTAACTCTTATATCCTACAACAAAGCTGGTTCAGTTTCTTTACATAAACCTGTACTTTTTTTAGTATATTAGTAAGGGTTCGTTAGAGAAACCAGAACCTATAGAATGAATTTCTCTTTCTCTACATAAATACATACATACTTATTAATATGTATGTATATATATCAAGTGTAAAGGGATGCGAAGTACTTGATAAATGTGATTTTTTATTGAACTCTAATAACAGCCATATTACTATTAATTACAATATAACTCATGGCTGACAGTATTCAGATAAATGAATGAATGGATGAATAGATAGATAGATAGATAGATAGATAGATAGATAGATAGATAGATAGAAGACTTATTAGAATGACTTATAGTTTGTAATCCAGCTAATGCAACAATGACTGGCTACAAGTGGAAGGTCCAAGAATCCAGAAGTTGTTCGTTCCACAATCTTACCTGGGCTTATGAAGTTGCTGGAATCCAGGAGAACTGGGCTCTGATGCCAGTGAAGGAATGAGTTGCTAGCAGGGCAAGGACAAATAGGCAAAGAACAAAATTTACTTCTTCTACGTCCTTAAATAAGCTTCCAGCAGAAGGTGTGGCCCAGATTAAAGTTATGTCTTCCTACATCAAAGGTCTGGGCTAGAAGCAGGCTTACCCACTTCAAATCAAGCAACAACACTTTCACAAGTGTGCCTCCATTTACTTTATTCCAGGTGTAGTCACCTTGACAACCAAGAATGGCAATCCCATTTATCAAGCTTGTAACTATTGATGGTGTCCATTGACCAAGTCAAAGGGGAGGACTATGCTTTATTGTAAGGATGGAGCGTGTTCTGACCTCTGGAGCCATCTCTTATATACCACTGAAGTATATTACCTTTCTCCCTTGCGTCTGGGCTGCTATGCATTGGGGGGACAGGACACTGCTCATCTGTCTTACAACCTTATCACCATGACCCTTTGTTACCCCCAGTCTCTTTAAAAACTGGGAAGATCCTGTCCACAGCCCTACAACCCATATCTTCCTTGTGTTCTCCTGGACTCAGCCTCAACAGAGGGCACGTTGAACGTTCTGATGTTTCTCCTTTTAATATTTCCAAGTTTTCCACGAAAATCTGATGACCTTGTGTCCTAGGCAAAGCAGGTGTATCCAAGTAGCTTAGAGCGCTCAACTCCGTATTACTTTCATCATGAGAATGGCTTCCTGGTGAATAGGGTTTTTAAAAGCATATGCAGAGAAAGGACAGTCTTAATCCACAATGAAAAGACTTGTGCTGTGAGACTTGACAAAAATGATAGCTGTTGGAGTATACCTTCCCTGTGGGGCTTTAGAACATGGTGGGAACCTTAGGAGGCTGGGCTAGTGAAAGGAAGGTAGGTTATGGAGGGTGCACCCTTGGAGGGGATATCGGGCTCTAGGTGTTTGTATGCGTGCCTACTTCCCGGAGCCATTTCAGGTTAGCAGCCATCTACTATGTAGTGCCATCTCTATGTACTGCCGTAGGCTCAAAGCAACGTGGCCAAAGGAGCACTCTCTAATACCTCTGAAACCAAGAGCCGAAATCTACCTTTACCCCTAGTCAGTTGTCTCTCAAATAAGCCGCTGACTTAACACCTAGTGTTACATCCCTTGGGAAATGTTTATGGTTCACATTGCAAAAGGTGTTTCCATGATGCACACCTTGTGGGTCCACCTTCCTGAGGAGACTGCAGACCCTACTAGAGTAGCTTCTGGGAACCTCATACAAACTCCGAGCCCTTTGAGGTGTGTACGTATGTAGTAATCATGCACAGAGCTCACAGGTGAAACATCCAGTTTGGGTTTCTGAGGAGATGGGTTTGTAAGCCAATGGCAAAATCCAACAGCTCCTTCTGGAACCCTCTGGTCTTATTGCTTCTATAAATCATGTTCTTCTTTGGTCCCAGCACACCAGAAATTCTCTTTCCCACCGAATCTCTAATTCTACACACGAACCTCACTGAAAATTCATCCCATGTGTTTCTCATGAATTTATACTTAACTCCTCGGAGACTGATGGAGGTCCCCGTGAAGTCCAAGCAGGCTTCTGGACCGCCCCCTTCTCACATACACTCCTGGCCATTTAAGAGAGGAAGTTCGTTGATTGCCAAGACTGTATAAAGGAACGAGCCTACAGTTTCCAAGTAGCCTTCCAGGCCAAACACACTATTTCCATCTCATATGAATTTCGCTTCCTCTCTGAGAAATGAGAGACTTGGTGCAAGGCAGCTCCTGCATCGGTTTCTTCCCAGAAGCCCTAGGAAGGGCACCATTAATCCACAGGCTCTGGGGAGGAAGTGTATGCATTTATTGTCTGCAGTTTCTCCCTCCAACTTCTCCGTCGGTGCCATACAGCTGTGTTTCTGTGAAAATAAGGGCACCAGGGAAGGAGAAAACACTGTTTATGAGACTTCATAGATTGGTGAGTCATGGCGTCTCAATAGCCCTGAGATATGTGCAGCTGACTACTTATGCAAATCTCAGAATTGT
The DNA here is from genome assembly GCA_964023405.1 of Apodemus agrarius. Taxonomy (NCBI): domain Eukaryota; kingdom Metazoa; phylum Chordata; class Mammalia; order Rodentia; family Muridae; genus Apodemus; species Apodemus agrarius. The sequence goes on along the minus strand of OZ030019.1, from coordinate 74,046,907 downwards.
GTTTGAGCAAAAGGTTACACAGTAACATAACCTGGAGCTTTTATGACTAATGAGGCAGTCATTTCCATTTGAGCACAGAAGTGTTCCTTTCTCTTTCTTTTTCTTTTTATGGCTTCTTGTAATTGTCCCTAATAACATAAAAAGAGCACAGAGTCTTTATTTATCTCTAGGAGGTGTGGGTGCCAGGTAAGTTTCCTGTCCTCCCCACGGCTGGAAGGATGTGACATCTTTCTGGTTTCTTCTCAATAGCATAGTTTGAAGACAGGAAGCCCCGGGTGCCTCTTCAAAAAAGAAATTCTATTAAATTTGCCTACTTCTGAGTGCGCGCCCCTATCCTGCTGATATGGTTTTAAAATTAATAGTCAAGACAATAAAAATAAAGGAATATAATATTTTAAAGCTACGTTTGGTTTTAGTATCAATTAGGTAGGGCAGTCACAGCACAGATTAACACTGCTTTCTGTCTGCAGGAAATGGTTTGTTTTGGTACAATATAGAAAATCAGGATGAGCAAAGGGAGGGATTTCTCAGCGGATCCATATTTCTGCAGGCTGTCCATGGTGCCATAGCAAATTTTGTTTGAATGAAGAAAATAAGTGAAGCACACCTGAATATGTGAATATAAAGATAAATAACTTAAGAAGTCATACAAGGGCTGGAGAGATGGCTCAGTGGTTAAGAGCACTGACTGCCCTTCCAGAGGTCCTGAATTCAAATCCCAGCAACCACATGTTCAAATCCCAGCTCACAACCATCTGTAAGGAGATCTGACACCCTCTTCTGGTGTGTCTGAAGACAGCTGCAGTGTACTTACATATAATAATAAATAAATCTTTTTTTTTAAAAGCCATACAAACCAATGAAAACTTGAGTTGGTACCAGTGTATTCTCTCTCTCTCTCTCTCTCTCTCTCTCTCTCTCTCTCTCACACACACACACACACACACACACACACACACGCCTATCGAATTAGCCATGGTCAAGGATTCTGGTGTGTATAGATCTGTCTTAAAGTGGAATTTAGTATCAAACCTTGCCTCTTTAAATCTCAATTTAGGAAGTATTGTTTAAGCCATACGTGTTTATTCCTCTGAAACATCATCAGGGTCTGGGGAGACGCCTCGGGGGATAAAACCTTTGCATTGTGAGCCTGAGAACCTGACTTCATATCCCCAGCAGATCCATAATCTAAATGCTGACAGGCTGAGGCTGGAGGTTTCCTGCAGCTCATTGGCTGGTCGGTCTATCCAGACTGGTGAGTCTCAGGCTCAGTGAGAAACCTGTCTTAAAGAAGGTGAGAAGTGTTTATAGGAGACATCTGGTCTGGAATTGCACCTGCATACACACCATACATACACCATAATAACAGACAGACAGACAGACAGACAGACAGACAGACAGACAGACAAGAAGACAGGAAGGAAGAAAGGAAGGAGAAAAAGGAAGGGTTAGCCTGTCTCTTGTAAAACTCCCAGGAGTGGGGGAGATTTTGCAAACCGTGATTACTGGCCAATAAGTATATGAGTTGCTATGGAGACCTGCAGGAGAGTTTTGTCCCTCGCTAAGGGCAGGAGTGCCTTCTGACTATTAGATGTAAGCCTAGCAGCAAAAATGTTTTTCAGTGATACCCCTAAAATGCATGGGGTTCTTTCTCCATCAGCCAGTTAACCCCCCAAGTCATCTCCCTTTTCCCTCAGCATCTCCTATCAACTCTGATAAAGGTTCTGACTTATAAGACTCCAGGATCATTCCCTTAGCCCTTACATCACAGCATGCTCCAGTGACACATGGCCTAGAAACAAATGAGAACGATTTCTGGGCCTCTGATTTATCCCTTAAACATGGAACTGTGACTTTTAAATTTTTTCCATTGTCTACTTGGTCAGACTTGATGCTCTATCTGCCTGTCAATATTGATGTACCACCTTGGACCATATGTTTGGCCCAGGAGCATTTATCTGTGAGGGTCTTTAGGGTGAGATTAAGATTCACATAGTCGACAGAGTAAAGAAGATTCCCTCCCTACTGTGGGCAAGCCTCATCTAATCCGTTGAAGATCTGACTAGACCTCAGACTAAGAATGCATGCTGCCTCTCTGCCTGTAAACGGTGATCTGGGACAGTAGCTTTTTCTAGCTCTTCTCAGGTCTCCGTTTTTCTGGACTGGAGCTGGGAACACAGGCCATCAGTGGTACTGGGTCTCCAGACTGCCTGCTGCAGACCTTGGAAGTCATTGATCACCATGATCACATGAGGCAGTTCATTCCCACAGAAACTTTTCTTCTTTCACATTTATTATCTGAATCGCCTATACAAAACAATGGCGCTCAGGACGGCGTATTTACAGATGTACACAATGTACAATCACCTTCTCTTGTTCCCTGTCTCTTTCCACTGGTCATTCTCTACCCTCAAATTGTCCCTCTTTGGTTTTGTGTCTTAAAAAAAAAACAATACAGGAACAAATTCTACCTGTGTGAGAGGATACATATATTTATCTCTTTGAAGTTGCTTTATGCATGATATATTTTAATCACACATCTACTACCCCCTTCTTACTCTCCTACCCTTGCTAAACCCCTTCTTCTAAAACAGTTGCTGTCCAGCTGTGATTCTGTGTGTGTGTGTGTGTGTGTGTGTGTGTGTGTGTGTGTGACCTTCTATGTTTAATCAGGGCTGCACGTGTGAGGGTGGCTGTTGTCTTATCCATTGGAGTGTGGCTGACTTACCAGCATCTCTACTGCTGGACAGAATGAATCCCCACCCTCAGATGCCATTACTGTTTTTCTTCACACACAGATACAGATACAGATACAGACACAGACACAGATACAGACACAGACATAGACACAATCGCAGGCACAGGCACAGGCACAGACACAGACAGACACAGACACAGACACAGACACAGACACAGACACAGACACAGACACAGGCACAGGCACAGGCACAGGCACAGACACAGACAGACACAGACACAGACACAGACACAGATAGACACAGACACAGACACAGACACAGACACAGGCACAGGCACAGTCACAGACACAGACACAGACACAGACACAGACACAGACACAGACAGACACAGACACAGACACAGACACAGACACAGGCACAGGCACAGTCACAGGCATAGTCACAGGCACAGACACAGACACAGACAGGCACAGGCACAGGCACAGGCACAGGCACAGGCACAGGCACAGGCACAGGCACAGACACAGACACAGGCTCCCCAGCTTGAACATGCTGCACGTGTGCTCTACCCTTTTTCAGACCCTGACATTAACAGAATTCTCCAGAAAGAGAGAATCCATCAAGTGTACATGTGGGTGGATGTGTGCACATGTTTCTTAGAGCAAATGAGTTCTTCTCCAGCCTGGTGGATTAGACATGGAAAGGCAGAACTAGAGCTCCAGAAACCTGACACACTGGGAAAGCGTTTGAGGGATAACACCACATTTTCCTCTTGGGAGATCCACCATTGAGATGTCTCTTCATCTCAAACTTTCACATGGTGTCACTTTAATGTCCCTGAGCACGCTGGTTAACAGGAATGAAACAGGCAGCCAGCTTCCTGGGGACAGCAACCCCAGCAGCAACTTTGGCCCCTCAAAAGCCCCTCCTCTGGATAATCCTGGCTTTGCCCTGGGACAGGCTGGTGGGTGGGTTAAGGTGGGGTGGGGGAGGGGAAGGAGAAGCTGCCCTTCTATCCTACTTCCTAAAAGAAATCTGTTCAGACAAGTGGCCAAGTGACAGTGTGACTGTGACAAAAACATCAGGAAGCTCTCAGGGACTGGTATGGTTTTCAGAAAGGAGGGAGAAAAGTAGAAACTCAAGAGATGGGGGAGGGAAAGGGAATGAGGAAGGAAATGAAGAAGAGGAAAAAGAAAGAGAAAGGATAACAGGGAGGGATGGAAGGAAGTGGAGAAAGAGGACAAGAGAGCAAGGGAAGAAGGAAGAAACGTGAGGGAGAGGGAGTCTGTGCCTATAAATACAAAATCACAATAACCTAGTTTGTGACTGTCAAGGAAGTTTAATACCAGCATTTACTTTCTACGGCTCGTCTATTGGTTTATTGGCTTTCGTGAAGATTTGTGCTGGCGAAGGGATGATACCGTTGTGCCTTCCTCCTGAGCGCTGAGCCAGGAAGACAACAGTGGGGAGTCGAGGCGAAGGGTGCCAATTAGTGAGGAGGTCTTGAATGTAGATGTTGCTATCAATACAAGAACACAATGTCGTGCTTCTTTGAGTCTTGGCCATGGATTCTCAGTGAATATTCCCTTAAATTGTCAGAGACAGTTCCGCTAACCAGATACAATACACATTCAGCCTACTTCCCCATCTACACACACACACACACACACACACACACACACACACACACACACGTGTGAGGCTGTGAAGGTGCAGGATGAAAATGGCTTCCCAGTGGATGAGCTAGTGGACACGGGAGACGCTCTCAGTGACAGCCGGTGTTTGTGTACTTCTCCTGCTTTGCCCAGGCTTTCTCCACACTTACTTAAGGACACTTCTCATCAAGGGTTGAACTCTGTAGAGTAATTCTTGCCTGTTACTTTTCCCTCTGAGTTCTTTTGTTGGGCATTGATTGGCTTTATTTTTAAGCTAGGCAAACTCTAAAGTGACTGTCAGGGTGGCGGGTGAAGTCACATCCCAGGGAGAGTTTGAGTGTTCGTGGAGAGGCAACATGTCCCAGATACTCCACTACATGGATATCCTTGAGCTTGGATGTTTGATGCAACCGTCACGTAACCTTCACCCTGCACAAGTGGAGATGTCACTCAGGCTCCTACCCAGGTTCCCAGAGAGAGAAGAGAGAAGCATCAGAGTCTCACCATCCATCCTTTCATTCTCTAAACAAGCAGGCAGGTGGGGGGAGGGCTGGCTGTTCCGGTCGGTCCTGTGACTGCTGTGTGTGTCAGTGGTATTACTAATGCACCTGATTCCCTAAGCAGGTGTTAACGGTTCGGCGAGAGCTGTGGGTATACTTACAGCAAGCAGGATCTTAGCTGTAATCCAGAGCTCGTCTTATTCCCATTAATTCACAGAAGCAGACAGCTCCTCGCTGGCCAGCTTCCTGCTCAGAGCCCAGCCGGGACCTGCATCCTTGCTCATTCTGGTTTTGTGCCATTTCTGGTCCAGCAAGATGCGTTCTTGCTTCTGAGCCAGACAATCTGTTCTGGTTTCCTTTCTTTTTCTGCCTTTAAATAGTACTTGTTTTTGCAATCAGAAAGAACACACCCAAGTCTATATCGACTTCCCATAACTCTGCCGCCCGTTTTTGTCTCTGGCTTTGGAATGTGGCTTGAGCCATGAGTGTCTTTTATTGCCTTACTGTATCAGAGTGGGCGTGAGGGAGTAGTGTGCACAGACGAGCGTCTGGAGGGCTGGGAAGCCACTGATGGAAAAAGTGGGCCAGACGCCAAGTGAGGACAGTTCGATCTGGTCCGTGTCACTGAGGTGCTGAAGCTTCATCCCAATGGACAAAGAGGATTCGCATAGGCTGTTGTGGGTGTGAGTCCAGAGATGGAGCAGGGACCTAGAAAGGTTGGCGTAGGAACCAACAGTATCCTTAAGTGTTAGGAAGGAAATCCCAGCACGCACTGCAGCATCAGTGAGTGTTAGGACATTAGGCTATATGGAACAAGCTACCAAAGGGCAGACATCGCATGAGTCCCCTTATATGAAATAGGTAGGATAATCAAATTCATAGAGGGTCTAGGTAAAGTGGTGGTTGTTGGCAGCTGGAGGAAGAGGAGTGAGGAGGTACTGTTTAGTATATTAGAAATTTCTGTTTCATACATTCAGAATTTCTGTCAAAAGATGCGAGGGTTACAGAAGTGGATAATGATGATGATGGGTGTACAGCACTAAGGATGTTCTCAATGACGCTAAAAGGCAGGTTTCGAAATGGTTAACACCATGTCAGCGTGTATTATCCCAGAATAAACGGATAAGAGAAAAGAGTGTGCGGAAGGGAAAGGGAAGGGAGGGGAGGGGAGGGGAAGGAAAGGAGGGGGGAGGGGAGGGAAAGGAGGGGGAGGGAACTAGAGGGGAGGGGGAGGGAAGGGAAGGGAGGGGAGGGGAAGGGAAGGGAAAGGAGGGGGAGGGAATAAGAAAGGAGGGGGAGGGGAGGGGAAGGGATAGGAGGGAGGGGAGGGAATGGAAGGAAAAGGAAGGGGAGGGAAGGGGAGGGAAAGGGAAAGGAGGGGAATGAGAGGGAGGAGGAGAGAAAGGGAGGGGAAGGAGGAAGGAGAGGAGAGGAGGGGAGGGAAGGAAGAGAAAGCCTGACATGTGGCTTTTCCTTTTTCCTATTTCCCCTAAGAATGACTTGATTCCAACATCTCTACTCTTTTGCCTATTTGTTCATTCTTTCACTATTTTACACACACACATACACACACACACACACACAACACTCACAACAAACATTCACACACACTCACACATTCACACATACACACACATACCACACACTCACAACACACATTCACACACCCTCACACACACCCTCACACACACATTCACACACACTCACACACACACATTCATACATTCACACACACACATTCACATACACACTCACACACACACATTCACACATACACACACTTACACACATTCACACACACTCTCACACACACATTCACACATACACACACTTACACACATTCACACACACACATTCACACACACACACTCACACACACATTCACACATTCACACACACACTCACACATACACATTCACACACTCACACACACACTCACACATTCACACACACACTCACACACACTCACACACACACACTCACATTCACACACACACACAGTGGTTTGAATGAAAGCTGTCCCTTAGGGTTTTGTATTTGGGTGCTCACTCCTCTGTTGGGGGCACCGATTGAGGAAGGCGAACCTTGTGGACATAAAGTGAACTGTCCCTGGGGCAGGTGTTCAGCATGGCCTGCTTTCCAGTTCCCTCTCCTTGCTTCCTTCATATAAATGGATGCTTGTCAGCCTTGGGTTCTACAGAGCAGTGTTCTCAGATGGACTCCACGTTTATCTTCTACTTCAGGGCGAGGGAAAGAGCATTTGCCTGGGGCTTGTTACAGGGTGGGGCTGCGGCAGCTGTAGGAACAGCCTTTGTGAGGCGGTGTCTTGCCAATGCGTGTTTGACGTCTCAGAGTGACTGGTGCCTTCCAACCTGGGAAATCTACCTCTAGGACTGAATCTTATGGAAAGACTCAGAGCTCATACTGCCTTAGCATCGCTGCTGTGATTTCTGACAGTCATGGTCAGTCACAACAGGAGAAAACAGGCAGCAGGGCGCTGAGAGGGGCTGGTGACACTACGTGTGGCTGAACTGTGTTGGGTAGATTGTTGTGTAAGCACAAAGAGAAAGCCGTGGGTCTTACACTGGTGTGGCGCACGCTTAAAACGAAATGCCTGAACGGAGGAGCTACCTGGGCCTTCTCGCTTCGTCTCTGTGTTATTTCACATTTCCTACACATTTCAAACTACAAACGAGTACTTTAACCCAGAACAAAACAGATGCTGTTTACAAACACGTTTGTTAGACCCAAAGGTTTCTGCCTGGAGGGTCCGCTCTGGGCACGGGGTATAGAGCAGGAGGATCAGATGACTGCTCTCCTCTCTGTTGCCACGCCTATAAAACAGAACAAGCAATAGGCCTGTCGCTGTCAGGTTATTGTTAGGCTTTAGGGACAAAGTGGAAGCAAAACATACATAAGCACTTAAAATGTTCATAAAACATAGACATTTTATATGTTGTATGTGTTTAAAATTATATTTCTGCTGAGAGACTAAAGGTTCCTTAAACAGCACCGTGAAAGAATTAGAGCTAATTGACCAAAAATACCCTGCTAACCACAAACTATCCAGGGAACGCTCCTGTAGAGGTTTGGGATGTCTAGTCTGTATGACCTCAATGCTATTATATATGTTTTGTTTGTTTTTGTTTTTATCCCAGACAAAACAAAATCCCCATTCCTCTCAGTGAACTGTTCCGTTACAGCAGAAGCAGTCTCCTGGCAGCAAGCCGCTCTCGCCTTACGGAAAACTGAGCCCAGAGAAAGCCTGTACTTCTGCCTCTAGTGGAATATTCAGCCAATAGGATAAAGGGATGCATTTTGAAATGCAAGTTTTCTTTCTGGAGTCTCTCCTGTTCCGTGGCTAATTTGGATCTGGTCTTGGAGCAGAAGGAAGTATAAATTAAGGCTAAACGGGAGTATGGGAAACAAAGACAGAAGCTGTTATGAAGAGGGCAGGGGCGGGGCCTGAGCGAGCGGGAGAACATTTGGGGAATGGAAATTAGACAGGTTCTGAAATATTTTCAAACGCGTTTCCTGCCATCTGTTAGAGGTCTACTTTGCTAGGGACTTACCATTGCCCATCAGTGAATCCTCTGGCTATGGAACACATTTGGTAAAGGATGACTGGGCTACCTTCTTCGTGGGAAAATGGGAAAGAAGGAGCGAGGAGGCGGGCAGAGCCAGGATCCTGGGCAAGCTCTTCCCCGAGTGCTGTTGGCTGCATGTTAAAAAGACCGAGCAAGGCTTTATTCTTTTTCTTTTCCCCTAAAACCTGTTCTTTTATCATTCTGCACACTTAGGTCCGACCTGGCCACAGATGACCCAGCTGTTAAGAAGATCAGACTATCGGGAAAACACTTCCCTATAAAGCCGTTTACAGGTGCCATCTGCAAGGTCTGTCGGTGCCTGGATTAACCATGAAATTTCTCAACCTGGAGCCACTTTAGCCCTTGGATCTAGTTCTCAGACTGTTGAATTATAAAAAAAAAAAAAATCGAGAGGCTTGAGAGTGGGCTCAGGGGGTAGGGACACTTGCTGTCCAAGCGTGACGACCCGAGTTGAGACCTCAGAGCCGGCTTAACAGAAGCCAAGTACGGTGGTGTAAGCAAGAGACCTGCAACCCCGGTACATGGAGACAGGAGGATCACTTAGCTTTCTGGGTCCAGTTTAGCAGCTGCAGACTTAGTGAGAAACTCTTTCTCAGAGATTTAAGGCTGAGAGTAGGAGGATTTGGGGTGCGTAAATATGATCAAAACACATTGTATAAAATTATCAAAGAATTCCAAGAATTACGGCTAAAAAGCAGAGTGAGCAGGAGACTTGACATCTTCCGCTGGAGACACAAGCCCAGGTACTCATCTACATATGTGCTCACAAACCACACACACACACACACACACACACACACACACAGGAAGAGAGAGAAGGAGAGAAGAGAGAGGCTATAAACAGAATAAAACCAACTGTTCTGTAAAAATGGAAATCAGGCAGAGAACAAGGATGCTTTTGCAGTTAAGTGATTTTCGTTTCAGTCTCAAAGATTAATGAGTTAATCTAGAAAACAAACAACTCCTACTGGAAAGGGGCCTCATTATCCCTTTATTAGTTATTCTTCTCTTCCCTACCCCAAAATACTTGAAAAAAGCAACTTGGCTGAGGTCAGGATTACGTTGGTGCAGCCGAGTGTACTGTTCATCTTGGCCATGGAAGGGCTCAAGGCAGAGGGTCGTCTCATATCTTCAGGGAGGGATTGTTGTCCTCAGGTTACACCCTGGTTTATTCAGCCCAGGGCTCCAACCAATAGAAAAGTGGTACTCACATTTAAGACAAGTCTTTTCACTTTAATTGATGCTGTCTAGAAGATCCCTCACGGAAAATGCCTATAGGCCTATTTCTGTGGTGATTCAAGGTCACATCAAGTTGAAAAAACGAATAATCATCGCAATCTCCAAAGATGGGTACCTGGAAACAGAAATGTTCATGTAGATCCCAAGCTCCATAGTTCTCTGCATCAACCTGCTCTCCCCCCCCCCGCCCCCCCCCTGTCCAGAGCTGCCTCATCCCATCCAGATTAGGGCTGGAAGTGTCCCTAGATCTAGTCTTCCAAGACACACGTGAACTCTATCTGTTTGCCCTCCCTCCTTCCCTCTCCCTCCCTCTCTCCCTCCTCTCTCCCTCCCTTCTCTCTTCCTTCCTTCTGTCCTTCCTTCCTTCCTTCCTTCCATTTGCTTGTGTAATAGTAACACACACACACACACACACACACACACACACACACACGGGTGCTTTGTCTCCATTTATGCCTGCACACCAGGAGAGGTCATCAGATCCCATGGCTAAAGTTACAGCTGTTACGAGCCGCCATGTGGTTGGTGGGAACTGAACTCAGGACCTCTGGGAGACCGGCCCGACCTCTTAACCTTTGAACTATCTCTCCGGCTCTGCCTTGCTGCTTTTGAAAGACAGTTCTTCGCTTAGTCTTTTGCCTGGCTATTGCTTGAGGGTGCTCTGTTGCTCCTATTTCCGAAAGCAAGAAACTGCATGTAACGGCGAGGAAGACTGCAGAAAACAATGGTAAATGGATTGTGACGAGAGCCGAAATCCACAAACTGTAACACCTACATCTTGTGTGTATGTGTATTCATACACATGTTAATACACATATGTGCAGGTGCCCATGTGTATGCATGAGTGTGAATGTGCATACATGCATGAGTGTATGTAAGGGCAAAAATCAGTCTAGTTAGTTCCCCCAAACACCGTCCGTATGATTTTCTGAGTTAAGGTCTCTCATTTCCCTGAAACCCACCAACTAAGCTGGCTGGCCAGAGAGACCCAGGATCTGCCCATGTCTGTCTTCTCAGAGCTGGCATTACAAGCTGGTGTCACCATGCCTAGTTTTTCAATGTGGGCTCTAGAGATCAAATCCAGATCCTCATGTTTGTATGGTAGGTACTTAACCATCTGTGTTCTCTCTCCAGACTGTTAGAGGCCCAAATCAAATAATTCCACAATTAATCTTGATTTTTTATATTGGCAGAGACACACTGATGCATTTTTAACAATGATGAATACTTTATTCAGAAATACATTTTTTCTTTAAGAAGCCGAAATATCACATTTTCTAAGAGCTGCCACAGCACAAGCCAACAACTGTCACTTGTCCTTTCTTCAACCAAAGAGACTATTGTCTAGAAACATGATCTACTTTAAAAAGTTTGAGCTCCTCATTGTTCTGTTTTCCCAAGTGTTCATAGTATTTCTGACAATCCGCACTTGGGATGCGTGTGGGGGCCACTCACAGAGTTGGTGAAGTCCAAGTTTGCAGGTTTTCAAGTTAATGACAGTTGAAAGACACTTATACATTGCAGGGTTTTGCCAACTGTGAAATCCAGCCAATCATAAGATGAAACCATTATTGTATCTGAAGAAACAGGAAGTAGACATGGTCCAGATAATGATGTGCTGTGTCTGAAGCCCAAATTCCTCAGAGCATCTCTAGAACAGTGTCGGTTTCTGGAGGAATAATTAATGTGTGTTGCCAAATCTGTTTTGTTTCCTCGAACGTTCTTCGTTAGAAAGATACCATCAACAGAAGAAAAAGAAACAAAACTCATGTGACTGCATCCGCGAATGTTTCTGCAAACGGGGACATAATTTTGTGATTATGTTAATCAGATAAATGTGTTTTGTTTGGTTCAGAAAGATTGAAAAATTTTTGGCCCAATTATGAAATTTACATTTTAAATATGAAACATATGGGCGCACACTCACAGATGACATAACATCCTCAAGTGTGTAAAAAAGGAACAATCTGACAGATGTTCACAGAGGCCTGGATGTGGAAGACATATCAGGTGTGAGTTAATAATGGCCGTAGTTAAATTTTGGTTTTATTGCCAAAGAAGGCAGCCGGAAACTCAGCTTCTGCATAGCCTCCTGGGGTCACTGTATCCCCTAGTCGTAGCTTCTTCCAAAGATGTATTCTTCCTGCCAAGCCTGGCCATATGAGTTGTTGGAATAGATTGGTTTCAGTACTGAACGTGGTTTTCCAGTTATGCTGGGGTAGGTAGCCTTCGTGCCAGCAAGCCAAACAAACGCTCCTTAATCAAAGGCTGATACTGAAATCCTCCCATCCTTTTATAAGGCCTTTGGTTCTTGCCATAAAGAAACATCCCTTAAACTGTGGTTCCTTAACATCTGCTCTGACTTTAAACTTAGCATAACCCAGCAAGCTCAGTGATGACACCATTATTGTAGGAAGAAAACTGGCCGCGGCATGTCTATTACGGGCCACAGGAAACAACTACAAAGAGGACTAAGACCCGACTAAACCTTTGGAAAAGAGACACTGGCTCAATAAATCCAGCTCCTTCAATATAAGGAAGGACACGCTAAGCAGCCATGGGAAAAACAAGGATGTTTTATATAAGAGGAAAACGCAATTACAAAGGAAGTAGAGTGAGCTATGAAACAATGTAACGGAGGATGTTATTTTTCCAATCACCACCGCCCAGGCAAACTGTTGGGTCCGGGGTGGTACAGATGACGAGGACCATGTAGTACAAGTCAAGCAGGAACTATTTATTTACTGCGGATTTCTAAGGCTAATCAATTAGGGACATGGCCAGACTGGGGAGCTGGAAACTCAACCCTCAGCAGGTGGCGCACAGGCCTTTTTAAGGAAAAACAAAACAAAACAAAACAACCCAACAACAACAAAAAAACCACACACATAGAAGCAGGAAAAGGGGGGCAGTAGGTGCAAGGAGTCCTTCACGGGGATCATCTGTATCTGTGCCAATAAGGACCTAAGTGGGAGGGTGTGGGGGTTGGACCAGTTGTTTAGGAGGAGCTAAGCAGGGCAGATGACACACAAGGAAGAAAAGGTGGAGCTGCCTTGGTCCTTTTCAAAGTAAATGGGGACATGAACCAATAGGCAGACGGAGTCGCCTAACCAAATGACAGATGTGCCTTTTTGTTCTCACATTTATATAGCTGTGTGCATCTGTCTCTGAGCGTGTATACATACGTTCTGATTTTTCTATGAAAGATACAAAGCACAGCATGCGGTATCTGTCTGCAGTGAACTGTGACTGTGGTCACAATCAGGTTGTGTGGGCTGTGTGGGTGGCTCAGGAGTAGTTCTTGCTTTTTAGATCTAGTTGTAACAATTTTCACGTGCATCCAATATATTGTGTGAGAGTATTCAAGCTTCTGACCTCTAATCCCGCTTCTACTCCTCTGACCCTCCCCATTCCCCCTCCCCCAAGCATTTCTCCTCCTTTCACATGTCTATGCTTCAGGAGGTACACAGGTAGCCACAGCCACTCCGTTCATGACTACATAGGCCTGGTCATATCTAGAACACAGCATTTTGTAAGACTCCACCCCATCCTCCAGTTCTTTTCTTTTTTTTTTTTATTATTTTATGTATTTACATTTCAAGTGTTGTCCCCCTTCCCAGTTTCCTCTCTGCAACCTTCCCGATCCCAGATCCCTTCCCTCCTCCCCTTTGCCTCTATGAGGGTGCTCCTCTACCCACTCACCCACTTCCACCTTACTGCTCTAGCATCCCCCTACACTGAGGCATCAAGGCTCCACAGGACCAAGGGCCTCCCCTCCCGCCCATGGGTGCCAGATAAGGCCGTCCTCTGCTACACGTGTATCTGGAGGCATGGATCCCTCCATGTGTATTCTCGTAGGCAGCCACCTGACTGAGCGCAGGGACCCCAGTGGGGTTAGGTAAGGGCTGAGGAGCTGAAGGGGATTGCAGCCCAGTAGGAAGAACAGCAATATCTAACGTCTAAGCTGTCCTCCAGCTCTTACTACCTCTTTCTTTACCTCATGTTATTTGTGATGTTCCTTCCCAGTGACTTCGGATGGGTAATAGTGATGTCTTATTCAGGGCCAAGCACTTGGTAGCCTTTTCTTCTCAGGATTCTCGACAGCCATGAGTCTCTGTGCCAACCCTTGCTCACTATAGAAAGAGACCTCTATCTGAAGTGGTACGGGGCAGGGCACTGGCACCTGTGAGAATTGGTTTTCCTAAATATAAAAAAGCATGAATTAAAAAAACTTAACTTATTTCTGAGGTCAGGGTTGCTTGAGTATATAGAGAAGATGGAGAGGTCATGGGCTAAATATAAGACAAGCTTGTGGCCTTCGTCAGGGAGAGGGTGAACTGAGAGTGGCGAAGGTGACAATGGGGGCTGTAAGCCCTGGGGACGGTTTCTCTTACTCCCTGGAGCACCGTGGCTTGGCACTTGGGTGTCTTAGGACGAACCTGTACCTGCTCAGAGCCAGTCCGGCCATCTGGGGCACCTCCAGGCATCAGGCACTTCTCAGAGTCAAGTCTACGAAGATATTTAGAGCCACTAAAAACGCGTGAATGATAACGAGCATCCCTGCTTCCCAAAAATATATTTCCACCTGATATGTATATATATCCGTCTCCCTGCATCTCTGTCACAGTTATTACTTCCATCATCCAGGTACAGTTAAAGCTCATTTTTAAATTAAATGAAAGAGGAACACAATTATATATACGTTGGCTTTAATACAGATTTCAAGCTTTAAATGATTTGGAAGTGAAGGCTATCTAATTTACAAGTCAAAAGAAGTTTCACCCTATTTTGATATTTCCTCCAAATTGCTCTTTCTTCCTTATAAATGCTAATTTAATTCCGCTGACGGTAATGAGCGTCGCAGCTGAGCGGATGACACACACACACAGGCTCTCTCCTCGGAACTATGACATCATCTGGGAAAAGGTACCCTTTATTTTAAAATGAACTCAAAATATTTTCGAACAAAGTCACAGTCTTTATTTATCTCGGAAGCAAATTCAGGAAAATACTCTTCTTGAAAGGGAGTTTGAAAAGAGCTGTTTCAAAGGGTAGTTTCCTTTTCTTTTTTGCTTTTTAATTTTTTTGTTGATTCTTTATGAACTTCATGTCATGGACTCCCATCCCAGTCTCTCCTCTTTCCTCTATGCCCACCCTCTGCCCTTGCACCCTACCCCCAAAGAAAACACAAACAAACAAACAAACAAACAACAGTAACAACCACAAAACCTCCCTGTGGACACTGCGCTGTATCACTCTGCGCCACACAGGGTACTCTTTTGCCCAAACAGCTTTACTTTCAAAGGTTCACTGCGGTGAGCCCGGGTGTGTTTTGAGGCCTCTGCCTTCTGCTTACACTGTCAGTACTGGATCCTCACCGGGACTCCTCTCAGATTTCCTGTCCCTGTCCTGTGTCACGGAGATACTGCTGTCTTGGTTCTGTAGGCCCGGCACCTTCACAGGCACCAACAGTTCAAAGATGGAGTAGATGTGGAGGTGGCCCAGCTCAGAGCCCCAGATCTGGGCCCGGGTGGTAGCTGAGTTGGCCAGTCTGATAGCTTTCCTACACCCACGCCAGCGGGGCCAGCTCTACCGTGGTGCTGGGGTGAGGTTCAGGGCATGCTCTTCCGAGCGCCGCATCTGGTGAGGGTTGGAGCCAGGTCACCTGTTCTCAAGCCCCTGGGGCCAGCTCTGCACAGCTCTTGGATATTAACATGGTTCTAGGCAGCAGCCCTGACCAGGGACAGCTGCATGGCCTTCGGTGGTCATGTGAGCCACTGACATCAACCCAGATCCCTGCGGCTACAGTGCCACAGACTCAGACACGGCCCTCAGTGGCAGCACGGTGCGGGGCTTAACCACGGCCCCAGGTGGCAGCGTCAGGCTGTGCCTCACCACCTCCGTGTCTCCAGGCCCAGCTCTCTCCAAGGCTCACACCCAATCCGTGTCTCTTTCATGCTCACTTCACCACACGCTTGCTCACGTTAGTGGTGCCCGCCTGCCCAGAGGAAGACCTTGTGTGAATTGTGCCTAGGTGAGCTGCACGGTGGCGGTGCGCAGTCCTCTCTTCAAGGATAGTTTTCTTTATTTTTTCTCTTTTTTTTTCTTTTTTCTTTTATTGGATATATTCTATATTTACATTTCATTCCCCCTTTCTGTTTCCCTGCCCCCCAAAGGTCCCACATGCCCTTTTCCCTCCCCGTGTTCCCCCATCCACCCCTTCCCACTTCCCTGTTCTGATATTCCCCTACTGATGCTTTGAGCCTTTCCAGAACCAGGATCCACTCCTTCCTTCTTCTCGGACATCACTTGGTATGTAGATTGTGTCTTTGGTGTCCCAGGATTCTAGGCAAATATCCACTTATCAGTGAGTGCATACCATGGGTGTTCTTTTTTTGTTTGTTTGTTTGTTTTGTTTTTCGAGACAGGGTTTCTCTGTGTAGCCCTGGCTGTCCTGGAACTCACTCTGTAGACCAGGCTGGCCTCAAACTCAGAAATCCACCTGCCTCTGCCTCCCAAGTGCTGGGATTAAAGGCGTGCGCCACCACCTCCCGGCCCATGCGTATTCTTGAGACTGGGTTACCTCACTTAGTATGATGATCTGCAGCTCCATCCATTTCTCTAAGAATTTCATGAATTCATTGTTTCTAATGGCTGAATAGTATTCCATTGTGTATATATACCACATTTTTTTGTATCCATTCTTCCGCTGAGGGACATCTGGGTTCTTTTCAGCTTCTGGCTATTATAAATAGGGCGGCTATGAACATAGTGGAGCATGTATCCTTGTTGCATGCTGGGGAATCTTCTGGGTATATGCCCAGGAGGGGTATGGCTGGGTCCTCTGGAAGTAACATGTCCAGTTTTCTGAGGAACCGCCAGACTGATTTCCAGAGTGGTTGTACCAGCTTGCAGTCCCACCAGCAGTGGAGGAGTGTTCCTCTTTCTCCACATCCTCGCCAACACCTGCTGTTTCCTGAGTTTTTAATCTTAGCCATTCTGACTGGTGTGAGGGGAAATCTCGGGGTTGTTTTGATTTGCATTTCTCTAATGACTAATGATATTGAACATTTTTAAAGGTGTTTCTCAGCCATCCGAATTTCTTCAGGTGAAAAGTCTTTGTTTAGCTCTGTACCTCATTTTTTAAAAGAAAGTGGGGAAGACCCTGGAGGACATTGGCTCAGGGGAAAAGTTCCTGAACAGAACACCAATAGCTTATGCTCTAAGATCAAGAATAGACAAATGGGACCTCATAAAATTACAAAGTTTCTGTAAGGCAAAAGATACTGTCAAAAAGACAAATCACCAACCAACAAATTGGGAAAAGATCTTCACCAACCCTACATCCGACAGAGGGCTAATATCCAATGTATACAAAGTACTCAAGAAGTTAGACCCCAGAAAACCAAATAACCCTATCAAAAATGGGGTACAGAGCTAAACAAGGATGGTTTTCTAAGGGTCATAACTTACTTTGCTCTCTCTGACTGGGAGGAGTGGGGTTTGGTGTGTGGTGTAAATGTGTTTTGTACCTTATTCTGCCTTGGTAGCAAATTCCGATTGAATTTCCATGAAATAGAAAGCTGAAAGGTTATTTTGCAACAAAAGATGAAAACAACATCAAGGACCTACAAAAAAAAAACAATGTTGTAAAATAGCAGTATGGGAAACTACCAGAAATGCCTGGAAATGTTCGAACATTCATTAGCTCCTACAGACTGTCCTAAGAAAGGAATCTCTTTGGCTTTTGCTGAAGTGTACACTTGTTCAAAACTATACCTGAGTGTTTGGCATGTATTTTGAGATTGGAATAGGACTTTCTAGAAAATATTTTCTTATTACTTTGAAGAGGAGAGTATGATTTTATTAATCTATTCTTCTACCTACTCCCGACACCTCTCACTTGCCCGAGAACCCAGCTCTCCTTCACTCTGAACCAATGTGCTGTGGGACCATTAATTCAGAGTGCGGAACAGCTGAGATGACGTCATTCATTCATTCAGAGTGCGGAACAGCTGAGATGACGTCATTCATTCATTCAGAGTGCGGAACAGCTGAGATGACATCATTCTAGATTCTCCTTTCTCATCCACTGAGGCCAGAGTTTGCCCACGAGTGAGAGACGGTGATCATTCTGATAAACTAGTCATGTTTCTGGGTGCTGCGGATGCTCTTCCCGTTTAGGATAGAATCCAGCTGCCCACCCCGGTCCCTAGGGTAGCTTTAATGATACAGTCGCAATCTACAAATGTTGCAAAAGTGGCTTTGCCTGGCATCGGAGGATAGATAAGGGGGAATTCAACTTACAGAACATTTACTCTTCAAGCCATTAGCCACGATTGTCTTCCTTGTGATCAATGCATAAGGAAACCGGTTTAAAGGAGCGAAGACATTTTGGGGCTCACGGTTTCTGAGCCTTAGATCTGTGTTCACTGGCTCCTTTGTCCTCATCGTCCATAGCAAAATAGAGACATCACGGAAGAGGGGCACGGAGGAACCTCACGCCAGTCACAGGCAGAACAACAGGAAGGGGCCAGGCCCGGATGTTTCCTCACAGGCACGGGCTAGCAGTACAATCCATGCTTTCATCAAACTTTGAATCCATCAATGGATGCAGCTGCTGGTTAGGACAGGATCCTCACCGCTTAATCACCTCAGAAAATGAATACCCTCACAGACATCTTAAAGTGTGCCTTGTCCAATCCCTTTGGCACCTCTAAACTCAGTCAAGTTAAAAAAAAAAAAACAACTAAATGAACATTATGGAGTGCTATGGAATGCTACGTGAGAAGCCCAAGTGTGCAAGGCCACTGTGTCAGGGGGACGTCCAAGTTACACACGCAGTCTTTGGCTAAGAAATCTGCTTCCCAGATGATTCTGGTGCTAGATAGATGATCAAGTATCTCCCACGTTGCTTTCTTCCAACTGAACCCTGCCTGACCTTTAAGATGACACTGTATTTTTGCCAAGGAGAGTCACCTGGCCGTGGGTGTACACAGCTGTGACAGATCCGCATTTGAAACGCGGTGGTTTTGAAAGACATTTGCAGGAGCCTGAAGCCCACCAAAAACATGCAGAAAGGGCCAAGTCTATTAAGACTGCGGTAGCTGCGAAGCATGCCTGGGCTGGGCTACAGGCTTCTGGGTGTGTCCTGAGGTCGAGGGCTTTGTGGGCTAAATGGAGAATGTGCACAGCAGCTGGAAAGAAGTCACACTCATTGGAATGAGTGAGAAACTTAGGGGCATACTTTATAGGACTCGCTCTGACCGGTTTGGGGTATCATTCAAAGATGTAGCATGAAAGCCCCCCAATGATCTGTCAATCATTGCTCTTGGATTTTTAAATTTTGAGCATGAGCTGGATGAAGGCTACATAATATTTAATCAGTTAAAGCCTATGATTTCCTAGAAGACAACAGAGAGGTCCATCTTCTCTCTCAATACTGTCGTAAGTGCTGAGAACATGGGTACCGTGATGACATTGATGCTGGCGTGTTGTAGACTTACCAGGAAATCAATCTGGCCAACCTCATCTACTACCCCCTGAAAGCATCCATTACCAGTGAGCAGAGTGCCAGGATGATGGCCATGGACAACCGCAGAAAGAACGCTTTGGCCATGATTGACAAATTGGTCAAATGCATGCATCAGGATGTCGTCACGAAGGAGTTGGTTGAGACCATCTCTGGGGCAGCTGCTCTGGATTAACGGAAATCAAGATGCAGCCCTCAGACAGGAGGTGAAGAAGGAAAAGAGCAAGCTGGCTTTAACAGATTGCCTGATGCCTTTGTCAGAAGAAATTGGTCTATTGAGTTATAAAGACAGCAGGATATTTGTAAAGTATCTCACAATGAACAGCTTACAATGAGAAAAAAATACCAGATAAACCCAACCCTCCTGAGCCATTTACAAATATTCTTATCGAATACACAATCCTATCGATTTTTTATCAGCTAGGTTTTTTGTTGTTGTTTTTATTTATCTTTTTAAAATTTATTTTTATGTAGCAAGGGATGCCTGTTAAACTGTGTAACTTAGATCTAAGGCAGAAAATGAGAAAATAGTTGGGATAATATCATGTCAATATACTACTCTGAAGCATCACCTCTGAGATACAGGGAATTAGGTTACATGTTCTTTGTGGTTTAGCTGAAGTATAAAGTTATTGGGTGCCTTTAGTTTTTCAGAATAGAATAATAGAATCATGTAATGTTTTATTTCAGCTCTTTAAATAATTGTAGCTGAACAGAAGAATTGATTTTATGTTCTCCTAAGGAAGATTAAATATTGCTTTCCACTGTACTCTAATCTGTCTTTGGGCATTTTCATTTTTAGTCACTGATAAGTGCCATTTCATGTTCTGGCTGTGATGCAGTGACATATGCTAATTTCCCTGCAGACCGTCCACACAGTCTCAGTGGCTTTCAGTTCTGCCAGGGTCGTTTTGGGGGCTGGAGTAAAAGCCCACTCATTCAGTGTTTGTGAGTTTCCAATATTTCCTGGAAATATTTGGATCCCACCTTTGGGTCAAATGAATATAATTTTAAAACGAAAAAATAGAAAATTAATGTGGCAAAATGAGTTTAGGTTTAAGGAGCTACAATATAGATGGTTCTTTTTTATTGTAAAAACAATTTGGAGGTTTTAGATGAATATCTTTTTTTTTAACCTAATTATTTCAGGGAGGAGAATGTCATTCAAGAACACTTGAACCATTGTTTGTCTCTTTTCATTTCTTATTCAGAAATTATAAGACATCCCTTTTTGTCTTTATAAACATATAATCAAAGTTATTTGCTTATGAGGAAAATTTCTGAATCATTATTGTCTAGCATGTATAAACAAAAATTTAAAGTGGATAAAGTGCTTATAATTTCCCAGCATCTGTTAGAAACAGCTATTTATCTTGTCCTTTGTCTTACAACCAGTATCATGCAGCAGCAGCATAGATTATCAGATAGACTCCAGCCAAGGAAGTGGGTAGGCTATCTGCAGGGCTTCACCTGCTTCTCCTCCACATAGAACCCTTCAGTTTTATCCTTAGCTCTGTGGGAGACCACCAGCTTCCCCCCACTCTTCCCACACTTCTGGTGGACTACATAGATTCCCCTCCCATCTTCCTCCACACTCACCCTGCTTCCCCCCCCCCCAACTCAAGCCGGCATTCTCTAGGAAGCCAAGCCCGACAGAGAAGAAAGTAGGCCCATGAAGCAGAAAGGTGATCTTCACATCTGGACTATCACTCATTTCCCACACACTGATCTAATCCCTCCATCTCCTCTCCAGTTCTGTAGAAGACTGCCTGTTATGACCTCTCCTCACTCTGCCCCCATTCCCAGAGGGCTAAGCTCCCGGTAGAACACTCCAATTTCTTCCCTCCTCTTAATACCCTCAAACCTTCCCTCTTAGGCCGCCCCTGTTCTGAATAGACAGAAATACAATTCACCAGGAACTATCAGTGTCTACATCTATCAGAGTCCCAGAAGAACTTTCTATCAGGTCATTCTCTCTCTTAAGAACCAGGGAGGGCAACAGAAACCAAGGAACAAAACATTTAATGAGTAAAGACAGGACTACATATCAGTAGCTAGAGTTAAATCTTCTCTAACCCCTATATGGTAGAGTACAAACATGATCAACAACAAACAGAAAAATACGGTTCCATTGGATCCTAGGTACCCGACCACAGTTGGCCCCAAGTGATATATAGCATACCTGAAGCACAAGGCAAAGACCTCAACGTAGCCTTATGAAAGAAGAAATGAACAAAATTCCTTAAAGAAATCTATGTAAATACAAGCAAAACTAGAAGGAAATGAATAAAATAATTCAAAACCCGAGAGAGAAAATAGAATCAATAATGAAAACCCAAACTGAAGGAAATCTGGCAATGAAAAAATGAGAAACTCAAACAGAAACCTCCAAGGTGAGACTCACTAACATAATAGAAGAGTTGGAAGAGAGAATCACAGACATTGAAGACTCAATAAAAGAGGCGGGTATCTCTGTAAAAGAAAACATGAAATCTAAAAATATGTCCTGTGCAAACATCCAGGAAATATGGAACATTAAGAAAAGAGTCAACCTATAAGTAATAGGAAGAGAAAGGATGGCAAAGGGACTCATGTCAATGGGACAAAACTATTTTCAACAAATTTTACCATTTATTTGGGGTTGGATTTGGTTTTTTCGAGACAGGGTTTCTCTGTATAGCCCTGGCTGTCCTGGAACTCACTCTGTAGACCAGGCTGGCCCCAAACTCAGAAATCTGCCTGCCTTTGCCTCCCAGAGTGCTGGAATTACAGGCATGCACCACCACAGCCCGGCTTATTTTAGCTTGAATGGCTAAATACGCCATTGATTTGTCCGATCTTTTCTTTATCGAGTGATAAAGGTATATTAAGTCAGCAGAGTGCTGGCTTGGTTCACACTTGAATCGGAAAGCCCTTTTATTGTAAATTACCCATAATGCCCTCCCAGGGTCCACAGTAGCCTATGTATAGAAAGGGGAAAGCACAATCTTGTTGACATTTTGAGTTCCCAAGCATTGTTCGTTCCTAACTAGGTTGGGAGCCTCACTTGTACAAAATGGCAGGTGCAAATGGAACTCTCAGTGGCTGGAGAGATGCTCGGCAGCGAGAGCAGTTATTGCTCTTGTACAGGATCTATGTCAGCGCCTAGAACCCGCCTGATGGCAAGCAACCATCTATCATTCCAGTTCCAGAGGACCCAACACCCCTTTCCAACCTCCCCAAGCACTGTGTGGAAATGGGGTCAGGCACACAAGCAGGCAAAGCACTCATACACATAAAAATAGAACTTTACATAGCGTCTTACTGTATAGCCAAGAGTGACCTCCAGGTTTTCACCTTCCTACCCCAGACTTGCCAGTATTGGAATTACAATCATGAATGGGACATGACCATAATTTTGAGATAGTACAATAGTCACTTTTTTGGTCTTTTAATTTTTATCCTGTATTAAAACTTAGAAGTATTTATTCAGGTTTAAATGTATGAGTAAAGTTTAGATTGATTAGTTATTGTCTACAACAGCAATTGCAAATTCAGGGATCCTTGTGCTGACTACATCTAAAACTCTTATTTTCCTTTGCTTAGTCTTCTGAAATCTGTCATGTCTGAAATTTATTCTGAGATATGCTCATATAACAGGTATGTCTTGGGACTTTGGGACCTACCATAAGCCATAGATGTGTAGAATAGCTGTGTATGGAGGAAAGTCTGATGAAGGAGACTGGTTTGTATTTGGGTCCTTATGTCGTACTCTGACAATTCTGGGAATGATGTAAATAGCCCCCTCCAGACATTATGTCCTTTGTCATGTGCTCATTGCTAATAAAAAAACTGAGGTAGAAGGTTAATTAAATAATCATAGCCATTTCCTTCCCCAGACTTGTTAGCCATGAAACACCTATTATAGACAATAAGACAAGAGAGGCGGGAGATAAAACAGTGCAAGTCACTTCCCATGGACATAGGGAGGACTGAAGTTCTGCTCTGACAAGACATATCTGAGCAGCTTCTTTGAAACAGAGTCATGGGATGTGGGGGACACATAGGCTGACCCGACAGTAGAACAATTCTGGAACCATATTTTTAAGATCACACCTAAATAGAAATGAGTTTCGTGTATGTGTTTTATATTTGGGAAAAAACATTCTTTTAAAAACTAACTATTCGTTGTAAAATGGTAACAGTTACGACTGTAATTTCTGACTTTTTGAGATTAATTAAGCTTTGATAAGCTGTTACTAAACTCTTGGTTTCTCTCTCTCCCTCCCTCCCTCCTCCCTCCCTCCCTCCCTCCCTCCCTCCCTCCCTCCCTTCCTTCCTTCCTTCCTTCCTTTCTTTCTTCTGCTTGGCAAGGGCAATGCCTCAGAGCTATATCCCTAGTTCCTTTAATCACCTTTTCTTCTGAACAGGATCTCAGTAAGCTGCACAAGGTAACTTTAACCTTTTTCTGTAGTCTCAACAGGCCCTGCATTTATACCATCCCGCCTCAGCTTTCTAAGTAGTGGAGATTACTAAATTGCACCATTATTCAGGGTTCACATGCTTTGATTACACTAAAACACATGCACGAAGGATGATGCTATTAAAACAGTGTTCACCTACAGGTCCAGACCGCCTGAGGCACACTTATGAAAGGGATAAGACTACAAAAAAATAATAGGAAAGATGGGAACATGAGAACTTAATACACAGCGAGTAAAGAACACTTCTTACCACTCAGCAAACAGAGATGGGATCTTATCAAAGAACTAGGCATATTTCAGCCATATAATTCTGTTTTTATCATTTCTCTTAGATCCAAATAGAGTTGTGTGAAGTATGTGCAGGAATTAATATGCATATGTACATATGTATACGCATGGCCCATACATGCATTCACATGTACCTATCCCATATATACATACAAAAGATACCAGCACACACACACACTGTGCATATGTGAGAAACACAAAACATATCCATTTCAGACACTGTATATCCATTGAAACAAAAATATACATAGTGAACACACACGTGCATAAACAAATATATGTATAATATAACACATGAATATACAGCATACAGGAATACACATGTACCCATACGTAAATTACATATATATACATATATATATATATACACATATGTGTATATATATACACATACATTTACAAACACATCACAGACACAGGAGGAACAGTTCTCAACAACACATATACATACACATTCTGTATAGAATCTAGAGTATAGAAGCCCTCATCTGTGCTTTGAAAATGAACCTTATTAGGGCTAATTTCTATCTACATCCAACTGAGAACACATTTGAATGGTGACTTTATAGATGCCCTCAAAATAGTCTACTCAAATTGTGCAAAGACTATACTTAAACATATGGTGAAGCAGATTTTTGCAGATCCAAGACTTGAACAGACAAGAAAAATATACAGAAGGAAAGTCAAGAGTCAACACATTTATCACTTAAGTATATGAGTCCTGGAAGCATTATGTGAAGAATTTTATCAGGCTTATGCTTGGGGTAGCCTATCTGTCTCCAAGCCTCTGATTCCTTATTTCTATCAAATTAACTCTTCTACATTAATAGTTACAATTTGTTGCTGGGGTAATTGGTTAATCCTCTCTAATATCCCTGGTGTTGGGTGTGAGTTCCTCACTACTGCCCCAATGTTTTGGATTCTTAAATGAAACACACACACACACACACACACACACACACACACACACACACACACAGCCTTATATTTCATATGCCTTAATCAGCTCAACGGCTGGGCCATTGTCAAACTTCTACATTGCTAATGTCTCTCCTCTGATACTCCCAAGTTATTACTCACTGAAATCTATATTCTATCTTTGCTACCTTACACCCGGTTGGAGGGGCAAATGTGGCCGCTCTGCCTTGGCTAGGCTAGTCCATGATTGGTATGCTTTCTCTTGTGCAGCTCTGAAGCCTGGATCTTATCCCTTTCTGGAATGGCGAAGCTCTCTCTCCCTCCTATGTTTATTGCCCAAGAATCCTAAAAGCCCCCTCTCTGTCTCTTTGCCCAGCCGTTGGCTGCTGGCAACTTTATTTACCACTCAAGACCAAATTTACATGCAGTCATGCAAATTCCCATGTAATTTGAGGAACCCAATTAACATAATGCAAGCAATAAACCAAATCCACAACAATAACTGGATAAAATGACTTGTAAAATATACACATATTACAAGTATCAAGAGGAAGAAACTCCTTCCCATTGTGGTAATTATAAATAAGTATGGTAAATGGTGTTATCTAATAAAAAGATGAGACTAACTCAACAGGAACATCACAGATGTTAAGAGGGGTGCACAACTGGCCATATGATGGCACCATGTGAGTCCCTCTGTCTTCACCTGAGCATGTGCAAAGCAACTCAGCGAAGAAACAGTGTTTGAAGGAGTTGGAGTCTCAGGAAAGATGGAAGACTTGAGTGGCCCTTAAGATTCATTTTACACTTTCCAATTTTGTGAAGTACAGGCTTCTGAAGTATGACCTAATGATTATTTGGATTTCCTCAGTTATGTCCCCCTTTTGGTTTCTGATATGGGTAATTTAGATATTCTCTCTCTGCCTTCCAGTTAGTTTGGATAAGGGTTCATCTATATTGTTGATTTTCTCCAGAAACAACTGTTGGTTTGTTTGTATTGTTTCATTGATTTTTTTTTTGGTCTCCATTTTGTTGATTTCAGCCCTGCTTGATAACTTTCCTGTCATCTACTTTTCTTGGGTGTGTTTGCTTCTTCTTGTACTAGAGCTTTCTGGTATGCTGTTAAGTAACTATTATGAGATCTCTCTAATTTCTTTATGGAGTGAGCCTTTAGTGCTATGAACTTTCCTCTTAGCACTGCTTTCATTGTGTCCCATAAGTTTAGGTGGGTCGTGAATTCATTTTCATTAAATTCTAGGAAGTCATTTATTTCTTTATTTCTGCCTTGACCCAGTAGCCATCCAGTCAAGAGCTGTTCAGTTTTCATGAGTTTGTAGGCTTTCTGCTCTGCTCTAAAGGGTGGGGGTCTGAGAGCATCCAGAGCATTATTGCAATTTCCTTGAC
Source organism: Apodemus agrarius (assembly GCA_964023405.1). Taxonomy (NCBI): domain Eukaryota; kingdom Metazoa; phylum Chordata; class Mammalia; order Rodentia; family Muridae; genus Apodemus; species Apodemus agrarius. The sequence continues at coordinate 74,020,601 of OZ030019.1, read as the reverse complement.
TATTGGAAACGAGTTTATGAGATGCTGAGAATATATATATATATATATATATATATATATATATATATATATTCTTTTCTGTTTAAGTGAAATGTTCTATGCATATCTGTTAGGTCCATTGGATTCATAATGTCTGTTAGGTACATTATTTCTCTGTTTAATTTTTGACTGGGTGACCTGTCCATTGGTGAGAGTGAGGTATTGACGTCTTCAACTACTAGTGTTTGGGGTTCAGTGTATGATTTGAGCTTTAGTAATGTTTCTTTTAATACATGAATGCACTTGTATTGTGGGATAAATGTTCAGAATTGAGACATTATCTTGGTGAATTTTTCCTTTGATGAGTATGACATGTCCTTCCCCATATCTTACGATTAATTTTGGTTGGAAGTCTATTTTGTTAGGTATGTGAATGGCTACACCAACTTGTTTCTTGGGTCCATTTGCTTGAAAAATCTTTTTCAACTGTTTACTCTGAATTAATGTCTATTTTGATGTTGAACTGCGTTTCTTGTATGAAATACACTTTTATAGCAGAGGGATGGATACTTTTTTCACAAACATTCTGTTAACTTGTGTCTTCTTATTGGGGAATTGAGTCTATTGATTATTAGATATGCAGCCACTTTGGAAATCAACATGGTGCTTTCTCAGAATATTGGGAACCAATCTACCCTAAGACCCAGCTGTACTACTCCTGGGCAAGTACCCAAAGGGTGATTCATTCTATCTTGAGGAAACTAGCTCAACCATGTTCCTCAACAACTTGATTTGTAATAGCCAGAAACTGAAAACAACCTAGATGTCCCTCAACAGAAGAATGGATAAAGAAATATGGTCCGTTTATACAATGCAGCGTCACTCAGCCATTTAAAAATAACATCATAAAGATTTCATGGAAATGGATGGAACTAGAAAAAAAAGTCATCTTGAATGAGGTAACCCAGACCCAGAAAAACAAACATGGTATATACTCACTTATAAGTGAATATTAGCTGTAAGTAAAGGATAATCATGCTACAATCCAGAGACCCAGAGAGGCTAAGTAACAAAGAGGGCTCAAGGGGGGTGCATGGATCTCCCTGGGAAGAGGAAATAGAATAGGTATTGTGGGTGGCTTCAGGGCAGGTAGGGACAGGAACATGAGGGATCAGGTAGGAGATAGGATAGAAGGAGAGAGTTCTAAGAGAGACAACTGGAATTGGGGGGAGGAGCATTTCAAGGGTGAAGTAGAAACATAGTATAATGGAAACTCCCAGGAAATAGAAAATCAATAAGGGTGACCCTAGCTTAATTCTTAGTAATGGGGGATATAGGGCCTAACACAGCCATCTTTTATAATCAGGCAAAACTTCCAGTGGAGGAATTGGGACAAAATCTTCCAACCTGCATTTTTCCTGCCTTCAAGATGTGCTAGGGTAAAGATGGTACAGAAATTGAGGAAGTTGCCAACCATTGACTGGTCCAGCTTGGGAGCCCATGCCACGAAAGGGAACTGGCTCCTGATACTTCTACACTCATAGATTGGTATCTAGCCCAGCTGTCCCCAGGGAAGCTTCACCCGGCAACTTATGGAAACAGATGCAGACACTCAAAGCCAAGACATTAGGTGGAGCTTGGGGAAACCTGAAGAAGATGTGGAAGGATTGTAGTATTCATAAGTGTCAAGAACACCACAAGAAAACCCAGAGAACCAACTAACCTGGGCATATAGGGACTCACAGAGACTGAAGCAACAACCAGAGAGCCCGCATGGGTCTGATCTAGGACCCCTGCATATATATTATGGTTGTGTTGCTTGGTTTTCTTGTTGGACTCCTACCATTGTGGACAGGGTCTGTCTCTGACCCTTTTGCCTGCTTGTGGAACCCTTATCCTCCTACTGGGTTGCCTTGACCAGCCTTAATATGAGGGGAGATACCTAGTCTTATTGCAACATGATATCCCTGGGAGGCCTGTTCCTTTCTGTAGGAAAATGGATGAGGAGTGGGTTTAGGGAAGACAGAAGGCAGGGGAGGAGGGAAACTGTGATCAGGGTGTAATGTATGAGAGAATAGAAAAAAGATTAATCTTAGATTTTTCCATCTCTAAGATTTGTTTTTAATCTCTCTCTCTCTCTCTCTCTCTCTCTCTCTCTCTCTCTCTCTCTGTGTGTGTGTGTGTGTGTGTGTGTGTGTGTGTGTGTGTGTGTCTATGTGAGTCTGTGTCTGTGCATACTCAAACACATGTGTGTGTAGGGGGAGTGTCCCTAATTGCAACTCTTGTGTATGTGGGTGCTGGCAAAGGCTGGAGAGGGCATTGGATGCCCTGGGGTTGGAGTTACAGGTGGTTGTGACTGGTTCCAGTCTGCGTTCCTGGCACTGAACTCACATCCTCTGCAAGAAAAATCCAAGCTCATCACCGCTGGCCCATCTCTCCAGACATTTTATTCTTTAGAAAATCTAAATGCAAGACAGAAAACTTCCAAAGCTTAAGGAGGAAAAGTTACTATACCTAGCTAGTCATTCTCTCTGCTCATTGAAATTTATTTATTTATTTTTGTAATGCATTTATTTTTTTAATTTTTTTAATTTTTAATTTTTTATTGATATATTTTATATTTACATCATTTCCCTTTTCCTGGTTCCCTGCCCCCAAAAGGTCCCACATGCCCTTTTCCGTCCCCCTGTTCCCCCATCCACCCCTTCCCACTTCCCTGTTCTGGTATTCCCCTACACTGATGCTTTGAGCCCTTTCAGCACCAGGGTCCACTCCTTCCTTCTCGTCGGACATCATTTGGTATGTGGATTGTGTCTTTGGTGTCCCAAGATTCTAGACTAATATCCACTTATCAGTGAGTTCATACCATGGGTATTCTTTTGGAACTGTGTTACCTCATTTAGTATGATCTTCTCGAGCTCCATTCATTTCTCTAAGAATGTCATGAATTCATTGTTTCTAATGGCTGAATAGTACTCCATTGTGTATATATACCACATTTTTTGTATCCATTCTTCCGTTGAGGGACATCTGGGTTCTTTCCAGCTTCTGGCTATTATAAATAAGGCTGCTATAAACATAGTGGAGCAAGTATCCTTATTGCATGATGGGGAATCTTCTGGGTATATTCCCAGGAGTGGTATGGCTGGGTCCTCCAGAAGTATCACGTCCAGTTTTCTGAGGAACCGCCAGACTGATTTCCAGAGTGGATGTACCAGCTTGCAGTCCCACCAACAGTGGAGGAGTATTCCTCTTTCTCCACATCCTCGCCAACACCTGCTGTTTCCTTAGTTTTTAATCTTAGCCATTCTGACTGGTGTGAGGTAAAATCTCAGGGTTGTTTTGATTTGCATTTCTCTAATGACTAATGATGTTGAACATTTTTTAAGGTGTTTCTCAGCCATCCGAATTTCTTCAGGTGAAAAGTCTTTGTTTAGCTCTGTACCCCATTTTTGGATAGGGTTATTTGGTTTTCTGGGGTCTAACTTCTTGAGTTCTTTGTATACATTGGATATTAGCCCTCTGTTGGATGTAGGGTTGTTGAAGATCTTTTCTCAATTTGTTGGTTGCCGATTTGTCCTTTTGGAAAACATCCCTAATATCCAATCACATCAATTCAAAGCAACGAGCACACAATAAATCTGCAGGAATACTAACCTCTCTGCAAAACAAACAAGCAAGCAAACAAACAAACAAAAATGAACTGCTGACTCAGGCAATAATCGGGATTCATCTCAAACACATTAGCTAGAGAATGGGACCAGACACCAAATGTGATACTTATGTGAAGTTCAAGGTGAGAAACAACTCATCTCTGGGGGAGGAGCCAAAGCACAAGTTGGCATTGACAGAGGACCCATGACTGAGAAAGGGCCGCAGGGAACTTCCTAGGGTAGGTAGTCTACAACTTCATCGGGATATTGAGCACATCAGTATATACAGTGGACGACGCTAAAACAACCGTGCCTTAACTAGATGGGCATTTTATTATTTGTACCATCCCAAATATTTCAGTTTACTTACTTGTCATTAGATTGCCCAGTGGGTATTTTTCTTTTTTGTATTCTTGGATATAAATGTTATCTTCTTTACTATAATGCACGTTGATAATTCCAACCTGCACAACAGAGTTGGGAAAGTTTGGGGGAAACCTGAAGTACAAGTTTGATTTTGATGTTCAAGCTCATCAGGTCAAGGTCAGCTCCAGCCCTATATGTTTTGCTAAGAGCTATCACCTACGTTCAGCAGTGTGAGGAGTTATCCATGGGAGATTGAAATTTGTGCGAGTATACAGAGTCTCTGATTCAGCTTGTGAGACCAGATAAGAGGAAGGTAGTCGATAGTTCAATATGTTTTCTTCTTCTTAAATAAAGGGAGGCTGTTTCCAATGCCTTCAACTCTTCAGTAACCAAGAACGTGCAAGCAGTGTCTTTTCAAATGATTAAAGCAGGATTGTAAAAAAAAAAAAAGATAAATATTGGTTAGTACTCACCCAATTATTCTCTAAGTGATACATGCATACTGATAATTTTATCTTCCAGTACCCTGTGATGCTGATGTTATCACACTCAGACATAAGAACACTTAGTCTCTCTCTCTCTCTCTCTCTCTCTCTCTCTCTCTCTCTCTCTCTCTCACACACACACACACACACACACACACACACAAACAAACACACATACAGACACAGATACAGAGAGGGAGAGAGACAGAGAGAGACAGAAAGAGAGACTGTTTGTACACTACATGCCTATAAAGGCCAGAAGAAGGTGTCAGATCTCCTGGAGTTTCAGATGGCTGTGAGCAGGTTCAGGGAATTGAACTTAGGACCTCTGGAAGAGCAGCCGGTGCTCTTAACTGCTGAGTCATCTCTTTAGCCCACTATGGGATGGGGGTGGGGGTGGGGGTGTGCAGTAATTTAAAGGGACATTGGTCATCATCATGCTGACACTCATTTACAGATAATGAATCTGAGGCCCATAAAGGTTAAATGACTTCCTAAGTCATCTGTCTAATTAGGTGTAGAGTTGGAACCAGAAGCCATATTTTAAAAATCCCAGCCCAGGGCTTTTCTACCACATCAAAAAAAAAATTAATTGAATTTTTTCCATGTAATGTCCAATTTGAAATCTATGCCCCAGGGAATTGTTGCTTAGATAGTCAATAGTGTTATGAAATTCAAGTCTTAGAGCTGGCCCGGAGAGATCCTGCAGCACTTGCCCCAAATCCATACAGGGTCATTCCCACACCATCCCATCCAGAAAGGAATCTTTCCCAGTTCTTAAAGGCTTCCAGATGCATCTCAACTAGATGTCCTAATTTATTTTCCAGAGCAAAAGAGCAGGATTTGGAAAGTAGCCTAATATGCATAACCCATTAATAGCATCCCAGGAGACAGATGAGTCCGAGCTCTGAGTGTCCAGAGCACTTTAATTCAGGATGGATTGCACTGAAGCCCTGGGGATTATTTTCATGGGCATCGACTGTGAATCTGAATTGCCTTTCATGCCAGCCTGCTTCGGCTGAGAAGGGAATCTTAGACAAGGTTTAACGTGGGACCAAGTATCAGAATTTAGCTGATGAGTACGAAAGAAAACTGGAAGGAAGGCGAGCGAATATTTTCTCCGTGTCCCCCAAGCTTTTAATAGATATTTCGTGGCTCCTCCCTTTTGCTTCCTCCCTCTGTTGTAATTCACGACAAACCCGTTCTGTCCACAACCTATTCTCTTTTGAGCGCTCTTCCAGCCCGGCTCTCAGCGAGGTGACCATGTCTAGGTTTGAGCGCTCTTCCTGCCTGGCTATCAGCGAGGTGGCCATGGCTGGGTCTATGGCGGGTTCCTTTCCCAATCGTATATTTGCATAGATGAAGATATGAAATGGGAAGCCCAAGAGGCGCGCCGATGAAGGAGAAGTTGTGTGTCATCCAGGAAGCATCAGTGGCTCCTCCTCTACCTTGAAGGATGCCGTGTACCCCGGAATATGATGTAGCTGAATTTATGAGCTAAAGTAAATACTCTATCGCCTGTGTTCCAAAAGGTTCCCTACAAGTCCCAGAGGGTTATGTCATTGGAAAGGAGGAAGAAACGAGGAGACATGAGCTGAGAGTCGGAGGCGGAGCACTGTAAATGCTCCCCTGGCAGTTCAAAGAGATAAGTACACCTGCTCTTGATCACTCCTACCTAATGGCATTAGAGATCTGGCCTAATGCAACAATGCAGGAAGACAGAAAAAGAACTCGTTTAAAAGAAAGAAGTAAAAGTGTCAGTTGCTGTGAATGAATTGGTTCTGGGTGGAAAAGAAAAATCACAAGTCTCTACAAACAACTTAAATTTAACAAATCTGTTTAACGGCCTGGAGAGCAGCGGGAAAGAAAATCAACTCTGTGTGTATGGGCCTGTTACGAAGTGAAAATGAAATCTCACAGCTGTTGTGACTTGCCGAGCATCAAGGATCATTAAATACCAGAAAATAAACCTTTAAAGGCCCGTGAATAATCAGGCAGAATTTGCTCAAACATTAAAACAAATTGTAACGTGTAATTACTCAGGTGACACTATTGGTTTAAACGAATGAATATTAGGGCAATGGTAGTGAATGGAGAAGAATTTAGGGTGGGTTTGAAGTTAGCATATGGAAAGCAAGACGGCTCAAGGGTAAAGGGGCTTGGTGCAAAGTCCCGGGTCCCTGAGTTCAAACACCACAGCTAACATAAAGGTGGAAGGAGAGAACGGACTCCAAAGTTGTCCTCTGCCCTCACATGCTAAATAAATTGAAATGGAAGAGCCTTGTCTCTAACACAAGTTGTTTCTCCATTATTCTTTGCCCTCTTCTTTGTTTTCACAGTTCAAATTAAATAAATATGTATTTATTTGCTTAATATTCATCTTCATTATCAGACCATAAACTCATGGAGGAAAGCATGGTCTATTGTTGTTAGTAATTGTATACAGCCTAGCATAATGCTGTATACATGGCAGGCATTCAACAGGCATTTGTAAAACAGCTTAAGTTAATGGATGAGTCAAATATACTCAATAAAAAATATTTGAAACTGGGTTCTTAGTATTCCTCTTGTAGAACATGCTGAAATAAATTTTAGGTATGTTAAAATGTATTAAAAATACAGACAAATATTTTCAGATGAAATGATACAGAATATTAAAATATGGACAAGGGGTTATGAATATAAAACAGATAGTGGCAATGACCAAGGGAAATATTTGTGCTTCTTCAAAGCATTGAGCTTGGTATGCAAAATGTCCTCACAAAAGAAATTTGAAACCACAACAGCAGATTGGAAGGAATATTTACGGCAAACAGTGCAGAGAAAAATACTTTCTTTAATATACTAAAAATAAGCAAAGAACTAATAGCCTTAAAATAAATGCAGTAAAGTACATGAATATACAATTCATAACATAAATATCAGTGTCTCAAAATTATAACAAAATATCAATTGATTATGATGTTAAAATCAGATAGGAGGTAATTTACATTCATCAGTACAATATTTAGATGCTTGGTATTAGTGAGTTTATGAGAATAACTAATGGAGCTTTTAGATAAAAAAAAATAGAAGTATGTGCAAAAATACTTTAATAAAATTCTAATTGTTCATCTCAGAATCTTGACATTCAAAGAAATACTGAGTATGTGTTATTTTCATGAACAGATCATGGAGTTGAAAGGCATGATAGTAACCACCACCACAATGTAAAAACATTGCTTTTCTTTTTTAACAAATGATTTGTCTCAAGTCCCCATGCCTCCTGAAAGTAAAAAATAAAGTGCAGTTGATCTCAGTTGAAAACTGCAACCTCTCCCTCCCAGTCATTTGGATTTAAAGTCTTCCACCAGCTTCATCCTCTCTGGTAACATCTCAGATAGAGGTGCCTACTCTGTACACTCTGATCAGTCATGAAGCTCTCTCTTCAATAGAGATTTTAATTGGATTATTTGGTATGTTGAAGTCTAGTTTTTTGAGTTTTTTTTTATGTGTTTTGGATATTGGAGCCCTGACAGATGAAGAGTTGGTGAAAATCTTTCCCCATTCTATAAGCTGCCATTTTATCCATTTGACAGTGTCCTTTGAAAACTAGAAGCTTTTTAGTTTCATAAAGTCCCCTTTATTAACTGATCTTAGTGTCCAAGTTTTTGGTGCTCTCTTCATGAAGTTGTTTCCTGTGCAATGAGTTCAAGGCTATCTGCACTATTTTGTATAAAAGAGAAAGTTCTTTTATTAGATTTGGTGTATCCTGTTTTCTGTGAAAGTCTTCGATCCATTTGGAGCTGAGTTTTATGCGGGGTGATGTGTTAGTTCAGCACTCCCCACAAGGAAGTAGACTACCACACTGCTGTAGTCTACCTTTGGGGCACTTAAAAATAACAACTTATTTTTCTGATTTTTAAAATTATTGCCAATCATGGGAATCTTCCACTAGATTTATTGGTTACAGGAATACAAGTGTCTTCCAAAACAGTATGTCATCATTTTTGGTTCCCGTCCAGCACTTGAAAGTAGAATTCTACAGCTGAAGGCATGACATGCTTAAAACATAGAACTGGAGGAGTCAAGCTAGAACTGACCTGGAAGCCCGCTCCATGAGAACTTGCTCTCACAGTATCAGGAGGTTCCAAGCTGCTGAATTAGAGCAACAACTGTTACAGCTACCTAATCATAAAGGCTACGGATCACAATAATTGGACCAGCAAAATATCCCCAACAGTACAATAGTGTCATTCGTATCTTGTTGGTAACCAGCAACTGTCTATTTGAACTTGAGGCCCACTCAATAGAGCATATAATTCATGTCTAATACTGTAATTTCCGTGGCTGGAAACCTCACAGACTTGAGAAGACAGCCTAAGACAGCCATTTTCTTAAACCAAAATGATTTCTAATTGCATTCTAAATACTCACAGATAAGTGTAGCTCTCATCCTCATCAAAGCAATGAATCAAGACTTTTGAATCACGACTGATCAGAGTGTAGAAAGTAGGCACCTCTATCTGAGATGTTACCAGAGACGATGAAGCTGGTGAAGACTTTAAGTCCAAATGACTGGGAGGGAGAGGTTGCAGATTTCAACTGAGATCAACTGCACTTTATTTTCTACTTTCAGGAGGCATGGGGAATTGAGACAAATCTTTCATCATTAAAAAACAAAAGGAATTATGATTTTGTTTTTACATTGTGGTGGCATATAGATTTGAACTGAGAATTCTCAATAGATGAATCTCTAATGGCTTAAATGTTCAACATCCTTAGTCATCAGGGAAATACAAATCAAAACAACTGTGAGATTCCATCTTAACATATGTCATAATGGCGAAGATCAAAACCTCAAGCAACAGGTCATGTTGGTGAGGATGTGGAGCAAGGAAAACACTTCTCCATTGCTGGTGGGAGTGAAAAGTTGTCCAGGCACTTTGGAAATCAATTTGGTGGTTTCTCAGAAAATTGGGAATAGATCTACCTCAAGACCCAGCTATACAACTCCTGGGCATATACCTAAGAAATGCTCCACTGTACCACAAGGACACCTTTTCAGCTATGTTCACAGTAGCTTTATCTTTAATAGCCAGAAACTGAAAACAACCTAGATGTCTCTCACTCAAAAAATAGACAACGAAAATGTGGTTCATTTATGCAATAGAATACTACTCAGCTATTAAAAATAAGGGTGTCAAGAAATTTTCAGGCAAATGGATGAACCTAGAAAATATCATCCTGAATGAGGTAACCCTGACAGAGAAAGAAAGACAAACATGGAGGGCTGGAGAGATGGCTCAGTGGTTAAGAGCACTGACTGCTCTTCGGAAGGTCCTGAGTTCAAATCCCAGCAACCACGTGGTGCCTCACAACCATCCGTAATGAGATCGGATGCCCTCTTCTGGTGTGTCTGAATACATCTACAGTGAACTCACATATAATAAATAAATAAATCTTAAAAAAAAGAAAGACAAACATGGTATGTATTGATTACATGTAAGGGAATATTAGACATAAAATACAGGATAATCATGCTATAATACACAGATCCAAAGTGCTGCAAGCCATATTAAAAATGAACCCACCAACTCTCTGCACTCCTGCCTCTCTCAACTGGCCAACTTCCCAGCGGGGCCAGACTGCACTCCCGTGCTCCTGCCTCCAGCAACTCTCCTGCTAGCCCCGGCAGCTTCTGGCTTGCTTGTCCCTGGAGCCGCTACTTCCCTCCCCATTGGCGGTCCCACATTCCAGTAACCAATTAAAGCAAAACTCTTGAAGCTTGTAATTAACCAATCAGATTTATGTATCAATAAATTCTCGAATTCATTGTTTTTAATTGCTGCGTAGTATTCCATTGTATAAATATACCACATTTTCTTTATCCATTCCTCCATTGAGGGACATCTGGGTTCTTTCCAGCTTCTGGATATTATAAATAAGGCTCCTTAAAAACAATGAATTCATGCAATTTGTAGGCAAATGGTTGGAACTGGAAAATATCATCCTAAGTGAGTTAACCCAATCACAAAAGAATATACATAAAATGCAATCACTGATAAGTGGATATTAATTAGCCCAGAAGCTCTGAATACTCAAGACACAATTAGCAAATCAACAGATTCCCAAGAAGAAGGAGGGAGAGGGCCCTGGTCCCGAAAAGACTTGATCCAGTATTGTAGGAGAGTACCAGAACAGAGAAATGGGGAGGGGTGTGATTGGGGAATGGACAGAGGGAAGAGGACTTATGGGACATATGGTGAGGGGGGATCTGGGAAAGGGGAAAGCGTTTGGAATGTAAACAAAAAATATAGAAAATAAAAAAATAAATTCTCAATGTACAAGCTACCAATACAATAATTTCAGAGCCAATTGATAATAATAAAAGGTTTATCTCAATTATTCCAACCTTATGATATCATAACGACCTTTGGCTGGTTAAAACCACACTGATTAACATTCACTGCCATCTTCCCATCTCTCTCTCTCTCTCTCTCTCTCTCTCTCTCTCTGACTATCCCTGTTCCCACAACTCTTAGCACCCCCTCGTTTTTCCCTGTCCAAGCACAGGCCTCCTGCTGCCCTAATGTAATTGGACAGGGACAATCCTGCAACAGCTAAGTAACAAGGAAGGCGGGGGGTGGGGAGCACATCAATCTCACTGAGAAGGAGAACTAGATTAGACATCTGTGGTGGGTAGGGGACAGATTGGGGAGGGGCAATGGAAACAGGAGGGAGGGAGGAGGTTGGGGAGGAAGGAGAAAAAGAGTACTAGGAGACACAACGGAATTGGGGGAGGGGCATCTCTGGGATGAGCTAAAACCTAGGTCAATGGAAACCCCTAGGAATCTATGAGGGTGACCCTAGCTAAGACTCATAGCAATGGGGGACATGGAGCCTGAACCAACCGTCTCCTGTAACCAGGCCAGACTTCTGATGGAGGGATTGGGACATGGACCCAGGCATAAAACCTTGCTCTGCCTACAAGATGTGCAGGGGTAAAAGATGGAGCAGAGTCTGAGGTAAGGACTAACTGGGGCGTCTTGAGACCCATGCCATGAGAGGGAACCTGCCCCTGACACTATTAATGATATTCTGCTGTAACTGCAAACAGGAGCCTAGCAAAACTCTCATCAGAGATGCTTCACACAGCAGCTGATGGAAGCGGATGCAGAGACCCACAACCAGACATTAAACAGAGCTTGGGGATCCTGTGGAAGAGTGGGAGAAAGGATCCAAAGAGCCAGAGGGGTCAAGGACACCGCTAGAAAACCTGCAGAATCAACTAACCTGGGTCCATAGGGGTTCACAGAGACTGAACCACCCAGCAGAGAGCATGCATGGAGCAGACCCAGGCGGGGACTCCCAACAGTAGGAGCAGGGGCTGTCTCAAACTCTGTTGCCTGCCTTTGGGACCCTTTCCTCTAAGTGGGCTGCCTTTTCTAGCCTCAAGAGGAGATGAGCCTAGACTTACTGCAACTTGATTGCCAAGGGTGTTTGATATCCATGGGAGGCCTCCCCTTTTATAAGGAGAAGAGGAGGAGGGTAGATGGGGGGCAGGAAATGGCTGGATAGAGGGCGGGGGAGCTGAGATCAGAATGTTAATTAATTAATAAATAAATTTTAAAAAATAAAACAGCAAAGGTGAACATTGTTTCCTCTGATTGCCTTTAACACCCTAAGTAGGTCTCTGCTATTGTGTAACACAGAATCCCACGTCATGCCTCTCTCCATACATAGCCTGGGATCCTCAGAAAAGGTATTGTCCCACACCAACTCAGTTATTGCTTCTGAATATTGCACAGTTCACTATTTTCTTCCGATTCAAATTGTATATACGACACACATTCTTAGGGATCTATTTTCTACCAAGAACTTGCAAGACCCAACAGAGAATCAAATTCTCATAGAGGCAATTTTCATTTAAACCTAACTCTCAAAACATCAATCCTACTCTCTTGTATCGAATGCCAAGGCTGTGTTCCGGAAGTCCTTCTTGCCAGTGTGTGATGTCTGTTTACCATGTCCTGCTATTGTTGACTTGGAATCTAACATCGATGTAGTTCAGAAGGAGGGCCTCCCAGGGAACAACCCTTGGAAGGAAAGCAGCCAGTGGAGAATGGTGCAGTGGAGGAGTCTTGAAGCACGCCACTGGATCTTAAAGTGCTTTTGGGAACTGGAGAGATTGCCTAGTGGTGAGGACCTGCTGCTAGTCTGGCAGAGAGGACCTGCGTTTTGTTCTTGCATCCATTTCAAGCATCTTACCTCTAACTCCAGCTCCAGGGGGATCCAGCGCCCTCTTCTGGTCTCTGCAGGCAACTGCATCCATTTGTACATAGGCTTTTCCAGGTACACATTCGTCCGTGTAATATTAAAGAGCAAGAAAACATAAAGAATTAAAAGTAAAAATGACATTAGCATCCAGAATCTCTTCCTAAGCCCCGTGAGCACTGAGAAATGTGCAACACCTCATTCTTTCAGCAATTTGAGAGGAAACTAGGAAGCAACATAGAGCAAGAGAGGCCAACAGCTCCCTTATTTCAGGTGTCATGGGCTGTGAGAAGAGGGAAGCATGGAGCAGATTGAAGGGGATGAAATCCGTGAAACAGACAGAGTGGGTGAGTCCATCACATCCGCATGGACTGAGAAGTTCACAAGAGATGGTCAGGGGAGACCCTTTGAGAGGCCAAGGTTTATCTAAATGGGGCCAACTTAGAACACAGAACAACAAACACTCCACAGTGTCAGTCCAAGTGTGTTGCTGTCTCTATCCAATCTCCATGAATATTTAATGATGGTTTATTCTTTGGACATTGAATAAGGTACTAGACTCGTTCATAGGCTCCCAGACACGATAATTGAGGCTTTACACGTTGACAAATGAGCAAAGGACGTCTAGTCAGAGGGTTTGCAAATAAATTTATAAAGTATAGAATCATTTCTTTAGACACTAGAACTTTATTCATTCTTCAGTTGAGGGGCATCTGGGTTGTTTCCAGTTTCTTGTGATTATGAATAAAGGTACTATGCACATAGCTGAGCAAGCGTCCTGGTGGGATGGTGGAGCATCTTTTGGGTGTATGCCAAGGAGTGCTCTAGCTGGGTCCTGAGGTAGAACTACTCTCAATTTTTGAGAGACTTCCAAATTGATTTCCAGGGTTGTGTGCAAGTTTGTTCTCCCACCAGCAACGGAGGAATGTTCCCCTTGCCCCACATCCTCACCAGTATAAGCTATCACTTGGGTTTTTGATCTTAGCCATTCAGATGGGTATAAGATGGAACATCAGAGTCATTTTAATTTGAATTTCCCTGATAACTAAGGATGCTGAACATTTCTTTAAGTGCTTCTCAGCCATTTAAGATTCCTCTGTTGAGAATTCTCTGTTTAGCTATGTACTTCATTTTTTTTTTTTTTGCGTTTTTCGAGACAGGGTTTCTCTGTGTGGTCCTGGCTGTCCTGGAACTCACTCTGTAGACCAGGCTGGCCTCGAACTCAGAAATCTGCCTGCCTCTGCCTCCCAAGTGCTGGAATTACAGGCGTGCGCCACCACACCCGGCTTTGTACTTCATTTTTTAATTGGGTTATTAGGTTTTTGGTTTCTAACTTGTTGAGTTCTTTATAAATTTTGGAGTTCTCTGTCAGATGTAGAGTTAGTGTATTAAACAGTATGATCCCTGGATGAAGGAAGCTAAGGTTTGGAGAATGCACCAGGGAAATCCTCAGAAAATTTCTTGGAGTTCACTGGAAAATTGTGGACACTAAAATGTGTGTGTGTGTGTGTGTGTGTGTGTGTGTGTGTGTGTACATGCCCATGTATATGTACACACATATACATATTTATACATATGTATACATATATATGATATGTATCATATATATGATATATGTCAACATATATATGATATGTATCATATATATGATAACTTGTTACTGTGTGTGGGTTGTAATTGTGGGTATAGGTCAAAGGGTAGTCAACCTTGAGTGTAAGTTCTCATTTCCCCTGTGATAGGTTCATTTTTGAGTCCAACAGGCCAACTGTCCCACGGCGTTCTGGGTTTTCCTCTCTCTACCTCCCATCTCAGCACCGGAGCACCTGAATGTGCTCTACCATCTTTAGCTCGATATGGGCTCTGAGGATCCAAAACAAGGCCCTCCTGCTCGTGTGGGAAGTTCTTCATCCACTGAGCTTCCTCTCTAACCCCAGCAAAGGATGGATCAAAGTTCCTCTCTACTTCCCCTTTCACAGAGATATGTTAGCTTCTTACACTAATATGTGTGTATATGTATATTTACATTATATAAAATACATATAATTATATATAGTATATATGTATATATATATATATCTTTGAGAAGCAATAGCACTCTTAGCACGCAGTTTTCACACTTATTAAAAATACTGAATATTTGCATGATAGTCTGCTGATTAAAACTCTAAGATTTAAATCATGATTCGTTTTTAATCACACAATAAAGAATTCACCTTGAGCATAAGAATTCCTTCCATTGTCAGTTGATGGAAGTTCCCTCGGATATCAGTAAATGAAAGAGAATCTTGATGCTATTAGCCTCTCTAATTAAAAAAAAAAAAGTTCAGCTTTTTAAAGATTGACCAAGAATTTCCAGAACAGAATTAAAGTCATGCAAAAATGGTGTTAAGAAAATAAATCCCTGCTGATGAAGGTTCGTTTTTACATGCTCCTAGAATTCTAAATCAAGTGAAATTCTTTGGGAAAATACCTTTCAGACTTAAACGGTTGTATCCCACGCAGAGTGGAGGAGTTGGATATTTAATCAATGTAGCTACACAAATTGAGTAATTTAGGTACAAAGTAGATGAGAATAGAAGTCTGGTGGAGGAGGTTTAATTATCTGATTTAGCAGAGGAGGTTGATTAAATCTACTAAATCATAGTCTGTTCTCTCTTTGCATACAAATACAAAGAAACCAGACAAGGTCTTTCCCCCCACTCTGAGAACTTTATCAGTTCCCTGTGTGACACGGAGGGCTGAGGGGAGACTGGCGGGTACCATTTTGTTGTGGCCATCATACAGACTGCTTCAGTAATTCAGAAACTAATTGCCCTCCTGCCTCTAGATACAATTTTAATAGCCAGTCTTCCATGTCTTAATATTCAGCCACGCTCCCTCCAGGACCTCTGGAATCTTTCTGTTGAATCTCTCTAGCTGGATGTTACTCTCCATCTAAAGGGAAGAGCGTTCCTAATTCTTGATTTCTCACAACAGGACTAACATCCTTCCCACCATCCAAGCTATAAAACCAAGTTTTGTCCCTCCCCAACCACTAGGCACTTTCAACAGTCGTGAAAGGCTGTGCTCTAATAGGCATTGAGCTCCTCCCCGTCATTCCTCTGCCCTCGCCCCCGCCCCCCCCCGCCCCCTCCCCGCTCCCGTTGACTACTGCCAACTCATCAATTTACACTATCAGTTCTCACACGGGCAAAAAGTGCAGAGAGGATCATGGGATGATTAGTGGTAATTGTCAACTTGACAGAATTAGCTGGGAGCTAAGCCCTTGGGCATGCCTGTGGTGGATTACTTTATACTCACTGATCTGAGAAGACCCATCTTAATTGTGGTTGGGAGCATTTCTTGGGTTGTGTCCTGGACTCAAGGAGGAGAGACACGCAGCGGAGCGCTTGCTGTCATTCTGACTGTGGACACGTGACTAGGAGCTTGAAGCTCCTGCCTCTGTGACTTCTCTACCCCAAACACCACAGCCTGGCTCAATAAGCTAAACCAGCATCCTGGTGAGCGAGCCTTCTGCTCTCCTCAGTCTACATCATGAGACTTTCAATTTATGCCTCCACTCCTTCTTCCCTTCCCTCCCTCCTTTCTCCTTCCTCCCCCCACCCCTTTCTTCTCTCCCCACCTCTCTTCTGAACCCTAGACTTCAACTTGGATATAGCTGAGGTGGACACTGAGTTCATGATGCCCCAGTTGCTGCCTTCCAAGTGTTGGGATTACAAACATGAGCCATGATTGGTTGTTTTTATTATTATTATTATTATTATTATTATTATTATTATTATTATTTGTGTGACTTATTTCAATTTCTATTATTGTTGTTTTTATTATTATTGGTGTGTGACTTTAGTTATTGTTATTTTATGTGTATGTCTGTGTGTGTGTGTGTGTGTGTGTGTGTGCACGTGTGTTTGGTGAATGGGAGAACATACATACATGTAAGTTGGTGTACAACTTTGTGAAGTCAGTTACCTCCTTTTACTATAGGTAGAAATTCCAGCCGGACTCTGATATTCAAGTTTGCATAACTCACCCTTATACCTGCCATTTCCCCAGGTCTTGCATTTGTCTTATTTTAAAAATAATCACTGATATATCTTAAGTGAGAGTGTCACTAGACAAGGGGGTTTTATCTCATTAGCTAATACCAGAGTTGTATGTAAAGGACTGAGCAGAACTATGCCTGAAATTTTTGGGTTTCATTTATGATCGTTTTTTCAAGTTCATTTGAGAATGTAATTGTTGTTAACAAGTCATCAGCAAACACAATGAAAACCAGCTAGACATGTTTTCCCAGGAAGATGTACACTGTAACATTATGCATATACAATACTTGGCCAGTTTTGCCCAGAAGTCGCTGATGCCTGTGTGGCCATAGCGGAGGACAGAGGCAATGCAAACCTCCCATGATTTTGAAAGAGAAGACAGGAAACAACTTAAAAAGGAAGAAGCATTTGTTCTCCACTTCTTCGTTCTAATCCCAGGCAGAAAGCATTTCTACTGAAATGAACGGGGAAGGCGGGCAGCTAGAGCGTGTGGAATTTAGCCTTTGATTTATTTCCCCTTTGATCTCTGATCATCAGGGCCCACAGCAGGTATGAATTTTATTAACTTCATTTGCCATTAGTTCAAGAAGTCATACATTTCCTCAAAACAAACTCATTTTTTAAAAACCCGAACGAATGTTTCCAGATTTAAAAATGCAAATATGTCATAGCTTGGCTGTATTCAGCAAATTCCTAGAATCAATCAACCAAGAACAGAGCAGTTCCTTTTACTGAAGAGGAAAGTGGAAGGCTGAACATTGAAAGCAGGATGAAAATGCAAACGTCTAAGAGGGCCCGCAGCATCTGCTCAAGCCTCCTGCCTCATAGGACTGCGATGGTTTAGTGAGTCCAATGCATAAACATAGATAATACATCATGTAATAGAACTCTAGTTTTCCTTGATTTGACAGAAGACATCAAAACCTCCAGAAACGAATCTCAATTCACTGATTATTCTGGATCTGATTAAGTCATGATGATAATAATTTACTTGTTTTAATCCTTTCCACTTCACAAAATGTTCTTATGTACCTTATCATATTTTATGTACACACATAAACACAATTCCCTAAAGCATTAGGGAATATGCATAATTAAGTTCATTTTATAGATTAAAAAATAGGGATAGGGAAATACCTCAGTCAGTAAAATATTTGTCTTGCAAACATGAAGGTTGGAATTTTATCCCCAGAACCCACCCACAGAAGCATGGCACAGTGTGCAAGCTTGCAATTCTTGTGCTGAGGAGCCGGAGACAGGTGAGTCCGGAGGATGACTGTAACGAGTCAGCCTAGCCTGCTTGGTGAGATAGAGCAATGGTTCTCAACCTTCCTAATTGTCTTAGGGTTTTACTGCTATGAGCAGAAACCATGAGCAAGGCAAGTCTTATAAATGGCAACATTTAATCGGGGTTGGCTTACAGACTCAGAGGTTCAGTCCATTGTCATCAAGGCAGAAACATGGCAGCATCCAGGCAGGCATGGTGCAGGAGGAGCTGAGGGTTCTACATCTTTATCCAAAGGAAGCCAGGAACAGACTTGGGATCCTCAGGCATCTAGGAGGAAGATCTCCAAGCCCAACCCCACAGTGACACACTTCCTCCAACAAGGCCACACCTTCTAATAGTACCACTCCCTGGGATGAGCACATACAAACCATCACACTAATCCTACAACCTTTTAATACACTTCCTCATGTTGTGGTGACCGCCAATAAAATTATTTGTGTTTCTACTTCATAGCTGTAACTTTGCTAGTCATGAGTCGTAATGTAAATATATGTGTTTTCTGATGGTCTTAGGAGACCCCTGTGAAAAGTCATTTGAACCCCAAAGGGGTTGTGGCTCACAGGTTAAGAACCACTGAGGTGCAAGGTGGTTAGAGGCCCTCTCTCAAAAAAGGTAGGGATTGCCTGAGGAGTAACACTGATACCTAAGGTGTGCTGGCTTCCATACACATGCACAAACACACACACACACACACACACACACACACACACACACAGGAGGCCCTGTGTTCAGTGCCCAGTAAGAAACCATGAAGAGGCAAATGTTCCTCATAGTGGGGAGTCATAGATACAACACTGTGGGGCTTAGGGTTGCTTCCCATGCCACGTACACACTCCCCCAGCAACTGGCATGAGACTGGACCCAGCAACTGTCTCTTCTCTGACTCTATAACTCACAGCGCTCTCTCTATATATATATCTCTATATAGATATAGATATAGATATAGATATAGATATAGATATAGATATAGATATAGATATAGATATAGATATAGATATATATGGGTTCCCTTCACCCCGAACTTCAGTCCGTTAAAAACTCTTGCTTTGACAAGCATCATGCAAACCTTAGATCAAGCATATACTTTCTTATAGCATGACCTATCAGAGAACCTTTGCTAGCTTGTAGAGGGACATCAGAAGGAAGGAGAACTATGGTGTCTTGATCTGTTGCATTAAGAATGGACTCAAGACCTGAGACTGAAACTAGCTATAGCAGCTCGTCATCAGCGTGGTCCCAGGGGTTGATGGGAGTAGCATGAGTCCTCACTGCTACTCTGCATTTCCTAGCTGGTTGAACACGGGCAATTCACGTTAGCTCCCTGAGCTATGAAATAGAGATCCCAGGGCCAACTAAATAGAATAAATACAGCTAAAGCCAGTATCGATGTTAAACGTCCAATGGCTGACCATCATGCATTAGGAGTGTTCCATTCACTGAGATGGGTCAGAGTCTTATTAATTTCCATGGGCCATTGGCCAGTGCTTGGATATAAAATGCAATTGTGCAATGTGATTCTCTCCTTGTTGACTACAGTGACTCTCCAGGCAGCAGTGAACATTTCTGTTCCTGCAGGATGTGCATAGTATCTGCTTCCAAAGAGTCACAACCGTCTTGGCGACACAGAGAAGGCTAGCAGGTTTCAAATGCAAGACGGAAGTCAGTACTAAAGCAAACAACAGAGAAGCAAAAGTTCAGGCACAGGGTGCTAAGTCAAAGGTCTCCGCAGGAGAGAGGGTGTGAAAAGGGGGAAGCAAAGCTTTGGCAGAGATTGTCATCTGTCAGAAAGCATATGAGAGATCCAGATCCCACACTTCAAAGGAAGCTCCCCCCACACGCGTGGCTCCTCCCCCCACAGGTGATGTAACCGATAGCATGGTATCTGTCAATTCGTCCTAGCTTTAGAGGTGACATAATCTAATGCAAGTGTGTATGATGGTCTTGCCACTACCCTGTAAAATGCCTTCTCCCACCAACAGGATTGCGTTTAAGGGGTGATTAAAATGGGATGGGGTACGCGGTGCTTGTCTGGATGTAATCTAACCGGCACTATTCATTTATTGGAGCCTAATTACCAACTCTATAATTACACTCTTCAAGAAAATTGTTTTAGTGATGGTTTTATTAGACTAACTTGAGACAATTTCTGTGCCAACATGAGCAGAACAAATGGAATTTAATTTCAAAACAGGGGCAAAAGAAGGTTACCCAGGAGAAGAAAAAAACCTCCCAGGCTACACGGCAGAGTTCAGGATTGTAGTGGAGCAGAGGGCACCAGGGAAAGGCAAGGCTCCCAGTGGGCGGGAGAACCGGGCATCAAAACCCACTCATCTGGGTTTCCCTGGAGAGAAGTAACAGGGGAAGTTTGTAGATGCCAGCTCTCAGACTCTGTGGGCCTGAAGTGATTCTTTCTTGCATTTTGTACCGGAAACTCTACTTCCCTGGTACTGCCCAGACCAGCCCCATGGACACAACACTGGAACTTGTTTGAAGTGCAAAAGCTTACGTTCTCCAGACTTTGAAGAGTCTGCTACCTTCAGCCATTCCCCAGGTGAGCACTTGGCTGTCCCAACTTGAGGAGGCGAGTTTGTAGGTCTAGCCTGTAGATAGCCAGCTTGTAGTTACTGGTTGAAGTTTTAATATCTGTGCTTACCTACAATATATGTTCAATAAAATTTAGAACGATGTGAACAGAGTAATATAAAGAAGAAAAAAATACTCCATCCAGATCATCTTGGGAGGATTGTCGACTCAAATTATAGTGATTTCTTTCCTAGGCTATAGGTAGGAAAACAATTTCACATTTTAAGCTCAGCTTTAAATAGCCATGTGCACCAGGCTGTGGTGGTGCACACTTTTAATCCCAGCACTGGGGGGGGGGGCAGGGAGGGGGGCGGGCAGAGGCAGGAGGATATCTATGAGTTTGAGGCCAGGATGCTCAACAATGCTAGTTCCAGGACAGCCAAGTCTACACAGAGAACCTTGCGTGTTCTCAATCCTCAAAACCAAACAGAACAAAACAAAGCCCATATGCAAAAGGGAGAGGTTTGGCATTTGCTCTATTCTATCCTAAGGGTATGCAAATGGATAGATAAAAGTTAACTGTGAGTTCCAGTGGTTGTCGTTATAAGCATAGACAACCATTTGATAGCTTTTACACTTAAACACTTTCCCCTTATTCACAAGATTAGCATCCTAGAATACGAATCTATCTGAAACTTTTTCTAATGCTGATGTCTATTCATGATGTACTTTGAAATAAGATCAAGATCAAAAGGAGCAGTAGGATTCTTCATTTCCCGGAGGCCTTTTAAAAAATACTCACTTTAATTGCCTTTAATTGTGTGTGTGTGTATGTGTGTGTGTGTGTGTGTGTGTGTGTGCGTGTGTGTGTTTTCGTCTTTGTGCGGGAAGGTGTGTGTGTGTGCCCGTGTGAGTGCAGGTACCTGCAGAGCTCACATGGTCGGATCACTCTGGATCTAGAGTTGCAGGGGGGTTGTGCACGGCCACCCAACATGGCTACTGTGACCTGAACTCCAATCCTCAACAAGAGCATTACTTCTAATTGTGGTTACCTTCCAGACCCTTTCCTAGAGCTTTATTGGGAATTTCGGATCTATTCTCTCTTCCACCTCCCTGCCTCTCATGCACACATATATGTGTGTGTTCATGTATGTGCATGTATATGTGTTTCATGTATGCACATATAGAGATCAGAATTGAGTCAGGCAGCTTCCTCATTAACTTGCTACTCTCTCTCTTTTTTTTAAACGGAGGAGCTTTATGTTTCTTAGAATTTTGTTTTTATTTTATGTGTATCAGTGTTTTGCCTGCATCTATGTCTGTGTGCTGGTTTCAGATCCCCTGGAACTGCAGTGACAGCAGTTGTGAGCTGCCACGCGGGTGCTGGGAATCGAACTCGTGAGCTTCCATTCATCTCATTAAATAACCGCACAGTTAATTCTTTGCAGGGCCATTCTATTGCATCACTGGAGTTAGCAAGACTAATGTGCATGAAACGGTGGGTGAACCTTGCCGCTAGACCCCAATGGGTTAACTTCTGCCTCTATTTCTAAGCTGCAGGATGTAGTATAAATTATTATCACCCCCTTCGGGGTCATAGTCATCTCATTTATAAAATTGCATTAATAAGGTCTTCCTCCCCTAATTAACGATTACACAGTATAAGAGATATTGCAGAGCCAACACGAGTGAGAGGACCTGGAGCGGGGAAAAGATCCTGATATAATCCACCGCTGCTTTTCCAGATACACGCACTAATCCCGTGTTTGCCATTCATCTGCCGACTAAAGCAGCAGCCTGCTTATTTATTTATTATTTATTATTTATTTATTCATAATTTTTCATAATTTATTTTTTTATAAATGTTACATCCCAATTACGGCCCCTCCCTCCTCTCCTCTTAGCCCTCACAGATCCCTTGCCCGCCCCATTACCCGCCCTCCTCTTCAGAGAAAGGGAAGCCCCGGGCCTTGAGTACCAACCACCCCACCCTGGGACATCTAGTCCCAGCAGGCAGCTTGGTTCTTATGAGAACTGAAAATCACCTTTGAGGACTCTCTCTTTAAAAGTATGTCGGACTTCGTTTGGAGAAACTGAGCTTGGGATCGTTCATCTCTCCTGTGAAACACAAAACATCAGGAAAGAAATTGCATCCCTCCTAAGATCGTATTCACCAATGACAAGCCCCCAGCTCGGAGGCCAGCGACTGCGCCTGGCATCCTCCTTGTTGACAGAGGCCAGTGAACGGTGCTCACTCAGGTTACAAAAAAAATGATGCTCTTATTAAATTTCATCACACATGCTCACGGAGGCTGGAGGAAGGCAGCATCACCTGCCAATGACAGGTATCTTGCAAACAAATTAGTTATGAGACCTTGAGCATCTGGTCTGGGAATTCTCGCACTCATTTTCCTCCTTGGCTTTCGGAAGTCTTACAACAAACACCGCCATCCCCCCAAACCAGGAGTGGAACTGATACAGGAACGAAAGCCAGCTCACCAGCCTCCTCCCTTTGGTATTCGAAGCGCATTTGTTTCATCTACTGTGACATTCATTAAACGCAGGGAACAAGTAAACAAAATGGAGCGGACCTCTGTCAGGAGCTCAGCCGAGCTGCAGAGAGCTAGCTGCCAAATGTGGAGGAGTTCATTACATCTAAGCTGGAATGAAAGACTAAGCCTTTAACCGCTTACTGGGCTGGTCCGGGCAAGGGGCTCAAGTTGCGGGGAGGCTGATGATGCTTCGTTGCCTTTGGCTGTCTTAAGAAAGGGAACGGACTGGCGTGTTAGAGTCAGCTGGATCAGAGCCACACTGGGAATGCTCTTTGTTGTGGCTGTCTCAACAAAAGGTGTTGGGGTGGATCCTGAGGCTAGGGGTGGGGCTGGGGCTGTGAACCAGACTACAGAGGGGAA
Organism: Apodemus agrarius; assembly: GCA_964023405.1. NCBI lineage: Eukaryota > Metazoa > Chordata > Mammalia > Rodentia > Muridae > Apodemus > Apodemus agrarius. The sequence goes on along the minus strand of OZ030019.1, from coordinate 73,997,096 downwards.
AAGCAGTGAGTCAAACCACAGGGCGGGGCGACAGGAGGGGAGTGTCTGTGGTCCCCAACTCATCCTCTTTGGCTAAGAAGGCAGGGGATCTGCAAAGACCTTGGTTGGAGGTCCAGGGTGGAGACAGGACACTGGGTGAGGAATAAGGAATTGTATAAAGGTTTTGCCCTCAGAGAAGGCAGAGTCCTCTCACTGTAGACGTTAGGTGTGCTTCTCATGTACCAAGCCTGCTGTGGAGAGCATCTCTCTCCTCCACCCCTGCAGCTCTGAGGACAGACATTTTCTATAGTACTTAAGAGTTTGACCTGGGAAGAACCTCAACCTTATTTCCTAGCTCTGTGATTGCGATCAAACTCCTGAAGTCCTCCAGTGCACCACTTCCCTCATCCTGTAAATTATGCAGAATCGCTCTTTCCAGACTACTGCAATTACTAAATTAACACGTGCAAAGTGCTTTTGTAAGTTTTCCTACGGAATGTTAATGAGTTTGGCAGAAGTAGTAACTCTCTTTGTAGTGTTATGATATTAATGGGTGCATTTTCTTCCTTCCACATCTCCTTTATCTCTACTTTATTTCTTCTTTTGCCAATAAAGACAGGGTTTTATTAGGCGTTAGGAAACACACACCATACACACACCACATATACACAAACACACACATGCCACACATACACCACACACACTCACATCACACATACATATAAACACACTCACACCACATACACCATACATAAACCATACACACATCACACACACACCACATACACATCACATACACACACAAACACATACACACATGTAAACACACACACACACCACAAACACATCACATGCTCACATAAACACACACACCATACATACATCACACACACACACACACACACACACACACACACACACAGAGAGAGAGAGAGAGAGAGAGAGAGAGAGAGAGAGAGAGAGAGAGACAGAGACAGAGACAGAGACAGAGACAGAGACAGAGACATAGGGAACAAGCATGCAGAGAAAAATACCCTTTGCAAATCAGAGAGGAAACTGATCCAGGGCTGGGACTTTTCAAGTCCTTGAAGGGTCTTCCTCCCCTAATTCAGGGTTTGTCACTTTGAAGATCAGGACAGCTGATTGGCCACAACTGTTGTACAAACAAGTTCTTATCCAACGTTGATTGACCTACAATCATTATGTCCTGATGTAGTCTTGAACTTGTTGACTCTGTTCACCAGAAGGAGAAAAGGCCCACAAGGCCTTTATTATCAGCTGCTAAGCTTTTGTTTCAGGTCAGGAAAAAAAGCCCACCATCTCAGAAGCTCACCGGCTTTGTGACCTAGTCATGCCCCCACCCCAGCCCCCTCTCTGTCTCTCTATCCTGGAATCTGTGGACATTTTTGGACAATCCCACAAAAATGAGCTAAGGGGAGCAGACTCTGGTCTTTAGTGTCACCTCAAAGAGTGAAATTTGGATTTCAATCTTCCTTAATTTTAGTGAATAAACAGATTTTATTTGTTCATTTCCTTTAAAAAGGTTATTCTATTATTTTTTAATTAGGTGGGTGTAGGGTGAGGTGTGCATGTGAGCGTGAATGTGGGTGCCTGAGAGACCTGAGGGGGCTGCTGGGTGCCCTGCAGCTGGAGTGACAGCCAGGTGTGAGCCACCCAAAGTGGTTGCTGGGAACCGAACCCAAGTCTTTCACAGGAACACCGTGACCTCTTACCTGCCGGGCCATATCTCCAGCCCCCCATTTCTTATGGTGTAGTTTTTCTCTATTGTGTCTGTTCTTACTCCTTCTGGGCCTTAAGTTTTGGCTTTTTTTTTTCTCAAGCTTCTGGAATATGGAATATCTTGTCATCAAAAGCAGTGGTTTTAGATCGTTTGATGTGTGGTGCTCTTGTACAACAACAACAACAACAACAAAAACCAATGGGTTTGTACTTTGGCTTGAGTAAAACCAAAATAATCAGGACAAAAAAGTAAGACTACATTTACTTATCATTACCTCAGTATTTATTTAATATTTTACATCATATAAAGAGACCATTGTATTAATTTCAAAACAACACTGTCCTTGAACAAAAGGAATATGGACATTTGTCCTGGGAGTTCACACGCTTTAAGGGTCATGGAGTTCATGTTCAAAAAGGGGTTAAAATGGCGGGCGTGAGCTGGGCATGTTTCGCTTGCATGACAGAGAGGATGGACACGTCTATTTCTAAGTATGCTTGGACTCCGAGTTCGAGCTGCAACCTTCTGAATGTATGCTAATGTGGGAGTTTGCCCACAAGTGTCTGTCTCACATAACTACTGACAATCCCACCACCAGAGCCTATCCATTCCTCTAGAAAAGCTTACAGACAGCCCATTAAACACCCCATGCTCAAGTGTGCTAGGCCTCGGGGAAAGACATGAATATTATTTGTTCATTTGCCAAAGCCATCGGAGATGTTTCTTCTGTGTTTACATGTATTTATCTGGGACCAAACACAACAGCTTAGTTGTTACATATCCTGAGTGAAAACATAGAATTCCCCTTCTTTTTTTTTTTTTTTTTTTTTTAGAAGAATTCAGACAATGTTTTGGAAAGTATGTGGATGAGTCTTTGCCCGATGTGAACCCTCCGTCGTATTACTCTTTGAATATCTGAGAGAGCCAAATGCTTTCAAGATCATCTGATTATTGAGTGTTGTAGGTTCTTCGCTATCTTTTGTCTTTTGAACTGAAGCCTTATTTTCCACAGATGACCATTTCCAGGGGCATATAGCGAGGTCGTAGTATTGAGAAAGGAAGAGACTCAGTCTGGCTGCTACATTGTCCCCGGAGCCCTCACACAGGCCTCTCAGTTTTCACGTTACAAATAGATAGTTACAAATAGCTGTGCTGCAGCTCTTAGTGAAGTAACAATTTGCTTTAGAGAAACTAGGAAGATCTTCAAGACGACAACAGCAGAGGAACTAGCCAAACAAATGTCCCTGCTCTGCTCCCTGGCTGAGCTACACACCCACGAACCTGCCTCTGCCTGAGTTCTTTCTCATTCCTAGGTTTTGGATTCATTTATCTGCAGACTATGGGTGGGACATTCTTTGAGTCTTCCAGTGGCTTAGCTGGTCACCGGGTTGAGAAGTCTGTTCCACCCCTAACTGCAGTGACAGTGTCACCAAGCAACACCACAATATCACTTTGTGTCGTTGTTTTCTTTCAAGGTCATCACCTTGGAAACAACACCCATATGTAGGACTAGGGACTAAGTCCTTCTGAGCAGCCAATGTTTCACTGATCTGATTTCTAATGCCTCTCTCCATGTACTTTCACATTCTAAGAGTTCATGATCACCTGAGTGTGATTTTTCTCATTTTAAGTCACTTCTGGGAAGAAAACAAAGACATTTATAAAAGAAACAGACATCTGACTATTACTATTCAACAGATACAAATAATGCTTGATATTTCCAATGTAATGCCAGAGGCTATAGTAATTATCAAAAATGTAGCAGACAGAATTGTGGCCATGTGGACTGCATAAGAATTTTTAGAGGGCAATGAACATCAAATAGAGGAACCAGGAGGCGGTGCATAGTCAATTGTTTGGTCTGGTAGTGTGAAACACAACATTAGGAAATTTCTGGTAGACAGAGCTTGTACTAAGATAGGAGAACAGTGAGGAGCCGTGAGACTATTCACAAAGGCAAGAAGGTTTGCAGCGCCTCTAGAAGATGTCAAGAAAGCAAAGAAAGATGCACCAATTAATACCCAGACATTTTGCGAGATAGTTTAAGCTCCTGTGTTGTGTGGTACCAGTTTTATGGATTGGTCTTAACAAGATGATTAGAGTTAGAGATGGAGAGAACTAAGAATAGAGAGGCCAAGGGGTGATGTTGACTTTGGAAGGATTTCCTGTAGACATTAAAATGATCTCAGCCATTCAACAGGAGGGGTTTTTAAACTTCCTAGTGGTGGAACATTTTTATACAGTTCTTCATATTGTGGGGACTCTCCACCATAAACCTATTTCGTTGCTACTTCATAAGTTTGCTACCATTGTAATGTAAATATCTATTATACAGGATAACTGATATGCAACCCCCAAAGGGGTAGTGAGCCTCAGATTGAGAACCACTGCAAGTTCCCTCTTCAACTCTGGAACTTTCTTCAGTTCCAGAATGCAGTGCTATATACTGGGTTCATATTTTAATAGAGAACATTCATGGATTATTGAATAAAGTGGTAATGGTGGCACTGTAGAAGGATAATCGGGTACTGCTTTAGAGGAAAAGGACAACCACATGAGGGAAGCCGGCGGGATGGTATCACATATGACAGGAAAACATTGTAAAAGCAGGTTGGGTGGAGACTGCACTGTGGCCCATATTCGCATACCTCAACATAGTAAAGTTTATCACCGTTTTTAAAAACTCTTTAGGGGAAGTTCTAGGTCATCCAGAGGAGGGGAAAATGGTATGAGCTCTGTAACCTATGTGGGGAGGTGGGTCAATAGTAACTGAATATTTTTGCAATTTTAGACATTGATGAATGGAAGTGAACCTTGAACTCTTCCCATCAGGCTTTATCAGGGGATCTATATACACGATTGAGCCGTTGTGAACCAGACTAGTAAACACCTATGGCTGCTTGCGATGTCTGTGCCTATTTTCTTCCTTGGCAATAGCAAAGTTAAACTAGAAAATCAATTCTCATTATGCAGACAGCTATGTCGTTTGTTACAGGCTTCAAGTAAGCTGTCTCCTGAGGCCTGGAGAAATGTGCTCACAGTTTCTTGCTGACCCCCACTCACCTTCAATATCTTTCCTTTCTGTATATGAAAATACCTAGAAATTTGCTATTCTGAAAACAAACTTAACTATTGGGTGATTTTGAGTTAGGTTAAGTTGGGAATACTTTTCGTTAAAACTGAAAGTGTATTTTGTTTTAAAAATGGTTTTTGTTGGTTTTTTTGTTTTGTTTTGTTTTTTGTTTGTTTGTTTAGATAGTGTTTTGCAATACAGTCCTGGGTAACCCAGAAATTGCTAGGTGAACCAGGCTGACCTTGAACTCACAGTGGTTTGGCCTAACTCTGCTGGAATTCAAGGAATGAACCACATGTCCATCTTTTGTTAGTTTATTTTGTTTTTATTAATTTTAGTAATATCAGAAGCAATTTCCTTCTGCTGGGCTGAAGGAAAGAGGTGGGACTTCCAAGTTCCTGCAGGCACACTAAGAGATGCAGGAAGGAAAGAGAGTTCACCGTGCTTTGGAGGGAGAAAAGGCCACCAGTCATGTGAGATCTAGGGTGGAATGGCCGTCACCACTTCCCTGACTGGGCCTGGGGTGGCAACAAAAGCTGAGGGCAGATTTAGGGTGCTCAGAGGGCAGATTTAGGGTGCTCAGAGGGCAGATTTAGGGTGCTCAGAGGGCAGATTTAGGGTGCTCAGGTAAGAGTAATACTGGATGTACATACTAGTGGAGAGAGATTAGAAGCACCCAGGAATTGAGCCAATAAGACAGGTTGAAAGTAAGTTTTGTGTGTGTGTGTGTGTGTGTGTGTGTGTGTGTGTGTGTATTTCATCTGTGGATCCAAAGAAACCTGGTCTGGGCCCATCTAGAGCTGAAAGAGGGTAGCAAAACTACATGCTACATCTGTCCAGCACTCAATCAAACCGACATTGACTTTCCACTGAGGATCAACTTTCAGAAGCCTTAGATTCTTACCTGTGTCACGTGGCTCTGCTGTCATCCGCGGGCGCTGTGGACACCCGTTGTCCATCTAAGGCACCCAGTTTGGAAGCTCAAACAGCTTATCACCTGCTCCGCATTCACTACAGGGCAGGTATCGTGGACAGGGAGATCTCATGTGTGGCCATAATTTCTAAGGGTTTTGATCCTTTACTGTTTAAGGGAATGAAACACTGAGTTAGTTAAGATTGGAAAAAGTATCCAATCAGAGCCCTAGCTGCCTGCTGGGCATCACTACTCCTAGGGAGGGGGGATTATTTGAAACAGGATCCACAAAGCACAGACACTCAGTGTGAACGTGAAGGAGTCCAGCTCCTTGTGGACAGTGCAGAATTGCGTTACCATGCTTCCCCTCAGCGCCAGATTTGGCTCAATTTTAAAATGCTTAAGGGATAGTGAGATGAATTTGTCAACACCGAGTTGCTGATTTCTAAGTGCTGTAAGCAGCAGGGGTGGCTTGACCTGCCCACCTGCCCAGCAGTGGAGCAAAGAGCAAAACTGTAAATATTCAGGCAACTGATCCCTGGAAAAACAGCTCATGTGGAGAAGAAAGGCACGGAGAGAGAATTAGACAGCAAATGCACGCTAATACAGCTTAATGGGTTCTTTAAGTTTCACTGGGCAGCGGTGTCTGTGGCAAAGACCTAATCATGAGCACTTAAAACACTTGCTTATAAGTTGCTATTGTATTTTTTTTATTTCAATAGCATATAATTGGTTTAGTTTCGTGTGTGTGTGTGTGTGTGTGTGTGTGTGTGTGTGTGTGTGTATTCTTGGGCCTGAATGTGGGGACACGTGTACCAATCTAAACATGCAGAGCTCAGAGGATGACCTTGGGTGTGGGTCTTTACCTCCCGCCCCCCACTTTGGTTGAGGCAAGGTCTCGTTGATGTCTTTCTGTTCAATACACCAGGCTAGCTAGCCTTCGGACTCCTGAGGACTCTCCTGTCTCCACCTCCCATCTCCCCGTATGAATCTATGAGGGCTGTCCCTATTCAAATCACCACAAAGTCCACAACAAGCCAATACAGTAGGTTTGTCAATGGTGCATTTTAGACTATTTTGCAATGGTAGCTATTTTAGCTACCCCTAGTTAGCATCTGTTGTTTTGACTTCAGTGTCCACCCCATGCTCATGCATAAGCTTGCCACACACTGGTATCCACTGGTTCATTTGCTCACTTCTTCTATGGGTGCTAAATAAGCAGATACTATGACTGCCTATATATGTAGGTGATAGACAAACACGCGTGTATAGATGGCTCTGAGGGAACAGTTCAAGGGTGTGGCATGCTTCCTTCCCAAGACCTGGGTGTGACTCAGCACTTGTATAAAAGCTGGGTTTGATGACATATCCATGTTTCAATGCTGTCAAGAGGGTAGAGAAGTTGAGGCAGAGACAAGAGATTCTCTGGGACTCACTGGACAGTGAATCTAGCCTAATTAGTGTGCAAGGCCTCTGTACTGTCCATGTGCACACAAACATCATCATGTAAATAGTCTACACAAATGCACACAAACAAAATTAGGACAAACAAAATCCAAGTAAAGTCTTATTCCTGTCCACAGGTTGCACGTTGGCTAGGAGGGGAACTAACCTTGTCGTCTAAGACCATGCCACACATTTCCTAACTTCCAGATAACTGTCCAACACAGTTCGTCATGGTCACGGCCACTACGGCAGGGAGGGTCCCATGGAAGACCCACTATGGGAAGCAGAGCATATTTAAAAATATGTTCTTCCAGCCACTTAGCTAGCTGTTTAAAGTCTTTAAGACCCAGCCACACCCTACACACCTGCCACACCCTAGGGAAGAGCCTTGTGTGAGTGTCACACCTGAGATACCTGAACGTAGTGTTCCCAAAGTCATCCACACTGTTGTATGGTTCCTGGAAATCTCTTTAGTCTGCATTCATTTGAAGGAATCGAATCTATTGACATTTGTGTCTTTTAACTTTTGTTTGTTTCTTTTTTATCTTGATAAGATTTTTGTCCTTCCTTCCTTCCTTTCTTCCTTCCTTCCTTCCTTCCTTCCTTCCTTCTTTCCTCCCTTCCTTCCTTCCTTCTTTCCTTCCTTCCTTCCTTCCTTCCTTCCTTCCTTCCTTCCTTCCTTCCGTCCTCATCCTTTCTTGGTAATCAAACCTAGGGCTCTGAAAGTATCTGGTACCTGCTCCCCCATACAGTTACAGCCCCAGCCTCATCTCTGTCTATTTTTAATGGTCTTTTTTAATAGTGTAAGAGAACATTCTCTTTTCTTTATCATAAACACATGCTTTTGTTTAGTTTTTTTAAGTTACCCTTGTTTCAAAAAGAATTCTTTTTTTTTTTTTTTGTGGAATATAGGAGCCAGCAGGATTGATTTGTGTTTAACTTTTCTTCATCTAAATAAATCATCAGTTATCTCAGGACCCTTATTTCTTTATTGATCTAAAACACCAAAGGACTCTCCTTTCTTTATTGATCTAAAGCAACACTTTTAAAATGTGCTGCATTTCTTCTAAGGATGGGGTTCGGGATCTGAATTATTTCCCCGATGTCTTGTGGCTACAGCAACTCATTTGAGCATTGTCATGTTTCCGTATCTCATAGAGATATTTCCTCTTTTTCTGTTGTTTATTTCCTTTCCCTACTCGCTTTTCAAAGGAAACCAGCTAGGGTTTTGATGAGGGTTGCCCTGAGTGTGTAGATTGATTTGGGGTAGCTCTGACTCTGCCACACTGCTGAGCTTCCGCTTCTGTGAAGGATTCATGTATTTAGAGATGACGACAGCATCCACAGACAATAATACCTTTGTAGCTCTTCTTCCTACTTTAGATGCTAACCCAGTGAATGGATTTACCCCTTTCTCATCTATGGCTCCATGTTTCAACAGCATGAGAGTGCATAGATCAGAACTGGTGTTCAGTAACCTGAAGAAGTTGTTTTCCATTTCCTGAGAACTATAGACCTCCGTTTGGAACATTCCAGGGTCTCCCTCTTTTCCTTTTAAATTTTAGTTTGGTCTGTATCAGCTTTACAACCATTTACCCTATTTCTCCTATTGCATTACAACCCCAAGCAAGCCGAGGAACCAGGCTCCCAAGCCAAATATGCACTTTCAGTCTCTTCGCTTGGCTTCCTGGCCGCGGCTGGGTTTTGCCCTTCTCCTCATTCATTCTACTGTGTATTTATCATCTCATTACTCTGACTAAATATCACGGACAGAAACCACCTGGGAGAAAAGATTTCATTTGGACTCATTGTTTCAGGGAATGTAGTTGATCAGAGAGGGGAAGACATGGTAGCTACAGTGGCCTGGTCTGTAGTTGCAGAGGCTGATTCTGACCTCAGAAGACTAGGGAGTGGGGAGCTTAGACCAACAGCAGAATCAAGGGTAACCTTTAAGGCCCATCCCCAGAGACTTACATTCCCCAACCAGGCTCTACATCCTTAAGGTGCCACAATCTCCCAAAACAGTCCTGACACCTGGGGCTCAAGTGCTCTGTGGGGGCCCGACAGCCACACACAGTTTCAAACCACAATGCCAGGGGTTCTCAGGTGAAGGTCTGCTCACAGCTTACTCCTCTACAGCTTCTTTTCTAGGCTAATGGGAGGCTTTCCCCCTCCTTTCCATCCAGGGGGGGAGCATCACAAAATTCTCCTCTATCTCTTTCTTTTATAAAAACCTCTACATTTATCACTTCATTTTTTCCAAGATTTTGGTGACTTGTAGCTGTATTTTTTTTAAATCTCTCTTTCTTTAACTTTTGGCCACATAGATTGTATGTCAGTATTTACTGAACACACACATCACAAAGAAAGTGTTAAATGCCTCTTAATACAAGTCTGACTAAGTCCTGTTTGCAAAGCCATGCTATTGCCCCGCCCCTTCCCCTTCCCATTGGCCTCTCTCTTATCTTGAGCGGTATACCACCCAGTCTCTAGTGCCAGGATATTGGAAGCTGCTGTCATCCTCTGTCCCTTTTTCAGTAACTAGCTTCACCCTCAGACTCCCCTCAGTTCCTTCAGACTCATGCGCCTAGCCTTCCTCATGCACACTGTGGACATTTGTCCCAACAACTCTAATAAAATTCTATTTTCCCCCTTTTTATCTAAGGCGTAGCTCTAATCTTCAAATTGTTACTTTGATCCTGGTTCCTCATGACGTAGAGACACATTTCTCAAGTGTAGTCTCTGCTGGCCATAATATGCTAATGTTCTACTTAATTCAACTTCAAATGTAATTTTTTAAAGAGCCCATATCACTTTGATCATGAATTGGAGCCTTACTAGCTCTGGACAATGATGACTTCCAGTCAGACCGCCTGTGCTTCCCTGCAGGCATCTGGCTGGCTGCCGGTTGGCAAAGCACTTTCTTCACATTGTTCTTATTTGTGACATCGGATTGATTCCAATTAAGAGTTTAATAATGAACTCACTAATGATTTAAACAAGTTTATAAGATTAACATGGAACGAGTGATTTAAAGGAAATCTCCATTCATAAATCCCTCTGAATTATTAATCTATGCTATTTGTTACAGAGTATATTAAAAAATAACATGGAAGGGCCAACGAGATGGCTCACTGGGTAAAGATGCTCACTGCCAAGCCAGATGGTTTGAATTTTATCCCCAGAACCCAGTGGAAGGAGAGATCAGACTCCCACGAGTTGTTCTCTGATCTCCACCTGCACACCTTGGTACACGTGTCCCTGCCGCATCAGGCGCACACAGCCAGACAAAGTAAATAAATGTAAAAAAAAAAAAAATAATCCAAGAAGGAAGATTATGAAAAGGCTGGAAGTTAGAGAATGGGGGCTCGAATCTTGTCTCCACTTGTTCCCTGACTGGACATTCCAGTCATTTCTCTTTTACCGTGTGTCTGCTGGACACGGGAGAGCTCACTGAGACCTACGAAGTAACATGGAAACAGGCTCACCAGATATCTGTACAGGTGAAGGGATGGAGAGACGGCTCAGCCATTTAGAGCACTGGCTGCTCTTGCAGAGGACCCAGGATCAATTCCCAGCACCACATGGTGGCTTACGACTGTCTGTAACTCCAGTTCTAGGAGATCCAATGCCCTGGCATCCTCAGGCCCTGGATACGTTTGGTGTATAGACACAGATGCAGCCAAAACACCTATGCACAAGATGCTTTTCTTTTCTTTTCTTTTCTTTTTTCAGAAAAGGTATGGATGAATTAGAGTTCTTAAGAACTCAGTAGCTTTAATCAATTTCTATAGAAAGTTCATTGTGTCTAGGAATAGACAACTGTTTCCTAATCAAAAAGTCATTTCTTGAGTTGAACATAGTACTTCGCCACCTGTAATCTCAGCATCAAGGAAGATGGCAAGGCTGGAGATGAGCCTGGTTTTCTGAGTGGCTTCCAAGCCATCTTGAGCTACCAAGTGAGACCCTGTTCCAAAGAATACTAACAAGTGGAAAGCCAATTTTGTTTAATTTGAGGATATAGTAACATAATATCTTTCCTCGAATTTAATTTGCCTTTCAGATCGTGGGTTCTTTGGGTAATTGTAAAATTAGTTAATTTTTTTTTTTTGATTCACTGGTGACAGAATGGTAAAGCTTGAAGTTTTACTTGACTTTAAACGTTTATAAACTGCAAACAAGGAAAGGTAGCCAATTGATTATCAGTGCTACAAGTTCGTGTGAATGTAGAAATAGATCTACATTGTAGAAGGCACTTCATGTTCTGAAACTATGAACTCTGATGCACCTAGGTAGTTTCAAAAAGTATTTTGTGTATAGGTGTCTCGCCTACATGTATCTGTACTCCAAATGGCAAGTCATGATGACAGCTTGCTGTCAGGAAGAGAACGAGATTGTCCTCGGCCTAGAAACACATTCTCTATTTCCTACTTGAACATCTGCCTTATGGACTGACTAAATAAAGAATAAATCAGTCATGAAAGTGGGTTTCCCCTTCATTGCTAGAAGTCAGGTATTAGGTGTGTAAGTTAGAATGCTCTTTATAACAAACTACATTGTACCTTTGACCATTTTTGTTCACAGAAGCTGTCTAATATGAACAAAGACCAAAGTTCAGCTAAATCAAATTGGAATGCCCACTGTGTTGGTTATATCTGGTAATACCACTGACTTTCTTTCTTTTCCTTTTTTGCTAACTGTTGAATTTTCCAGTACCCAAAGCCACACATGCACACTGTATATACGTGCTTAGCTGTTTGTACACATGTGTGTGCATGCTTGTAGAGGCAAGAGGACAACCCCAGGTGTCATTCCTCTTAAAGGACTGCTCAGCTTGCTTTTTGTTGTGGTTGGTTGTTTGCTTTTTGAGACATGGTTTCTTTCTGTAGCTTTGACTGGCCTGGAGCTTGCGCTGTAGACCAGGCTGGCCTCGAACTCACAGAAATCTACCGGCCTCTGTCTCCCCAGTGCTGGGATTAAAGGAGCTTGGCTCCATTCCTTGGCTTCATCTCACTTTTTGAGACAGGATCTATGGTGGTTTGAATGAGTATCGTCCATAAGACTCTTAGGTTTGAATGCTTGATGGAACCGGTTGGAAAGGATTATGATGCGTGGTCTTGTTAGAGGGGTGTGACCTTATGGGGAGGTGTGTCACTGAAGGTGGGCTTTAAGGTTTTTAAAAGCCCACACCCATCCTCTCTCTCTCTCTCTCTCTCTCTCTCTCTCTCTCTCTCTCTCTTTCTCTCTCTTTCTCTCTCTCTGTGTGTGTGTGTTCGCGCACACGCGCCCATGTGTGTTTCTGCATGTTTTCTCTGTCTCTCTGTCTCTCTGTCTCCTACTTGTGGATCAGATACAAGCTCTCAGCTAGTTCTCTAGCAACATTCTGTCCGCCTGTCGTGCTCCCAGCCATGAGGGTCCTGGAATACATTATCTTCTGAAACAGCAAGCAAGCCGCTGATTAAATGCCTTTTTTTCTAAGTTGCCTTGGTCATGGTGTTTCTTTGAGGCAATAGGAAACTATCCAAGACATAGTCACTCATCCAGGCTGAGTAAGCACGGATACCTAGGGATCACCCTGTCCACTTCCCCAAGTCTGAGATTAGGATAGGTGTCGCCTACTCTCATGTGGGTGTGGCGATTGAACTCATCTGCTCCTGCTTGTGCTACTGCAAGCATTTTGTCAATGAAGCCACCTCCCTGGCACCTAGCATCCAGCATTTAAAATGATTAACTTGCCTTTTAATCAAGATGATGACAAACACAAAGAAGGAAGACCCTACCCCTCCCAAGTAAAGTCCTTGAAAGCCAAGAAAACAGTGTCACAAAAGGCACTCGCTTTATGGCAGCCCAAGACCCTGTGGTTCAGGAGAGCCAAATACTCTCTCAAGAATGCCCGGGAGAAACCAGCTTAAACATCATCCAATTCCTCCAGACTACTGGGTCAGCCAGGAAGAAGACAGAAGACACTGCATCTGTATTTACCGTGCACATACAAGCCAACAAGGCTCAGATCAAAGAGCCTGTGAAGAAACTGTAACATCCGTGGCATCCACGTGGCCAAAGTCAATAGCCTCAGGAGGCCTGTTGGAGAGAATAAGATGTATGTTTTGGTGGCTCCTGATTGTGAGGGTCTGGATGCTGCCAATAAAATTAGGATCATCCCATTTTAAGTTCAGCAGGTAAATTATACATATTTTTCCCTGTAAAATGAAATGAATAACTTGTATGATTCTGGGAGAGACTTGGCAGCAGAAAGATGAGATGCATAGCTTTTAAACTTATGGTCACAATGTCTTTGCCAGCCACAGGCCAGGCTCTAAGAACCAGACTGAGAAGCAGTGTTTGCTCCCGTAACTGGCAGTGGGCCTCACTGGGAAGGACTTACAGATCTCTCCTTTCACACCACATGAGTGAAGAAGCCACAGAGAATGAGAACACTCCAACTGAGTTATAGGATTTCCCTTGCTTCTACTACAAATAATAAAATTAATCCACACAACACTTCATCTTTCCTGTTTTCTTGAGAGTAATACATAAATATAAAAGTTTCAATGCTGCTTGGTTGTTAGCATATAATTCAAATGGATTACCCAAGCTTCTGAAATTAGAACTTCAATTAATGTTAGAGGTAATATGAGTTACCAATAGCTGGAACTTTCAGTATGAAAAACATGACTATTCTCATAACTTATCATCCTTGAACCTGCAAACTATTATTATGTATGTCTTACAGATAATTACACCGAAGGTCAGAGAGAATAAAGCAAGATTTTACATCACTAAGCTAATCAGTGGTGGAACTGGTTATTATGTCAGGCCAATTTGATAATAAATCATGTGTTTTATGTCACACTACAGATATTGATTTTTAATAAGATAATATACTTATCATTCCACTTCTCATGAATTATCTCTTGATTGTCATAAACTTAGTGTCATTTAAAGCAACAGCAATTACAGGCAAGAATACTTTATCACTAGGGAGAAGAACTCATTCAATCTGATAGTTCCAGGGAACATATGTACCTATGGAGGGTCAGGAAGGCCAAGGCCATTTGGCAAACTGACAACCACACACATTAGAGAAATATTTCCCAAATCACAGTCAAAAACTCTTCAGTAGCCCTTCCGCAGCCTGATCCTAAAACTACCAGGGAGAGGCTGGAGAAATGGATTAGAAAATAACAGCCCTTGCTAGACAAGCATGAGGACCTGACCTCAAGTCCCTAGAAGCCACATAAGAAGCCAAGCATGTCTGTGTGTGCCTGTAGCCCCAGTGCTGAGGAACAGAGACAGGTGGATTGTACGAGTTCATTGGTCAATCTGTTTAGTCGGAACCTTTGGGTTCAGTGATTGACTTTGTATTAAGGGGATAAGGCTGACAGCAGTAGAGGACAGCTAACATCCTGTTCTGGCCACTCATACATTCATATGCACTCTACCTACCCCCATACGACCAAACCAAACAAATAAAAATGGAAATGCAAAGAAGGCAAGGTTATGAATACTTGGACACTCAGAGTTAATCTCTGCCTGGAAGGAGGCTGGAGGCTTAGAAGAGCATCAAGGAGAATGCATGCAGAAATGAGGAGAGTAGGAGTCAAGGGAGGGGGAGGATTCTGGAGTTCACGTGTATTCCCAGAGAAGTAAAGCCATCCCGTTTGCCAAAGCCCCGGGGCATGATTGCAGAGGAACTGTTTGGTGGCATGTTAATTAGAGGTGTTTTGTTTCCTACAAATGTTGTGTCATAATTTGGTAACTTCCTATACAATTTAATGACTGAAACAGGGACTTGCTACATCACCAGGCTACCCTTGAGTTCATCATTATCCTGCCTTTGCCTCTGTCATTTGGGCTGCAGGCTTGCAATATCATGCCTCACTAAGTCACACACTGATACATATTTTTCCATCCTTGAAGGATTCAGTGCAAAAGCCCTAATAAGAATACAGCTATAATCTTGTACCCAAATGTTATTTTATAAGGACAAGAGTCATAAACTCATTCAGACTCATAATACTTAAAGGCTAAATCCATGTGCCAATTAAAGATTTCCATCAGCTTGTTCAGGTAGACACTGCCTGGTAAGCAGAGATTGTGGACAAACGCACTGGAACACTGTGCAAAACCATTTAAGTCATCTACTTTTTGCCATGCCTCTGTGTTTTGCTCAGTCGAGAAGAACAGAGAATCTAACTCAAGAAAATAAGAAGTGACTAAGGTAAAAAGCAGGACCCAGATCACTTTGCTTTATCTATGTTTTTCACAAGAAAACGGGGCTCAGAGAACAAGATTCATGCCTTTGACCGGTTGTCAGCTAGGATGGCTCCATTAGCCGCATACTATGAAGTTCTCTGTTAGCTCTAGTAGGTACGTATGGAGCACCAAATCCCGGGGTAGGCAATATAGGTAGACTCTAGATAAAAAGGAAAGGATCAAAAGGAACGTCTACGTTTTTAGATGCATCAACTCTAGTTAAGACAAATTAGAAATTTTCCTTTAGTAGCTAGGTAAGGCCATATTCCTTTAATTGAGAAGTCGGTATTATGAACAGATTAATAAGATAACACAACATAACATGTATCCTTTATGAAAAGAAAACACACTTCTCTAAGATGTAGAGAAGAACAACTATCTATCAGGAAGATATACAACGTGGCAGAAATTCACCAGCCTGAGGCCACAAATAATGTGCAGGGAGCTTGCTGGAGGATAAATGAAGAGTAAAACAGAATTGGAATAGTTTTAGAACCGAGGTTATAGATGATGCTTGCTCAGAAAGCAGAGCTAGCAACACAGACCTGACAGAGAAATAAATAAGATCGAGGAGAAGCAAGGAATTCCAACTCCTGACATGCTGGAGGGCTCATTCTGCTGCCAAACACATGGCCTGTCTTATTGGCAGTCTAATATCTCAGAATATTGAGGTAGCAATAAAGTAAAAATCAATTCTTGAATGTGAGGTAGAGATATTGAAAGGTTTAAAATTTAAAAAAATCTGTGTAGGTAGCATATGTTTGGGCATGTAAGTGAGCATGAACAAGGGCATGTGGGGGTGTACATGTGTGTATGTGTGTGGGGACGGGGCACGCACCAGTGGATGCTGGAGTTTAGTGTCAAGGGTCTTTCTTTATCACTCTCTGCCTTATCTTTTGAAACAGGGCCTCACAATATTTTGTTTTTAAAAGTAGAAATTTTTTGAGGTGTAATCCATAGACCACTGGGCATGCAGAGGGTTGAAAATTTTCTCTGAAATATTAAGCTATTGCTTGGTATCTTCATCACACTGACCATCACTGGACCATTAGTGCCAAAACGAGCATATAAAGTGGAAGGCTCGAGCACAGACTCAAGAAGTGTCATAATCTCAAGAAGGTAATCAAATGCATACTGAAAGTAAATGGGTGGCATTGTAATTTGACTGCCTTAATGAGGCAGAGAAATGACTGATATTAAGATGTCTTGACTCTTGACTATACAGCTTGTTAGTGTTTGGTCTGACTGAATGAGAAGTAAGCACATTCTATTGAATATCAAACAGTAATACTCATCTCAAATAGAACTAATTGATTATTTGAGTTGCCAGCTGAACTAGCCCCACCCCTTCCACAAAAGAATGCTTTACGTGAAAGATTGCCATCAAATTCTTATTCAGACCCAGGCATTTACCACACTTGAAAAGATAAGGGTAAAGAAACAGTTTTCCGTTAAAACAAATACCAATGAAATCAACAAATAACTTTATCAGTATAAATTATTTTCAAATATAAACAGAACACATATGCATCAAACTGCACCTTCATTCACTGGCATAAGCATGCCTCCAAAGCAAAGTAACACAAGTGGAAACACGTGACTGTAAAATACATGTTAATAGCAATCCACCATTTTCCAAGACCATCATTTTTGGTCATCATTTTCCAAGACTGTAATTTTTACAGAAATATACTAGCAGAGAAAAAAATCAATGCATACACTTAACATATACATACTAGAATCCAAAGCTCCATGTAAATATAGCACTGGTGCTTACATGAGCATAAACGCAGCTTGGTCTGAGACAGGATTTGTGCAACAGTGTGACTGTGTGAGCAATGACAGACGGAGACACCGAGCTGAATGAGAGGGCCACGCCCTAAGCACACAGTGAAGAAACCAAACAGGAAGCCAGCCACACACCCTACTGCCAGCCAACTTCTTCTAAGATCAAAATGTGAAGAGAACTTGGGGATACAGGAAAACAGTCTTGAAATGAAAAATTCAACCCTGAGATTTCACCTCACACCAGTCAGAATGGCTAAGATTAAAAACTCAGGAGACAGCAGGTGTTGGCGAGGATGTGGAGAAAGAGGAACACTCCTCCACTGCTGGTGGGACTGCAAGCTGGTACCACCACTCTGGAAATCAGTCTGGCGGTTCCTCAGAAAACTGGGTATGACACTTCCAGAGGACCCTGTTATACCACTCCTGGGCATATACCCAGAGGATTCCCTGGCATGCAATAAGGACACATGCTCCACTATGCTCATAGCAGCCTTATTTATAATAGCCAGAAGCTGGAAAGAACCCAGATATCCCTCAACGGAGGAATGGATACAGAAGATGTGGTATATTTACACATTGGAGTACTACTCAGCAATTAAAAACAATGAATTCATGAAATTCTTAGGTAAATGGTTGGATCTGGAAAATATCATCCTAAGTGAGGTAACCCAATCACAAAAGAACACACATGGAATGCAGTCACTGATAAGTGGATATTAGCTCAGAAGCTCTGAATACCCAAGACACAATTCACATATCAAATGATTCCCAAGAAGAAGGAAGGAGAGGGCCCTGGTCCTGGAAAGGCTTGATACAGCATTGTAGGGGATTACCAGGACAGAGAAATGGGAGGGGTTGATTGGGGAATGGGTGGAGAGAAGAGGGCTTTTGGGACTTATGGGGAGGGGGGAACCGGGAAAGGGGAAATCATTTGGAATGTAAACAAAGAATATAGAAAAAAAAAAGCCTGGCGGTGGTGATGCACGCCTTTAATCCCAGCACTTGGGAGACAGAGGCAGGTAGATTTCTGAGTTCGAGGCCAGCCTGGTCTACAGAGTGAGTTCAGGACAGCCAGGGCTACACAGAGAAACCCTGTCTCCAAAAACCAAAAAAATAAAAAAATAAATTAAAACAAATTTTTAAAAAATTAAAAAAAAAGAAAAAGAAAAATAAGCTGAATTCTTTTTGCTTTAAAGGCCCTGCTGCACATGGCTTTGAGACACAAAACTAAAGAAGTTGTGCTATGGGAGAACACACAAAAATGGTCTGAACTGAACATCTTCCTCCCCACCACCTTGATTTCCAACTGGTGTACAGTCCAAAGAAAACTTTGAGCTATTCCCTGATGGGAAGCCAAAGACTCCAGACTGTGGATCATGGCTGTTTCCAGGGAGCCTTCGTGGCTGACCATAGTGATATTTCTCAGCCTGAGCCTTTCATAAAGGCCTTGGCGCTTTTGGCACTGGCACTCCGTAATTTTTTTTCAGAGATATCACTAAACCTTTTCTTGTATTCTTCTAGAACATATCTTTTGGAAAATATCATTCTAAATGAGGTAACCCAATCACAAAAGAACACACATGGAATGCAGTCACTGATAAGTGGATATTAGCCCAGAAGCTCTGAATACTCAAGACACAATTAACATATCAAATGATTCCCAAGAAGAAGGAAGGAGAGGGTAACCTCCTTTTCATAGAGATCCATTCTACATACTTTTGCTGTGTATATATCTTCTCCGTCATTTTAAGTGGTTCTCGGCTTTCATGAAATTATATTCTTGATAGAGATGTTCCTGGTGTACTTGGTATGTCCAGAAAGCCAATGCTTAGGAGCTAATGCCTAAAACAACTTCTGGTCGAAGTCCCGCCAATACCATAGCTTTGTATTCCTCTGATGGACTGAGTTCTGTTTGGACAATATCTAGCTCAAGGGTACTGTTACAAGCAGGCAGATCGCTGATGAATGACTGAACTCACCGCTGCCATGCTGATCACAGAAGAAGTGAGAACAGGCAGTGACCCAAGCATAACCAGAGAGCTTGATACAGCACTTCCGATAATTGCAAAGCAACGTGTCTTCACACAAAGACATGATGAATCTCCAAAAGAATCCATTAAGAATGCAACTATCACTTTTCATACAAGCATGATTTTCAGTATGAAGGTCCAGACAGGAAATGGGATTGGTATCAACCTGATGTTCTCTCCTGAATGTCAAATATTGGTACTTCTTGTATTTCATCCTTCATTTCTGTTACCAAATGAATCCAGTTTAATCTAGAAATCCAAATTGAAATACCAGACCAACTGCTTACCATCATCTGCATTTATGGTCCCATCAGCCTTTAAACCTTCGTCTTAAGAATGTCCAAGCCCACTTTATAGCTGTTCTGGGGTTTTTACAGGGTCTCTCTGGGTCTGACCTGCGCTAGACTCACCCCTGGGCTGAGTGCTAGTCCCAGCTCTGTCCCAAACACATTGCATCTTCAACCTGAAACAGACCACCAGAAGCGAGACACAGAGCCACAGTTGGTTTTTAAAATGAAAAATGGAGATAACACATGCCATAGAAAACACCAGGATTCTATTTGAGATCAATAACAATTTGAAACAGAGAATGGAAAATTCAGTGATAGGCATAGTTTCAGATTCTATCCAGAGCTAACCCTTAAGAAAATATCATTAGCTGTTTCTCTCCTCTTACTTATTAACTTCTGTTTGTTTCTAAAAGATAGCATGAAAAATAATGCAACTTGTTAGGGTATTTTCAAATATACATGTTATTTCATTTTGTTCTCAATAATTCCCATAAAAGAGATGGGATACTTTTTTGTTTTTTGGTTTTTTTTCTTTTGTGTGTGTGTGTGGGGGTGGTGGTTTTTCAATACAGAGTGTCTCTCTTTTAACAAAATCCTGTCAGTCATAAGCTCACTTTGTAGACAAGACTGGCCTTGAACTCACAGAGATCCTCCTGCCTCTGCCTACCAAGTGCTTGATACCAAAGGCATTTGCCCCCAAGTCTGACAAGATATATTTATTTTATGAGCAAGAAGTTGGTTTTTTTTTTTTAAATATCTTAGAAAGTTATTGGCTGGTTGCACAAAAGGGTCTTCAGATGGGAGTGTCTACACTGGCTTTGTTGTATATTTCTTTTAAAACTAGGGGCCATGGGAAATAGCTAACTCAACAAAGTGCTTAATGTGAGGATCTGAGTTCAGTTCCCACCACCCACATAACAAGCTGGGAGTCCTGATGAATACTTACAATGCAGATACGAGGCATTGTAAAGGCAGATACAAGAGGGTCCATGGGGCTTGCTAGCCAGCCAGACTAGGCTACTTGGTACGATCCAAGTCCCAGTCCCAGTTCTTGTCTTCACAAACTAGGTAAATGGTAGGAGATGTTAACCTCTGGCTTTCACATAGATGTGCATAACTGTGTTCATATACGGGCACATGCTCACACAAATACTCCCCATACTGTACTTCCATACATACATACATACACACACACACACACACACACACACACACACACACGCACGCACACACATACATACACACACGTACACCCACAACATTTTAACTAGAAAATTTGTCTAAAAAAAACCACATTTCTTATTAGTTACACATTTCTGTGTTTTCAAGGGCTAATTTTATGACAGACTAACTCACAAATTTTTTACGGCATTGTTGCTTCATTTCAACTGCTGATGGATGAAGAACCCTTGACTATAAGCCTTCACTCATTACACGGTTTAAAAGGAAAGAATAAAACTCACAAGCTTTGGTGGCATAACATTGGCTTTTAACCTTAAGTAAAGTTGCTAGTAATTTTCTTTATTTTACATGAAGTGAATATTCATTAGACACTTTGCTGATACTGCAAAAGAGAAGATTGGAGACTCTGCAAGATAAATTAACCTCCCTGAGCCCACTGTCATCAGCAACACCTCCAGAGTCAGGGGATGCTTGCAGCTGGTTAATTAAGATGCATCTATGTTCCTAAAGAACTGTTAAATCACCCTTAGTGTATCTTTACACGTACATATACATACCCCAACACATGCACATACCACACACACAATACACACATGCATTCGCACACGCATATACAGCTTGCAAATTAATGATGATAAAACAATAGGTTTATCAATATTAAACTAAAATAATCTAAGAGTGTAGATACAATATCATCAGTTGACTGACGAACTCTTCTTTAAATTAAAAAAATATTTTAAAATGTATTTAAGTGTATGTCTATGTGTGTCTTAATGTGTGTGTGTGTGTGTGTGTGTGTGTGTGTGTGTGTAGGAGGTACCTACAGAGGCAAGAAGAGGGCGCTGAATTTCCTGAAGTTTGAGTGAGAGGGGGTTGTGCACCACCCCGTTCAGGTGCTGAGAACTAGAATTAGGTCCTCTGTAAGAGCAGCAATATTCTTAAATGCTATCACCTCTGCAGCTCCTGCATGACTCTTAACTTCAAAGGCTACAAAAAATACACAACAAACAGCGTTAAAGCAATGGCATGTAGATGAAATAACAATGAGATCAAAATGTCAAGACAGTCAGGCAACAGTGCAATGCACATATGGTGTCTTAGTCAGGGTTTCTATTCCTGCACAAAACATCACAAACAAGAAGCAAATTGAGGAGGAAAGGGTTAATTCAACTTACACTTCCATATTGCTGTTCATCACCAAAGGAAGTCAGGACTGGAACTCAAGCAGGTCAGGAAGCAGGAGCTGATGCTGAGGCCATGGAGGGATGTTACTTGCGGGCTTGCTTCCCCTGACTTGCTCAGCCTGCTCTCTTATAGAACCCAAGAATACCAGCCCAGAGATGGCACCACCCACAAGGGGCCCTCCCACCTTGATCACTAGTTGAGAAAATGCCCCACAGCTGGATCTCATGGAGGCACTTCCTCAAAGGATGCTCCTTTCTCTGTGATGGCTCCAGCTTGTGTTAAATTGACACACAAAACCAGCCAGTACAACTGACCCCTTGTCAACCTGACACACAGACACATCACTCTTAAGCCTCAACCCTTACTTTCCTATTCATCCCCAAGATCTAAATAACTTTAAAAGTCCCACAGTCTTTACAAATTCTTACATATTAAAATTCAATCCCTTCAAAATATCCAATCTCTTTTGGAATTCAAAGCATTTTTACAATTCAAAGTCTCTTAACTCTGGGTTCCACTAAAATGCTTTCTTTCCTCGAGGGAAAAGTATCAGGATACAGTCACAATCAAAAGCAAAATCAAACTCTGTTATAACTCCAGCTTGTGTCAAGTTGACACACAAAACCAGCTAGTATATGTAGACAGTTGACTTTGGACTTTGGTGCTCAGTGAAGAAATGATAGCCCTCTTAACTAATGATGTCAGAATAATTGCTTGCCCACATGAGGAATGACAAAGAAAAAAGAGGCGGGAAAGATACTGAAATGTATCTCATGCTTTGTATTAATATGAACGTGAGATGAATGGACTCCACGTACAACACAGCAATATAAAGTCTTGAGAAGTCAATATGGAGTCATTGACAAACTTGTCTAGGGACGTGGAAAAAATCCAGAAGAGGAAGAATAGTTCTATTGGATTTCATAAAGTAAACTCCTGCCCTTTGAGATTTATTATTATTACAAAGAATTTAAGCTACAACCTAGGAGAATATTTTTCTTTTTTCTTTTCTTTTTTTCTTTCTTTTTTTTCAAAATATGTAACAGAAACTTGCATCCAGAATATTACTCCAAGGAAGTCCTCCAATGCAGTAGTAAAGGTAATGGCCTAGGTTTAAAATTGAGAACAAAATTTGCATAAACATCCCACCAAAGAAGATACATGAATGGCAATGGAGATAATCAGCGCGGTTGTCAAGATAATGGAAATTTAAATGACAATGACGTATAGCCATGTACTTATTAGAATAGCTCACGCTAAAAAGCCCCATAGCTCCAATGGTGAGGAAGATGTAGCACAATTGCAATTCCCTTCTGCTGTTGCGAGTCCAGACTTTTACAGCCACATTGAAAACGATTTTGGCAGTTTCTTCTGAAATTAATCCTGTTACCCAGCAACCCTATCCCAAGGTATTTATCCAAAATGAATGAAATCCATGCCCATATAAAGACCCATGTGAAGATATTTGTGTCAGCTTTGATGACAGCATGAAACAGAAAATGACCCAAATGATCATCTGCAGATGAATAAATAGTCCCCAAACAGAGCTACACATAAATGACCAATTGGTTTTGGAAAAGTGGTATCATTCAGGGGAGATCAGACAGTCCTCTTACCAAATGACGATGGGATAATTATTCACCCACATAATAGATAAACCAATTACAGTCCATCCACACAGTAAAATACAATTAGCAGTAAAAAGGAGTGAGTGTTGTTACTTGCACCTCGAACAAATCTCAAATGCATTGTGCTGAACAGCTACATGAAGGAAGTCGGATTAAAAAGCTGCCTGCCACACAGCTCCATTAATAAGACATTCTGAAAGGGAAAAGCTGTAGGGGACAAAAATTTTAACAACACTTCTAGAAGCTACAGGTCGCCAAGGCTTGGGTGGGGTGTTGCATCAAGTAAGAAGAGGGATATTTTGGAGCCATAGAAATACTCTTGTGCTAATGAATAAATAAGGATATATTTATCAAAACTCCATATGCTGTAGTATTTGAAGTAAGTTTTAGGTTTAAAATTAATGTATGTAAAAATATCCCTTCAAGAACATAATCTGGATATACTCAGAACGGAAATGCGAAAGTACCAGAATTGATGAGCTCTCACCGCCTACAGCAGTTAGGAGAACCATAGTCAATGACTTTTATTTACCTGGTATGCTGGCTAAATCTGCCTGTCTTGTCCTCTGGCTAAATGCTCTACCTTATTACACCCAAAGCCTTACAAATGGCTCGGTAAGGAACATCCCTCCACGGCCTCTGCATCAGCTCCTGCTTCCTGACCTGCTTGAGTTCCAGTCCTGACTTCCTTGGGTGATGAACAGCAGTGTGTAAGTGTAAGCTGAACAAACCCTTTCCGTCTTGCCTCTGTGTCATGATGTTTTGTGCAGGAATAGAAACCCTGACTGAGACCATTAGTTTTAAAGCAACAGGAAAAAAAAGTGCTTAGATATAAGGGAAGGAAGGACTAATGTAGAATAAGAAGGGGCATAAGTCAACTCTAGCTGTAGACCGAGTGAAAAGCTAAAGGGGCAGAGAGACGTAGTCACACTATTTTAAACAACGGTGGCACTTCCGGCTTTCGGTCATAGCATTTGGGACAGTCTATCTATAAAAGGCGTGATGGGAGAATAGTGCTGGGAAAAACAATCTACAAAATTAAATAAGATATTACAAACAGTCGATATCTATATGGTCATTTACCCAGGAACAGGCGCACACTGTCTCTATACACATACCTCCACTGGACCTGAAATCAGCTGCTCAATGAATGTCATAACCCAAGGTGCCTTTCAGTCTCTAGGTGTGGAAATGGCTGTTGTTAAGTTTTCCCCGACATACCGTAGACCCTAATGGACCTATCGCCATGTGTCCTCATAAGCTCATGGGGTTGAATCTTTGGTCCTCAGCTAGTGGTATAGTTTGGGAGGCAGGGCTGTGAAAGCTTTAGGAGGTGGAGCCTTGCTGGACGCAGTGGACCACTGGGGACAGTGGTCAAGCTTGAGGTTTCATAGTCTGACCCCATAAATCAAGGTTTATGCAGGCAGCAAAAGTTTTACTACTAATTATTTTATTACTCCTGGTCTTCCCTCTTCAACCTCCCAGGATCTAGATAAAAGTGCCTTTAGGTACCTGCAGGCACCGGCCTCTGCTTGTCCCTCCTCCTAAAAGCCAATGGATTTTACACCAGTCTCCTCAGACCAGACCTCTAGCATGTGGAAAACAGAGCAACAATGACTCAAGTTTTTCTCTTCCTGCTACCGGCCCTCTGTGTGCCTAGGCTCAGCGAATAGTCCCTTGACACATTACTTGGGCCCAGAGTGGGTCTCTAGGACTGCTCACCCGTGGCTCAGCAGTGGACTTTAGAGTATGGCCTCTTGCTGCTGCTCTAGTACGATGCTTAGAAGAGGCGTTTTGCCTGGCACCATGTGGCATGCAGATAAGCAAGATTGCAGTCTGGCTATGGACTGGCCCGGGGAAGGGATCTGGTGGCTGTGCATTTCAAGCCTCTGGTTTAAGTCTTTGGGTTTTGATTTTACGATTGTTTTCTTTTTCTTTCAGGCCCTCTATCTGCTGATGTGTTAGCTTGGCACTCTTTCTCGCTGTCATAGATGACCTGTCCCTGAGAGTGGGTGCAAATTTTCAGATGTTCCCTGGTGGTCCTCAGTCTCTGCAGTCACAATCACTCCACATCCAGGTCAGAACACTGAGCCTTACAGAACGAGCTGGGACCCTCTTTCCTTTTCTTCCAGTTTCTAAAGCTTCCTTTATCCTTCCTTGCTACTAAAACTAACGCCTCTCCACCACTGCTCACAGGATAGCCGCTCTCTGCTCTTCCTCATTGTTTCCCTGGAGATTCTTTCTATCAGTCAGTGCTCGAGCATGGTCCAGTGTCTTCTGTCAGAGGTGGAAAAAAATTTCATGTGGTTTATTATTATTATTGTTGTTGTTGTTGTTGTTGTTACTACTATTAAAGTGTGTGTGTGTGTGTGTGTGTGTGTGTGTGTGTGCGTGCGCGCGCCTGTCTGTTGGTGTATATACCATCTTGGTCTCCTGGAGGCCGACAGAGGGTATGGAATTCCCTGGAGCTGGAGTTGCAGGCGGTTGAGAGCTGGCAGACGTGGGTGTTGACAACTGAACCCTGGCCTTCTCCAGGAGCAGGAAGTGCTCTTCCTTACGAAGGCATCTCTGCAGACTTCGCTTTGGCTTCTATGAATCACTTTTGGAGCAAACGAAGGTGGATGCAGGACAGGAGACGGAGAGAGGCCTTCAGAGATGCTGCCACTGACTTTCTGTTCAAAATACTCAGGAGGCCACTGAACCCCGCTTGGGAATCATATTCTGAGCCCCAGTGATCCTACTTAGTACTTATGGAGAAACCAACCAATTTAATGGGGGGAAAAACATCAAAAATAAGAAGGAGCCGGCAAAACGGCTCAGAGGGCATAGGCTGTAGGTGCCCAGTACGCGGGCCTGAGCTCTCTTCCTGGAACCCATGGGGTGAAAGGAGATAGCTAACTTCCACCAAGCTGTCCTCCGACCTCCACAAGAGCATTGTACTCATCATGCCATGGCACTGCCCGTGGTGCTGACTCTGCCTCCCTACGTTCAAAATCAATGAATAAAAATGGGAAACTAAATAAACATAGGGTGTAAGAACTAGGAATATGGTTATTAACCAGTGTAGTGTCTGCTACACACGAGGGCCTGGGTTCCATCCCTAGTATTACAAAACTTAAAAGAAAACTAAAAGTAATGTATATTAAAAAAAAAAAAAAAAAAAAAAAAAAACCTTTTAGCTAAAACCCGGACTTGTGGCTTGCAAAGACCAACCTTACATAAAGACCATAAGTACATGTATAAATGCTACTGTTTTCCTAGAATGAGTCTTTAGAAAGGTTTAGAATGAAGGCAAAGTCTAAAGAAAGAAAATCATTTTGCATTTAAAAAAGAAATTAGTTAAAAACAAGCTTGGTGACATTTCCCACTGGGGACATCACGCATCAGGGGACATCCTGTGTCAGGACACGACAGAGCACCATGCACAGAGATTTTCACATACAGACAAACGGTGGCTCAGGGATTCCTGATTTCAGTCTTTCCTTTTGATAAGTAACGATAGCATCAACAGTTTCTCCAGCACTCAAGGCTCCAAGAGTATAATCCACATGTTATTTTCCTTAGGAAGGTAAGCGATGTTGTAACCAAACAAAAGACCAGGTGAAATTCAGAGCTCATGAACTGCAGTGGTGTATCACTAAAGAAGTGGCCATCAGATGGTTCATTTAATCCGGGGATGCCAAAGATTATGGTTGACATATGAAAAGTCTTCTAACGATTGATGTGTTATTTTCTTTGTACAATGGTCTCCCTTTGTACGGTTGATCGTGAACTTGTGATTCTCTGGTCTGTACCACCTGAGAGCTGGGATTACAGGCTTACATGTCACACTCAGTTACAGTCTAAGGTGGTGATAAAAGTCGAAGCTGAGGCAGGGGGATGGAGTCCTCTGCTTCACCCAAAATGCCACTGGCCTTTGAGGCCTAAGAATATTCAATAATCTAGTAAGGGTAAAGACATGCTATTGACAAAACTCAACGAACAAACAAGTACATGGTGATTAACACATGAAATTCCTCTCATTTCTCTCCATAACTGGACCTTCCTTTCCACATTAATGCTCTGTTTCCAAATCCTTTAAATCAAGTGTTTTTTTTTTACACATAATACATAAGTGTGCATGTATATGTTATTAAAAAGGAAAACATATTTCAGGAGGCTTATATTTGTGTTCAAATATGAGAAAATTTGACCTTATAAAACAAAAGATGAAAGAGGAGACGGAAATTAAATTAAGTCTGAATTCTTTAAGGTGGAATTTTCATTTCAGAGGCTTATAGTAAAATACCTTTAGATGAAAGCAACTTTTTAATTACCAAGACTAAAAATACTAGAATATAATTAAAATGTGCTCCAGTAGTTGTAAAGAAAAATACATAAAATTCTATCAATCTTAACAGCAGACACTCAAGCAACTCTCAAAAAACAGTAATGAAGAAACAAAAGCTATGACTGGAACCCAATGTAGAGCAAAGCAGGCTCAGGACGAGTTCCAGCAGTGCAGACAGGGACTCTGCAACGGGGAGTCAAGCTGAATACACATAACAACGCACTCAGCAAAATACTTAACCTATGCCATAAACAGAAACCACACACACACACACACACACAGAAGCGCCAACCAAGCTGACTTGGGGGCCTCACTCTCTGAGTGAAGCTTTCCCTTCCCCTCCCTCTTCTAGTGCCTGCCTTCTAGAAACTGTTACAGCTTAACCTGCTCCTGCCACTGGCCCTGTCCGCTTTCTGGCCCACAATTTTTTACCTTCTCTCGCCCCTGCTCAGTCTTTGTCTTTCTGTCTGTCTATATGTCTGTCACTGACTCTGTCTCAGTCTGTCTGTCTGCCAGTCTTTCTGTCTCTGTCTCTCTGTCCCTCTCTCTGTCTTTGTCTCTCTGTTTCTGTCTCCATCTGTCTCCCATCTCTGTCTCTCTCTCAGACACACACACACACACACACACACACACACAAAACTGTCCTGGCCAACAAACAAACAACAAGCAGATCCCCCCCCTTTTTTTAACAGAATAGCTAATGACAGAATTCTTTTCAATGATTGGGAAAGGAAGGAGGAGCTGAGAGAATGAAATCACCCAGGACTAACATATTAATTAGGTTTGTCCCCCTCAAACTTACCAATTCAATTGCAATAGCTCGAATGCCACTTACATAAGGTACAAATCACTGATTCGATTATTTCAACAGCACGTTTTGGTGTGTGGGGTCTGTTGAGGATTCAACAGGGAGCAAACGGGCAAGACCTGCTGACCTCAAAGCACACATGAGTTCCCATCGGAGATGTAACTGCAGCTCAGCACAAGCGAGCAGGTTAATTCTGCGTTGAATAGCCAGAAAGCTGCTTCTCTCTAATCAGCCGTCTCTATAAAAGACCTGCATTCAGTCTCCCAAGTGAAAGCCACAGAGATCCTTTAGCATAGGAGTGGGGGAAAGGGGACCAGAATCCCCCATCAGATCTGATGCTACAGACTAGCGGAAAGCCGCCCATCTTTGCGAGCCCCATGAATCAGTGTAATGTGGGAAAGCTGGGGAGGCATGTCCCCCAAACACCTGTTCTTAGGTTTAATATTTTTAACATCTGGTGAGACTTATTATGGAGGAGAATAGAAATTGTAGGTAAACTTAACTGAGCCTTTCTGGCCAGACAATGGATATTTTCTTTTGTGTTGTTTTCTGATACTTTTAGTTTGAAATGACTGTGCACACTCAGGAGGTTGCAAAGCAGCCCAGAAGTTCTGTGTGTCCTTCCCTGAACTTCGTTTAGTGATGTTCATTTTATGGATCTATAGGATAACGTGGAAACCAGAAAATGGACATTGGTGTGAGCCTGAGTGAGAGTATGCCTATATGTGAGTAAACTTGTGCATCACTGTGTATATGTGTGAGTATATATATATATATATATATATATATATGTATGTGTGTGTACATATGTATATGTGAGTGTGTGTACATATGTGTATGTGAGTGTGTGTGTGTACATATGTATATGTGAGTGTGTGTGTGTGTGTGTGTGTACATATGTATATGTGAGTGTGTGTGTATGTGTGAGTGAGTGAGTGTTCATGTACTAGGTTTCCATTGTGCTAACATGGCTAGTTTCCTTTCATTACCACCAACATCACCACCACCAAACACAAGATATAAGAGCATTCTAGAACCACAAAGAACCTCTGATTCCCACTATCCCTAATTGCTAATGAGGAATTCATTCTCTGTCTCTATGATTTTCTCATTTTCAGAAAGTGTATAGGAAGAAACACACAATGTGTGGATTGTTTTATTGGCTCATCATAATTCTCCTGAGATTTATTAAAGTTATTATGTCAAGTGATTTTTAAAACATATAATATCCTAAGTGCCAAAGTAATATCATGTCCATCTCTATTGAAAACTATGCTTCAAGTCAATATGATACTCTGACCACAGTTAATAGCTCTTAATCAAGCAGGGTAATTGAAATGAACAAGCAATGAATGGCTTTTGTTTTGTTTTAACAAAGGCACTTTATCCAGGATCATTAAAGAGCAATTGAATATGTGATTTCAAGTGCAAATTATCCTTTAAAATGTCTACCTCAAAAAAAAAAAAATCTTTTACTGGCACCTTGTTGCCGAAGTGTGGATAATCAACAGAATATAAACAGACTTCTGGTTCACCAAAAGCTCTCCTTTAGACAAAACAAAACAAGCAAGCAAACCAAGCTCACGGTAGGGCGGTCACTTGCTCAGTCACGCGTTTGGCTTGTAAGTGTGAGAGCACAGAATTGTCACTTGACAGAACAGTCAGGAGAACAATTAACATACTCAGTGCCAAACATTGGCCTGTACATATGCCTACTCAGACAAGTGCACCTGCACACACAAACATGCTCCTCACATGTATGCATGTATGTACAAAGACATATGAGATATAGACAGACACATAGAGAGACAGAGACAGATACACACAGAGAGACACACAGAGATACAGAGACAGAAACAGAGACAGAGACACACAGAGAGAGACAGACACGCACAAAGAGAGACACACAGAGATACATAGAGACACATAGAAGCATAGAAACAGAGAGGGATAGACAGACAGACCCTCCCACACAGACACACATAGAGATTATGCTTAGGAACAATCTTCCTTCCATGAAGCCATTGTCAGATGATGCTGGGGCAGACGCCACAGTCTGTAAGATCGAATAAATCAATGGCTCTTAGATAACACAGCATCATGTCAATTCTTGCTTCTTAGCAGGTGACATATGTCAATCACATTTTCAACTAAGAGAGCATCTCAGCCTTTCTCTATTGACATGAGAGCTACACCCAGACTGCCTGCTACTTAAATTTGTGTAAACCACAGTTGATAAATGATATGGGAAGCCTCTTCATGAGACACTAGCTTCAGGCAGAGCTTTCAAATGTAAATTCAATTTACATTTTTTACATTAATTTAAAAAAATTTACATTTTAAATTAAAATTTAAATTAATTAAATTTTTAAAAATTAATTTAGCACTCCTAAAAAATATTCATCACAACCAAGATTCATAACCACACTATCTTAGCTTTCATCTGACATCATTATTAGAAAACATTATTTTATAAAATACACTTATTTATTATCCTTAAATAATGTTCTTTTTTTCTATCAAGAAGCCATCCATACTCACTATACATAAACTGGGAAGTACACATAAGAAAAGGAAAGAATGTTTTTGATAGCTTCAGTCTCCAATCATGGTTTATTTCCAGTTTGTCTTTTTTTCTTCTGTGAAATTCACTGTAGAACCTATCACAATAAACAATGTACAAAGTGTATTTTCTCCCTGGAAAATAAATATCAGGAAACTGTTATGCTATTTTATGTTCTTAATGTATCTTCCATTAGACCCTACTTAGTAAGGAACTCACTTAATGTTCTATTTTACTCTTTGGTGAAACTCAGAATATGGTGTGTTCAGCAGAAATGTTCTTTTTCTTCGTCTTCCTCTTTCCCTATGTGATCACTAGTCTCTGTCTTATCTTTATTTTAACTATCCTGAGTATAAAATATATTTTCAAGGGAACTTTTATTTATTCACATTATGGTGTGTGTGTGTGTGTGTGTGTGTGTGTGTGTGCGCGCGCGCGCGCGCGCGCGCGCATGTACAGGTTTCTATTGGGACTAGAAGAAGGTGTTGGACCCCGTGCTGGTTTGAATAAGATTGGCTTTCACAAAATTCTGTATTTGCATGCGTACTCCCCAGTTGATGGGCTATCAAGGAAGGACTAGGAAGTCTGGCCTTGTTGGAGAACGTGTGTCACAAGGGATTGACTTATAGATTTCAAAACCACATCAGGCCCAATCTCTCTCTCTCTCTCTCTCTCTCTATCTATATATATATATATATATATATATATATATATATATATATATATATATAGGATCCTAATGTAAAGCTCTTCTCCACAGATGCCCCATGTCTACCTCTGCGCTGTCTGCTCCTTCCATGATGACAATGGACTAACCCACTAATACTACAAACAAGCTTCCAATGAAATGCTGTCTTTCAGAAAAAACCGCTTTGCTCAAAGTATCTCCTCACAGCAACAGAATGCTAAGACAGACCCTCAGAGTCAGAATTACAGCGTTGTGAGCTATCTGACCTGAACGCTGGCATGAAAACTGACTTTCTCTTGAAGACAAAGAAGCACTTTTAATTCCTAAGCATCTCTCAAGACCTCTGAGTATAGAGGTGGTAAGGTGAGGTCTGGCCACCTTGGAAGGTAAGGTGAGTTGTCGGAGAAAGGGTGGTGTGAATATGATGTTTGAATGTGAAGTGTCTTTCATAGGTTCACATGTTTGAACACTAGGCCGGCAGATGGTGGCATTGTTTGTGAGGGTTATGGAACCCCAGGATGTGGAACCTTGTTGGGAGAAATGAATGAGTAGGCAGAGGCTTTTAGGCTTATATGCTGTGTGGTGGTTTGAGTATGTATGGCCCCCATTGATTCTTGGGCTTGAATGCTTGGCCCAAAGGGAGTGGCATTTTAGGAGGTGTGGTCTTGTTGGAGTTAGCGTGGCCTTGTTGGAGGAACTGTGTCACTGTAGAGATAGGATTTAAGGTTATAGGTGCTCAGGCCAGTCACACAGTTCTACAGGCTTAAATTTTTCAAAACCTTCTTTAATTATGGTTCTTTAGTGCTTCAGCTTGCCCTCTAGCCCACCACCCACCAGAGCTAGGGGGAAAGAAAGTTAATAGGAAGTGGGGGCTGTGGACCTGTTTAGGTATAGTTTTTTGGAACGATTCCAATCTTCATGGTCAGCAGTCCCGTCCACTTGGGAAACACCAAACATGAATCAGTAGCAGTGGCTTGATCCAGAAGAAACCGTGAGGCTCTGTAGACAGGCATGAGTCCACAGAAGCGGCAAGATGCAGCAGGAATACCACCGGAAGTTCCTCGGTGTGTTTCTCTCTATAAAGCCAGGGCAAGTGAAGAGCAGTGAAGAAAGCAGGGCAAACCAACGCACGAGTGTCTCGGCAAAGACCAGCGTCAGTCATCAAAGGCCAACAAAGACCAGCAAAGAGTTGCAAGGCAAACCAACGCACGAGTGTCTCGGCAAAGACCAGCGTCAGTCAGCAAAGGCCAATGAAGACCAGCAAAGAGTTGCAAGGCAAACCAATGCAAGAGCCATCCGCTGTCCGTTGGGTTATACTTAATAATATTTCCAAATATCACAGTCCTCTCAAAGTATGCTCCAGCAAAACATCACATGCCCTTTCACCAGGTAGCTTCCAGAAAAACACCACATGTCTGCTCTCGGCAAAACATCCTCTCATAAGACAGTTTCCAGAAAAGCATCACACGACACAACTGAGTCTCCAACACAACTAGAAATTACCACTTCACCGTCTGCTTCTGCTTCCTGCAGATCGAGATGGGGAACTCTTGGCTCCTTCTCTGGCACCATATCAGGCGGGATGCTGCCAGACTTCCCACCATGATGATAATGGATTAAACACTACTTTCTGACCATGCTAATAGCCTGATACCACCTGCCCTTCTCTCTCTCTGCTTCCTGAGTGTGGATGCCATGAGATCAGCTGGCTTCCTGCTCCTTCTCGCTGGGTCTTTCCTGCCTATTGCCTTGCCTTTCTTGTCATGATAAAAGCTATACCTCTGGAACTGTAAACCACAGGAAATCTTTTCCCTCTTTAGCTAATTTTTGTCAGTATATTATATATCACAACCAGTATGTGTGGGGGGGTGGGGTGGGGAAGGTTATATAGAAGGTTATAGATGATGAAGTCTGATGGGAGAAATCAATTTAAATAAGAAAAGGAATGAGATTCAGTGTGAGCCACGGACCCCGCCGGGTCATCTCAGGTGAGGACATGGGGAGCGATGTCAGCTCAGTGCTGAGGACCTGCGACTAGCTGTCCAATCCTGTAGCTCAGGATTGTGGCGGAGAGCTGAAGAAGCTGTGTAAAACATTGGAAGATCTGAGAAAATACAGGGAGTTGCTAATCACAAAGAAGATATCTAATAATAATAATAAAAGTGATGGTGTTTTAGAGTCAGTCTGTTGGTTGGGGTGGTGGGAGTTATCCTTCTCCGCAGCAGGGCCTGGGTTTTGTCTCCCACTGCCTGCCTTGGTAAGATGTCCTGGTTGAGAGGCCACAAGGCTAACGTGCTGTGGTAAAGAGTCAAGGAAGGACCAGGAAGTCTGGCCTTCGAGGGAAGAAGTCCAGGGGGAAGAGCCTGGGCTTGGACTAACTCCAGAACGTCCCATTAGCAGCCGAGTGACCTCCCTGCGATGTCTCCTCCCCTGTGAAAACAATGCAACAGCTCTGTCTTCCTTGACTCACTTGTTTCAGGAGATAGATTTGGAAGACCAGGATAGAAGGCACCAATAAAAGGCACTCTGCCAACGCCAGGAAGAGCTTTCTTTAGAAAGGCAAAATTTGGCTGGTTCATGTCTGAACACTATAGCTGTCATATATATGACCCGAGTCTACTAGCTCCCGAAAATATTACAGACACTTGAAAATCTGTGTGAACATATGGTGACAGTGTGAGCCGTGGGTGGATTGTGCTTATGACAGGAGAAATCCCAGGCAGAAATGGATGTTAAAAACAAATAGATAACTCTTCAAGAAGCCTTCTGTCAGCCCTGCCTGGGGTCACATTTTACTCCAAACACTGAGTAAAAAAATGGAGTCACATAATGGTTCAAATGTTAGAGATACCTTCCTGACAGCAAAGGGAGGGGAGGATGGTTAAAGATCAGACACGGCAGCGAAGGCTGGAGAGACGCCTCAGCAGTTAAGACGGTGTATCGCTACCACAGAGGACCCAAGTTCAGTTCTCGGTAATCACGTGGGGAGGCTCAGAGGTAACTGCAGCTTCAGGATCCAACACCTCTGACCTCCAGAGATAGGTACTCTTGCACGCACATACCCCCATGTACATAATTTAAAGTAATAAAAAGAACTCTTTAAGAATCAGTAACAGAGCTGGAGATCCAGATTAGTGGTGGGGTGTTTACCTAGCATGTGTAAAGACCCTGGGTTCTATCCCGGCATCGAAAACAGAATCTGACCACGGGATGGGAACATCTGGTTAGGTACGCAGAGGGTGCTGAATGAGCTAAAATAGACACTTGTGACTTAAAATTAGTGCCAATTAAGCATGTCGGCTTTAAAAACATGAAACGATGCCCAGACTAAGTTTTAATTCTCTCACAAGAGCATCTCCCTTTAACTTTTCTACACCCTTTTTAAAAAGTGTGTGTGTGTGTGTGTGTGTGTGTGTGTGTGTGTACCACAATGCATCTATGAAGGTCAGAGGACAACACAGGGAAATTGGTTCGTTCCTTCTACCACTTGGGGGGTCTGGGGAACAAACTCAAGTTGTAAGATCTGGCACAGCATCCTTAACCACTGAACCATCTTGCCGGTCCCCTAAATTTTCTATTCTTCTAATCAGTTCCTATCTTGGATTTTTACAAAAAAATATTTTTCCCAGATTCTGCTTTGGTTCTTTTTATCCAGGTTACATAGCTGAGGCTTCAGGCTTAACATAAATGTGACATTTAACTAAGAAGTCGGAACCCAAGACGGGTGCAGATTTTCATTATGTATAAAACAGAAACTCAGTCATTAAAATTAAAGGCCTTCCCGCTGTAGGGCTGTCTATTTGTTTGAAGTTTTAATACAGTCGTATAACATCTCAAATAACTTGCTTACTTTAAACAACAAATATTTGAAAAGGGAAATAGGATTGAAAGCCTAAATCAAGGAACAGCTTGTTAAGAAAGCAATATTCAGGGCATAAATTACTTGTTAAAAACTCGCTATTTCATTACAGCTTGCTATTTAAGGAACTTGGATGAATCCCTCCACAGAACAAATAAAAAGGCAGCTAACGAGCAAACTTCCTGACACAGCCATATCACAGCTTCGTGCGTCAGTCTTTCCTGAAGGGTATGCTACTAGCCACGGCATATGCGCTACATTATAAAAACCCGCAAACTTTCAATCGTGTTTTATTTGCCCTCTGAGGAGCAGAGTTTACGGAAGCAGCTATCTTGGAGAGAATCGAAGCATATGTGTAGTTTTGAAAATGTGAAATGTGAACTTGGCCAACAGTCTCACTTCTCTTCTTTTCTTTTCTATTTTGTTTCTCATTTCTTTATCTTTATGGATTCCTTGTGATTTTCCCATCATGCACCCTAATCCCACTCACCTCCCATTCTTTCATATCCACCCTCATCCTCCCTTGCAACCTCCCCCACAAAAGAAAAAATAAACCATAAACAACAACAACAACAACAACAACAACAACAAACCCCTCCCGTTGCGGAAGCTGTCGTGTGTCACGGTGTGTCCCACCGTGCACTCTTTTTGTCCACACATCTTTGCTTGCAAATGTTCATTGCAACAAGTTCTCGGTCTGGTTTGAGGTCTCTGGCTTCTGCTACACTATCAATACTGGATCCTCACTGGGACTCCTCTCAGATGTCCTGTTCTTGCCCTGTGTGTCGTAGAGTCCCTGAAGCTTTAGATCAGTAGGACTGGCCCCTTCACACACCCCCGAAGTTCTTAGAGCGGGTAGATCTTGGGGTAGGTCAACTCGAAGCCTGGATCTGCTCCTGGGTGGTAGCTGAGTTGGTCAGCCTACCAGCTCTCCCTCCACCCATGCCACTAGGGCCAGTTACCCAGCAGTGGCCGGGCTAGCTCACCCGAGGCTGCAGCTGCCTGGGAACAGGCTCATCTTCCCTGCTCTCATGCCCTTGAAACTGGTTCCCCCATGCCTATGCCATCAGGGCCGGCTCTACTGAGTGCCCAGGCAAGGTGAGAAGCCAGCTATCCCACCTGCCGGAGCCAGCCAGAGAATTGTGCGGGAGGACATCTTTCTCTCACCCACACCACTCCATGGCAGATGAAGGGTAGGACCAGCTCTCCGGCATCTTATCCGGGCTAGTCTGTGTCTCCACCACCAGGGTCAGCTTTACTGTGCTGCTGGGGCGGGCGTGGGGAGGTGGAAGGCCCCCGCTCCCAAGTGCTGCAGCTGCAGCTGTTAAGGGGTGGGATCAGCTTTGTGCCGCACTTGGCATCGACATGATCCATGGCTGCAGCCCAGAGCAGGGATATCTGCAGAGCCTTTGTGGTAAGAGAAGCCCCAAGCATCGACACAGACCCCTGCTCTCAGTGACAGCACCAACCAGAACTTCGCCATGGCCTCGGGTGGTAGCACAGGCTGCCCACCTCAGCTGTTCCAGATCCAGGCTATTCCTCACCAGTCTCACACCTCCATTTCTGCCCGCCTCTTTATAGTGCTCGAACTGCTCTACCTCTCTTTTCTCTCCCATGTCTCCATCATACTTACAGGCTGTACTGGCTCCCACTGCTGGCAGGCCACACTCACGCCGGCCTCTGAGGATTGCTTCTCTTATCTTTAGATGGAGACATTGGGTTAACTGAGATATTCAATGTTGGCCTCCTCCTTTCCTCTTCCTCCTCCTCCTCTTTCTCCTCCTCTTCCTCCTCCTCTACCTCCTCCTTTTTTAACCAGAACACATACTGCATGACTAGTAGGTGGTATGCTTTACCACCTTTCTATTTTGGAGAAACTTTAAACATTTTCGAAAAGCTTTGGATTTGCTTTGGAAAAGCAGTCCAAATGTTAAGTTTCTTTATGCCCCACCCAGTTTCCTCCAGGGCCAGCATCCTTTCCTGTTATAATCTGCTCAGCATCAGCTGTCAGATAGAAGATTTACTGAAGTCTATGCGCTAATTGAGGTTTCTCAGGTCTTTCCAGAACTTTCTATTCCAAGGTCACCATAGGAGGCTGGTGACCTCAAGTCAGAACCACGTTGTCAGAGTTCTCCGATTCTGATTACCCTGATTGGTTTGCTCCTATTGTTTTATAGAATATTCTGAGCTTGGATTACTGTGGCATTTTCCCTGGCTTTAGTAGCAATGGGATACGGGGTTATGGGGTGGACATCACAGAGCAGTGTCCTCATTGCGTCCTGTCGAGGGTATGTGCCCTTCGTAGGATTCATCCCCAGTGACCACGTTTTGAAAATGGTGGTTATTGAGCGTTGAGTGGATCAGAGAGGCTTGCTTAATAATTTAACTGGCACTCAGGCCACCAGAATAGTCCATGTTTGAAAATTTTCATAACCGACTTCCCTCCTGACAATCAAACTCAGAGTTCATGATGTACTTGCCCCACGGCTGAGGTGGCTGTGCTTGGGATACAAATCGGTGTGTGTGTGGGGGGGCGGGTAACAGAGCACTGGAGGGAATATTCAGGTTTAATTGTTTTGGTGGTGTCTGTATGGGTTGTCTTCTTGCAATGGAGAGGAGCTCAGTTCTCAGAACAACTTGGGTAGCTCACAACCATGTGTAATACCAGCTCAGTGTGAACTGACATTCTCTTCTCACCTCCATAGGCACTACATGCATATACATGTATGCACATGTAGCCATACACTTAATTAAAATAAATATTTAGAAGCATATATGTAATATATACATATGCATATTAATAACATATCTATATAAACATATACCACATATACATATGCTACATATGCATATACCACAAATACATATACTACATAAACATATACCACATATACATATACTACATATGCATATACCACATATACATATACTACATATGCATATACCACATATACACATACTACATATGCATATGCCATATATACATATACATATACTACATATGCATCTACCACATATACATATACTACATATGCATATACACATGCACATGCATACATATGCTGTGCACATGTGTGTGTGGGAGCTTATGCACATGCCTTCCTTAATCACTCTTCATGCATTTTCTGAGACAGGCTCTCTCACTGCATCTGGAACTCATCAAGAGTCTAGGCCAGCTAGCCAATGAAATCAAAGGATCCTGTATCTCTGCCTCCCTAGATCTGGTATTCCAGCCGTGTGATGCAACAACCAGCTGTTAATGTGGGTGCTAGAGAGGCAAACTTAGGTCCTCATGCTTGCGTGATAAGCACTTCACCTGTTGAACCATCTCTCCAGCTCACAATGAGATTTTCCCTAACTGATCATCTTCCTAGGTTGGTCACTTTCACCTCGTGAACATATGTTGGAGAAAACAAGATGTGCCGAGAAACAAATTTCTTTAACAAGACCTGTTGAGTTGCTATGGTTTGGCGGCATCTTTCTGGGCCAATGTGCTGGTGACAGGGTCCTCCATGTAACATTGGGAGCACAGACTAGGTGATTGGGAAGGTGTTTCTATCCAGAACATCCTGTTATTCCATTTCTGCATTTAAGCAATAGATGGTATGGGCCAGGCTCTGTATTTGGGAGTGAAGGTATAAAAAAAGCGTAAACCCTTGCAGCATGTTTCAATGAGTATTTTAATCACAGCAACCCAACAGCAGCTTACAACATCAGCCCTCACTAATTCACAGATTCCTCCACTGATCTTTTATTCACAGCACGACTTATGTTACGATATCATTTAAATTCATCTGCCCATTTTATATTCCATTTTGTTTTTATTAATGTGTGTATGAATGTTGTGTCTGTGTGTGCACGTGTGCGCACTATATCCATCTAAGTGTCCATGGAGATCATGTCAGATCCCTTAGAGATGGAGTTACAGGGTTCTGATGACAAACCCCAGGTCCTATAGAAGAACAGCAGGACAGTTTTTAAACTGCTGTGTCCTTTCTTTTTTTTTTTTTTTTTTTTTAGTTCCCTCCCCAGCTCTTTTAATTCCTTTTGATTTTATTAGATATTAAAATGGACATTCCAGCTTACTTCCTGAGTCAATTTGCTTGGAATACAATTTCCCAGCCCTTTATTCTTAATTATTGTGTATCTTTATTGCTGATGTATGTTTCTTTTTTTTTTTAATTTTTTTTAATTTTCTATATTCTATGTTTACATTTCAAAGGCTTTCCCCTTTCCCAGTTCCCACCCACCATAGTTCCCATAGTTCCTCTCCCCCCACCCAACTGTTCCCCTATCATTCCCCCTCCCCCCTCGGTTTCTTTACTAAACTGGATGCAATCTTTACAGGCCCAGGGTCCTCTCCTTTCTTCTTCTTGGGAATCATTTGACTTGCTGTTTGTGTCTTGAGTATTTAGGGCTTCTGGGCTCATTAATATCCACTTATCAGTGATTGCATTTCATGTGCATTCTTTTGTGATTGGGTTAATTCACTCAGGATGATATTTTCCAGGTCTAACCATTTACCTACAAATTGCATGAATTCATTATTTTTAATTGCTGAGTAGTATTCCATTGTATAAATATACCACATTTTCTGTATCCATTCCTCCTTTGAGGGATATTTGGGCTCCTTCCAATTTCTGGCTATTATAAACAAGGCTGCTATAAACATAGCGGAGCATGTGTCTTTATTGCATGCAGGGGAATCCTCTGGGTATATGCCCAGGAGTGGTATGCCAGGGTCCTCTGGAAGTGACATGCCCAATTTTCTGAGGAACCGCCAAACTGATTTCCAGAGCGGTTTTACCATTTTGCAATCCCACCAACAGTGGAGGAGTGTTCCTCTTTCTCCACATCCTCGCCAGCACTTGTTGTCTCTTGAGTTTTTAATCTTAGCCATTCTGACTGGTGTGAATGCTGTGTCCTTTCTTAAGGCGCTGATTTACCCATTTTAATATTCACAAGGATGAGATGAGGCAACCTACTGCAGAAGCTGTATGGAAAGCTTGAGCCCCACTTTCTTCTCCTCCCCCCCAAATAGAAGATCCAAAATGGTGTATTTCCATTCTCATAGACCTAACCAGTCTCTTGCCATTTTCCAGTCTGAAACATTTTCATATCACTTGGAAGAATTTATAAAGGTTGGGAGAAGGGTAATGAGCTATAAGAGCCTAGAGCAATCTATTAACATGTGACAAAACTAGAAATGTCATTTCTATAAGACTGAATGCGAAAATGAGTAGACGCAAGCTAATAAACTATATGTTTACAGTCGAGACTTTAATGATCATCATTTGTAAAGACTACAGCCCATTAAAACAGTTTGCTTGTGTATGCTAGGCAAGTGCTCTACCACTGAGTTATGTTCTCGACCCTTGTAAAATGCTACTGCGTTAGGATTTTACTGTTTCCTGAGCTGACCTTCCTTTGTATTTGCTGGGAAGAGAGAGCTGATTGTGGAAATATACTCATTTCCTTTTAAGAAAAATGATTCCAGTACTCGTTACTCCGAGGATTGA
Organism: Apodemus agrarius; assembly: GCA_964023405.1. NCBI lineage: Eukaryota > Metazoa > Chordata > Mammalia > Rodentia > Muridae > Apodemus > Apodemus agrarius. The sequence goes on along the minus strand of OZ030019.1, from coordinate 73,955,818 downwards.
AGTAAATGCTGTGTGTATGAAAGCATTTGGTAAAATGATGAAAAACGACACCAACATTTAAGTTTCCTAAGCATCTTTTTTCAAGCTAGACATTCAACGACGAGAAGATGATTGCTCATAAAGCAGGCATTCTTTGGCACTCCAAATCAACAATGCGTGGGCCATCTTGGTTTCTTGGTTGCTTTTCTTTTCTTTTTTTTTTTAAAAAAAAAGTATATGTAGATTAAAGGCATTAGGAATTACTGAAATGAATAAAACAAAACATGGGTTTATGAAGAAATCATTGATTGATTGTCTTCCTACTAGAATTTTTTCTCCAGAAGAACACGCTTATACCATGGCTCATGGGCAACCATGAGCTTCTCTATGCTGGGTAAACAGGTGACTCATGCCTCCTGCCGGCACAGCCTCCTTCCTTGTCCCCTTCCCTCCCTCCCTCCCTCTCGCCCGCCCTCCCTCTTGCCCTCCTTTCCCTCCTCCCCTCCCTCCATCACTCTTTCCTCCCCTTGCTCCTCCTTCCTCGCTCCACACCTCCCTCTTACTCTGCATTTCCTTCCTTTTACCTTCCTTCTCTTCCCTTTCTTCATTCCCCTCTCTTCCCCAGTTTTCAACATGAATGGAATACATTACAGCATAGACGACTTTGTCTCATTTTTTCACGTAATAACGTAAAAAGAATCTTTAAAAATAGAAACACAGTGGTGTGGCTTCTTAACTTAAAGTCCATTATTTTCCATTAAATGCACGAGTGAATTTTTATCACTGTGACCAAATATCAGAGAGATCCATGATGTAAGGGAGGAAAGATTTATTCCATCCCATGGCTTCAGAGTGGCAGTCCATGATGGCGGGGAGGTATGGTGGGGCAGAATAATCCATAGCATGGCAATTAACGCGAGGAGGAGGTATCCTGGAGCTTTCTCCTTGGCCTTCTGTTATTTTTTTTCTCCCTGGGCTTCTAGCTAATGAGACGAGCACCTGACATTTATAGGGTCTTCCCCCGCTAGCTAATTAGTTAATTCATCTCATAGAAAAATCCTCGTAGACACATGCAAAGGCATGGTTTGCCAATTTCTTAGGTCTGACAACCCAATCATATCTGACAATTAGGATTAAGCATCGGGGGCCTGTGTGATGGCTCAGCAGGTAAGGGTGCTTGGTTGCCAAGCCTGACAACCTGAGGTTAATCCTCAGAACCCATACGGTAGAAGCAGAGTACTGAGTCAAACAGATAGTCCTCTAAGCTCCAATGCATTCCATGGTGTGTGCAGCATAAGCGCGCACACGCACACGCTACAAAACACCTACAAAAATGTAGAAAACTATTAAGGGTCATAGTGAGCATATTGTAGACTAAAAGGCAAACACACCATGATTTAACATATTGATGAGGATTTGAGTTTACTTCTTTTCCTCCCTCCCTCCTTCCCTCCTTCCCTCCTTCACTCTCTCCCTCCTTCCTTCCTTCCTTTCCTCCCTCTCTCTTTCTTCTCTTTCTCCCACTTCCTTTCTCTTTTCTCACTCCTCTCCCCTTTCCCTTCCTCCCTCTCTCCCTCCTTCCTCCCCTCCCCCTCCCTTCTCTCCTTTCTTCCCTCCATCTCCTCTTTCTCCCTCTTTTCATTCTCCCCCTCCCTTCCCTCCCTCTCTCCATTCCCCCTTCTTTCTTTCCTCGCCCTCTCCTTCCCTTTTCATGGGGAGGTAATCCCAATAATTTACTGCAGTAGATTCTCTTGTGTCTATAACAAAATGAGGTTTTAATGATTATTTTGCAAGCTAGGAAAAGCCTTTAGGATTTCGTGGTAGGAGTCATATCCAGCACCTTCACATTAGGCTGCACTTAAATTAGAGACAGTGGATGGCTGTATATTAATATGCATATGGTAGCTATTATTTGAGCAGCGGGATATCTACTCTTCAGTATAATGAGATCCTTCAAGACAGGATTTTACTGTTATTATAATTATTACTTGCCTCTTCAAATTGAACCTTATATTTTAAATTTAAGTGTAAATGTGAGGTGGGCAGTAATAAAATTAATTTAGTAATAACTGTAATTATTAATGGTAGCTATTACGCATTGTTAATTATAATCATTTGCAATTTTATCATTCAGATAAATCTACCGTCTATCAGATTTTTACCACTATCCATGTTATGAAAAGGTTTAAAGTCAGCTCTATTAACTTCCAGGTAGCTCAGAAACCTGCCTTCTGAGCTGTCTCGGAACTTGGACACATGGTCAATTTCATTGTGGGGATTCGCTCCAAGTCTCATCCAGAAATAGGAGTTGCACATTTGTTAAAAATGGAACTACTCCTAAGTTATGTTTTGAACTCAGTGCTTATTACATTTCCAGTGTGCCATCCTGTGAGTTTGTATATGTTTATGTTTATGAGTGCATGTGTTGGGGTTTGGGGTTTGCTCACGTAAGTGTCAGAGTTCAGAATCTGATGACTGTCTCTATTGCTCTCCATGTTGTTTATTTATTTGTTTATTTATTTATATGTTTAAAACCCAGAACGTAACAATTTGGCTCCATTGGGTGGCCAGTGAGCCCCAGGCATCCTGTGACTCTTCCTGTCTAGTGTGGGATTACAGGTGCATGCTGGGATATAGGCTTTTTACAGAGACGCTTGGGATTGAGCTCAGGTCCTCTCGTTTGTACAGCAAACACTTCATGGACTGAGCCCACTCCTCAGCCTCTTCCTGTGCATTTCCTAGACTAGGGCTCTTCTGATTGATTTATGAGTCCTCAGGTGAGGCAAACAATGAACTGAGTTCTACCTCAGCTCTTGGAAAGATAAAGGAGCAAAGGTCACTCACTACCAGGCATACAGAGGTGCCGGACGGAGGCTGGGATTTCCCTTGACTCTTCTGCTCTGAGTCTTCCAGGAATTGCAAATGGCTGGGTTTGGGCTGGGCTGAATGTGCTGTGATGAGGCGAAGGCCTGCACTTCAAGCACGGGCCTGGACAAAAGTTGTGGTTTCCTCCTCCTGTGACAGAGGGGACCCAAGTGATGTGATTTATAATTGTCACCCCACTGCCCCTGTGTAGCTTGCTCTCTTTGCCTTATGCTGCTTGTGACAATCTCTTTATCATGGAAAACTCAATTCAAACATCACCTCGCTTATGTCGATTCATGGACTTTCGTGCTCGCACTGAGGGGCTACAGTGTCCCACCAATGGGTACCAGACTTTGAAGCTAAACAGATACCATCCTTTCCCTCATTTTAAAACATTCAGATGGATGTCGCATCTAATCTAAAGATGCTAAGCGCAGACTTGTTTTTATCCTAATTACTTTTGATAAAGTTAAATAGCTGGCCTCAGGGTTCCCTACAATTGAGGCTCACCAGGACAGGCTCACCTGAGACTACATGGTGACATTGGCAGTGAAGTCCAGAATCTAGCATGAGATATGCTACTCCGGATAGCCCTGGTCCACTCTCGCTGGTTAACATGAAAGACCCTTCTCAGAGGCCCTGCCAAGTGATTCTGGAATGTATTTCTAAATTAAAACACACATCTTAATTATTTTATGCTAATTCTGCACAGTCTCATGAGGGGTCCCTAGGCAACAGCATCATACTCAGGTTAAACAAAAAATATCTTTATTTTAAAATAAGATTAGAAAGGAAAAAAAGGACGTTATCAACTGATCTAGTTTGGTAGAAAAAGTCCAGGCTAGATTGAGATAAGAAATCAAAATTGGGGGCAGGAGAGATGGCTCAGAGCTGGAACGTGTTGCTGGTAGACATTCATTCGATGTTTGCTGAATGAAGAATGCGTCTAAGAAAACTTTTTTGTTGTTGTTGAGGATCTTGAGAATTCAGTAAAAGAGACTTGCTAACCTAATTTATCCAGCCTTTTCCATGGGGGAAAGTTAGGAAACCTTCGCTAGTCTAGTCTAGTCTAGTCTAGTCTAGTCTAGTCTAGTCTAGTCTAAACTTCCATACTAGAAGGCTAAATAGTGTTCGTGTATGCCCCGTATGCATGCAGGCATATGGAGGAGAGCTTGATCTTATTTTGTGAGATAAGCTGACTGGCAGTGAGTTCCAGGGATAAGACTTTCTCCACCAGCCTGCTGGGGGGTGGGGTTAGAGACTGAGGCCAGTATCCTCAGCCTCTTATGTGATTGCTAGAGATCTTATCTCAGGTCCTACCACTTGTCCAGTGGGAACTTCACCAGGCGAGACACCTCCTCGGGCCCCAAGAAGGCTGCTCTTCTTAACTGAAATAGTTATGGTGGAGGGGGAAAGTGGCCTCTGGAGTCTGGATAGTGGGTTTTGCAAGGCTGAGGAAACTTCCTGCCTGAGAGATGCTGACAAGCACGGGGCGGTCTATGAAGAGGCCCTTGGGGATTCTTCCTGGACAATGAGCGGTGCTTAAAAAACAACAATGTGATGAGCTCAGTCCAAATAAGTCACAAGCATATGGATTCTATTTTCCCTAAAACACACATGGCTTCCACAATTAAACACCAAAGCAATTTGTGGGGAAGAGGATACACAAGAGGGATTTGATGGGGTCCGTTTGAAAGCCTGTCTGAGGCCTTCCCTGAGCCCAGCATGGAGTCACTCCCATGGAGGACTTGAAGTGTGAGTTCGCCAGCTGTGGGAAACGCAGAGCCCCTTTCCAATGGCAAGCTGTCAGAACCGTTCACGGTGAAGCTCCGTGTGGGAGAAATGGCTTTGATCTTAAGAATAATGGGAGGAGTGGAATTACACATTTTTTTTTAACTTAACACTTTCCCTCTTTGTTACCCTGGCAATGTACAAAGGGAACTAAAGTGTGTCTATTTGTATGTGCATATATGTTATGATAATGCTCTCCAAGAACTCAAATCTCTCCGAATACATTCTCATTTGCTTTTACGGTGTATGCCCAAGAGAAATCTGTGCTCACTCTACTTCCATGATTAGGGAAGGAAGGCAAAGAACAGACAGAGAGAAGGTCCTTCCTGCATCGCTCAGCTGCCCACGAATAGCCAGAAGCCATTTCTCCAGCCTGCTGATTCCTGCTTCCAGATCCATCTTGCCTCGAGATTAATAAAGATGTGTAGAACATTATCATATATTAAGTTGAAACTTGCTCTCCTAGGGGGAAGGCTGATTTTATTCCAATGAAGCTGTAGCACTTAGCAAATGGTGAAGAAGACACAATTAATGTTTTCCCTTACGAGCCCAATCATTATACAAACTACCTGTCATCTCCAAGGCCTGATACAAGACATGGAGTTATACGTCACTCAAGTTGACCCTATCACCAAAAGGCTTCACATCCTTATGAAAACACAAAGCCTGTGCCACCATCTTACTTAACCAGATGCATGTGGCTGGCACTTTCCTAACAGCACATATAGGAGGGAGAGAAGACCTTCCCTCTTCATTTTAAGAGTGTGGTAAACATGTGCCTTTTATATCAACAGGTGTAGTCCACAGGATCTGGTTTTATGGGGTTTTCTATAATTGCTTTTAGATCATCAACCCCCCCCCCTCACAGAACGGTTCCTTAGAAGATTATGTAGTGTGATAAGTCAAACTTCATGGGACGGCCACTCCAATAGGGCATAGACTTGGCTGAGCCTTAACTCCTGTTGGGGAGCTTCATTTAATTAATGCTTATTTGCACTTTTCGTCTTTTCAGTTAGTACACAAAGAGTGGGTTTCATTACGGTTTTGTGTATGGGCTTCTCATACATATGTACCATTGTTTTATGTTCATAATTGGAGGAAGGGTGGCCTTTAAAGATACAACAGCTGACATACCTGCTCTGAGCAGACTCTCCAGTGGCTATTGGCTAGTGATTGCATATCCAGCATTCACTCACAGACTACCCTTATTATCTCTGGGAATTAACGAACTCTGAGAGGCACAGTCATCATAAATGCATCAGAGTCAAAGCATCATAAAACAGATTTTTTTAACTCACAATGCCACCTATCAGAGTGCTAAATGAAGACCATGATAATAAAAAAAAAAAATAATGGGGAGCTTTTACGTAGACTTTTCAATTAACGGGTGACTTCTGAAGAGGAAATCCCCCTTTCTTCTTCCTAGAGAAGTATGCAACGGTAGCAAATAATGCTATCATGTTATGGCAACCAAGGCTGGGTGGGCAGAAGTGACTGTTTCCTCACAGCACAGTTGGGGTTTAAACCAGACCTGAACTCTTAACTCTTCTCTACCCATGATGACCACAGGCTAGGCCAGTCTCATATTCTCCCTCTGGTAACTACAGTGCACAGCAGCCATAGCTTGCCTGTAATGGCTGGCAGTGTGTCTCCCACAGGGTACCAGGTAAAGCTGCCATTTACAATGATGAGCTAGAAATGGGGGCCATGTGCTCTCTTCTGAGCATCACACTGAGTCTGGTCACTTTGGTTAGGGATGTATTGTTTGCTCTTCCTTCCTTAATTCCTTCCTTCCTTCCTTCCTTCCTTCCTTCCTTCCTTCCTTCCTCTCTTTTTCTGCCTCTCTCTCTCTCTCTCTCTCTCTCTCTCTCTCTCTCTCTCTCTCTCTCTCTCTCTCGTCTTCCTTCCTTCTATTGTCCTTCCTCCCCCTTTTTTGTCTGTGTGTGTTTTTCTGTGTGTGTCATGTGTGTATGGCTTCCTGTGAGGAGTGCATATGTGTTGGAGGGTGTGCATACATATGCATGGATGTGGAAGGCAGCTATCAATTTTGGCTCTTATTTCTCAGGCGCCACCTGCCTGATTTTGGTTTTTTTTATTTGTTTGTTTGTTTGTGTGTTTTTGAAACATGGCCTATCAGTGGCCTAAGGGTTTCCATTATGGCTAGACTGGCCGGCTGCTGAACTCTACTGAGTCACCCGTCTCTGCTTCTCCAGTGGTTACAGTCACATGGCATCGTGCCCAGATTGCATGTATGTGTATGTGGATTCTTCGGCTCAAACTCTGATCCGCATGCTTGTAAGACAAATAGTTCACTGACAGCCATCGTCCCAACTCCCTGGTTTTTCTTAAAGAATGTGTTGGAACGGGTGTGTTCGTGTAAGCACTGCAAACACATGTAAACACCGAAGAGCAATGGATCAGCCACATGGAAGGTCCTTCACTTTGATGAAGTCTCTGATGAATGACACAGTGGCCTTCCACTCAGAGATGAAATGCAGACCATGGTGACTTTAATGAAGTATGTGTTCTTCCCTGAGAAGAAAATGAGCTTGGCGTTCTGGGTCCTTCTTTCCAGTCCTTGCTTGACTATGAGCACATCAAACAAACATTCAGACAGAGGACCTTTGAGTCAGCTTCTCAAGGACAGTGATTCAAGCCAGAAAACTAATTCAATCTTCATGCCCAAGGCACAAAGAAGGTAAGGAGAGCTGTCACTTAGACTCTATCATGCCCATAAAACCATTTGTCAGTTTCTTCCAAGTTTGAGTCAGCCTCACACGGACCACTTGCCAGAATGAACACCCAGTGGGAGATCAAGTGGGCACCCCTTTGGCTCTGTCAGCCTCTAGCTTCATTGCTGTATCATCAGAAGGGGACCATGACATCGCACACATGGCCTACCACAGATCACTCAAGGTTCCAGACTCTTCTGCGCCCTCTGCCCATTCCAGACTAACCACTCTCATGAACTCTGCTCGTCGTGGTATCATCACTGAAATGTGAGGTCTTTTGGAGGTGGCCACTGTGAGAGTCATCTGAGGCTTTTTAGTGACCAAAGGAATAACAGATTCCCAAAATCCTATGGGAACTTGGCTTCTTCATTCATCATTCACATTTGTGCATTGTTTGTGTATTATGTGTTTATGTGTGACCACATGTGTGCACACAAATGTCGAAGCCAGAAGTCAGTGATAGGTATGTTCCTCAACTGCCCATCATGGTGTTATTTGAGCCTGTCTCACTGAATCTGGAGCTTATAGATTCATCCAGACTGATACCTAGCAAGTCCTAGGGGACCCCCATCTTAGTTTCCCCCCAGTGATTAAAAGATGGGGGAGTATTGCCATACATGGCTTCTTGTTTTTATATTGGACATTTGGGGACCAAAAGCAGTCTTCATGCTTGCACACCCACCACTTTACCAACTGAGCCATCTTCCCAGCCTGGCCAATGTGTCTTCAAGCACTAGCTGTGAGTTGGTTGTACATTGGATTCCTTCCCAACAGGGTCCTCAGAAACAGGAAGGGACACTCAGAAAACAGCAGTGGTTTGAAAATAATGAACTTTAGAGACATAGAGTAACTAGGGCAAAGGCCCACTAATGGTGTGAAAAATTCTCCCACCTGACGTCAATGCTAAGACTCAGACACTGATCCTACACCGGTGACCTTTGCCCTTCTGTATAAAAAGGATTCATATGACTGTGTACCCATGTTTTACCAAATGAGATTTTGACCATTCTATATTTTGCGAGCCTTCCCAGTCCACCACCATAGGTATTTGGGTGACTAACTGCACTCGAGCTGAACAATGCTGAGTGTTTTATAATAAAATCTTTCCCCTGAAGAAAACCTCCTCTGATTACTCTTTAGTGCTTACCGCTTGCTTCCTTTCTGGAAGGAAGAAAATGAGAGGTTTTCATCGTGTGTGGTGTCCTGCTGTTGCTGCTAGACCTTCGAGTTGAGCCAACCCAGAGCAACTTTAGAGCAAAACACTAGGATTCACCCTTTGTCCCCTGAGATAAGGGGACAGCATGTTCTAAAGACACCTTAGGGGAAGTCCCTTTTTCCTCACAGCAGAATGAAAACCTCTCTCTTTAAAATAGCTACCTACAGAGTTTGAAGAAAAGTTGCTGTGTTGCCTTTTTTACAAATACATGTTTTAGTTAAAAAGAACAGGACGGTGATATAGCCCAAAGAGATATACCCAGCTTGAAAAACTCACATAAAGGTGGATGCTTCCTTTACTGGTTCCAAGGAGGTTCACTTTCAGCACACATCCACACTCTCCTTTCTCTCCAAGATACCGGGACTCCCTGAACACACGTACCAGTATATTGGCTCTTCAGTAATGCAGTGACCAATTCTAGCAAGTTTATGCTTTTACCACATTGAAGCAGAAAGAGTTGCTAAATGTAGGTGTACACCAATCAGACAAAGATGAGTAGTGGCTTTGGGGTCTTCCTTGCAGTCACTGCCTTGCTCTCAGGACAAAAAAATATTTAGACACCTGTATTTTTTTTCAGCCGTTTTATAAATCAAACCTTTCTTCCTATCATTGAACGGGAAACATTGCTTATGAGCCAATCTATGGAATATTGGGTTTTCCTAGAGATTTTGTGGCCAATGTAATTTGAATTTAATGTTTCCTACAAATATTGGACATGCAAATATTGGTTAACAGCTGGTGGCTCTTTGAGGAGGACTAGTAGGTGTGGCCTTGATGGAGGGAAGCAGGCTTTGACCTTGCAAAAGAAAGATTCAGGCCATTTGAAGTTAAATCTCTCTACTTCCAATTCATATAAAGAGTTGTGAGTTCTCAGTTCCTGCTCCAATGTCATACTTGCCTGTTGGGATGCTTCTGTCTGCAATGATGATGGACTCCAAAACTCTAGAACCATAGAATCTTTCTTCTATACATTGCCTTGGTCATGGTGTTTTATTACAGTAATAGAAAAGTAACTAATATAGCTAAATAAAGAAAAAGCATGAAATTCAAGTTGCTTTTATTTGTTAACTGCTACCTCCTAGCCACTGTACCTCAACTGAATGTTCATAGAAAACCCCTTTTAGGCTGGAGAGAAGGCTCAGTGCTTAAGAGCAATGATTACTCTTCCAGAAGTCCTGAGTTCAATTCCCAGGAACCACATGGTAGCTAACAACCATTTGTAATGGGCATCTGATGTCGCCTTCTGGTGTGTCTGAAGACAACAACAGTGTACCCACAAACATGAAATAAAGAAAGAAAAGAAAGTCCCTCTCTGTCCCCTTTCCACTAAATATTGAAATGCACAATGGATCCTGCAGGGCCACAGAACTTGGACATCAGGCATGCATATCTGCCTGCTTCTGGGAACTATAAACAATCGTGTGGACTTCACTTGTCCTGTGTGTTAGCTAGCTTTCTTGGCACTTGCCAAGACACCAGACAGGAACAACTTAAAGGAAAAGGGCGTATTTTTGGATCATGGTTTTATCAGATGCAGACCAGGTTGTCATAGCCTCTGCTTCTGTGCAATTGTAGCATGGCAGGAAGGACAGAAGTGTCATAGAACTGTTTATCTCACACCTGACAGAAAGCAGAAAGTGAGACCAGGAGGTGCTAGGGGCAAGGATATTCCCAAGGATAATTCTACAGTTATCTAATTCCCTCAGCTATGTCTGGCCTCCTAAAGTTTTTAGAAAATCTACAAATAATATACCTCCAGTTGATCACTGTGTACTGTAGTAATGCTATGGTCTTACTAATCCAATAATAGCTGTATACCAATCGAAAGTCCAAGAATTCAATAGTTGTTCAGTCCAAAAGGCTATAAGGAAGAAGTAGGCTGTAATGTAAGAGAAGGAATGAACTTGCCAGGGAGAGTGAAGACAAGCAGGCAAAAGGCAAGCACTTCCTTCTTCCAGGACCTTTATATAGGCTGCCACCAGGAGGTGTGGCCCTGATTTAAAGGTGAACTGCCTTACTTCAAAAAAAACCTGAATTTAGGGTGGGTCTTCCCACATAAATAATTCAGGAAGAAAAAGTCCCTCACAGGTGTATCTAGCCACTTGGGTTTAGTTAATTCCAGATGTAATAACGACAACCAAGGATAACCTCAGCAAGTGAGCTTTATTGGGGGAGGGGAGGCTTCCTATCCAAACCCTCTAGAATTCTCATCGGAAGAACCCACACTCCAGGAAACAATGAAGCGACCAATTGTTTCTTCGTGGAGACAAAACAAAGCAGACAGGCTTCCTATTCTCAAGGTTCCTGCGCCATTGTTAAATAACCGAACACAGTTCCTGCTTGTTGGAACATTTAGGGATATACTACTATAATTTAAAAGTATTTTATTACTTCTATTATTTATTTATGTATGTGTTTGTGCATGGGCACACAAATGACCAAAGGACCATTTGCAGGAGTTGGTTCTTTCCTTCTATCACGTGGGTACTGGGGGATTGAATACAGGTTGTCAAGGCTTGGAAGTCTTTTTTTTTTTTTTTTGGTTTTTCGAGACAGGGTTTCTCAGTAGTCCTGCCTGTCCTTGGAACTCACTCTGTAGACCAGGCTGGTCTTGAACTCAGAGATCTGCCTGCCTCTGCCTCCCAACTGCCGGGACTAAAGAGGTGCGCCACCACTGCCCATTGGAAGTACTTTTACCCACCAAACCATCTTAACTGCCCTCTGCCATTTGTATGGTAACATCCTGTTTTAGAACACACTCAGCCACTAGTGTGTGTACATTGTCAGGTAGTAAGGTTGATGGTAATTTCAGGAGCCTTTTGAAAAGTATCATTTAGTGCAGCTTTTGCCTCATATACGCGTTTCACTTGAATATTTCCCATTATATTACCAGACCTAAATTTTACTGAATACAAATGATCCTTAATTTGCTTACATTGTTAGGCCGTGGATATTATAGATTTAAAACTCATAATCATTTTTTTCTAGTGATTACAACCAAAGAAAAATTCCATACAAACCATTTGCATTTTCAATAGACTAGGAAGAAATGACAAAGAAATATGAAAAATCAGTTGAGAAGAGACAGAGATGCACCAGGTACCAGAGACTACCTGCTTGGGAAGGAACCACAAGCCTCTAGAGCTCTTTCTCAACTCAGCTCCACTGGCTTTCCTATCACTTACTCCATCTTAAAGTTAGTAGAGTACTCATCTAACCTTACTGCTATGAAGAAATACTGAGATTAAGATTAGAATAAGAGCCTCTTGCTGTCCTAGTTTCCTCTCTGTTGCTATGATAAAATACTCTGGACAAAAGCAACTGAGAACAGGCAAGGATTCATCTGGCTTACTCATCTGGGTTACATTACATCATTTAGGGAAGTCATTAAAGGAACACAGGGCAGGAACGTGAAAACAAGCCGTGGAGCAATACCTCTAACGGGAAAACTGACTCTCCGTCAAGAGTCCAGTAGAAACCATGTTGGAATACATGAATAGCCAGTATCAGTACAGCCCAGCATCACCCATCCAGGGAATGGTGCTACTTACAGTGGGCTGTGCCCTGCTACTTTAATTCACAATCAAGGCCTTCACTACAGATATGCTCAGAGCCAATCTGATCTGGGTAATCCCCAACTTGAGTGTCCCATCTCAGATGACTCTAGGCTGTTTCAAGTTGACAGTTAAGACTAACTAGGATACTTGCTCTCTTGGAAAAGTGTAGGCTCCTACCTTATACCCTCCTCTCCTACCCTTCCTCCTCCTCCTTCTCCTTCTTCTCTGCTTTGGCCTCCACTTCCTCTGATTCTGGTTCTTCCTTCCTTCTCCTCCTCTTCTCTCCTTCTTTCCCTTTTCTTTATCCCTTCTTTTCTTTACCTTTTCCTTTTTAAAATAATGAATTCTTTGAGAATTACATTCAATGTATTTTAATCATATTTACGTACATTCCTCAAGTCTCTTCCAGTCTTCTTCCCTACATACCCACCTTTGTGTCATCTTCTTTCTTTCTTTTTAAACCCACCAGATACACTTTGTGCCACCTATATATTCCCAGGCATATGGCCATCTACTGGACCATGATTTTCCTACCAAGAACCACATCCTTAAAGAAAACCAATTCCCTCTCTCAGAAGCTGTCAATTGCCAATAGCTCCCCAGCTACCAATGAGGCTTTATTCTCTCCTCTATGCTGGGATTTTATCTAGTTTGTGTTTGTATGGGTCTGATGCCTGCCATCCCAACCACTGTGAGTTCATTTTTGCACTGCGCTATTGTGTATAGAAAACACTGTTTTCTTCAGTCATACTCCACTTGTAGAATATGCAATCTTCTGTCCCTTCTTCCTTTGATGGTACCAAACACTGGGAAATGGATGTCCAACTTAGGGCTGAGCATTCAACAACCTCTCATCCATACCTTGACCAGTTGTGGGCCTCTGTGCTCATTGCAACCTACTGAGCAAAGAAGGCTCTCTGAAGGGGATGAGAAATACACTAATCAATGGGTATCACAATAAGCCATCAGGAATCGGTTTACTACTATACCCACTGAACAGCTGGTTCAACTGTCACTGAGCAGATAATTCAAGTCAGACACTGAACTTGGCTGCAGGGGGAAACTGCTGAGAATCCAGATCTTCACTCTGAATTGCTGAATGTTTTACCTGTAGAATGATAATAGAAGAAATAAATATCACAGGATGACATATGAAAACTAGTCTCTTTTTTTCTCTTCTGGGAGATGGGATGGAGACTCACATGTGTTTAAAATATGCAGCACTCAACACCCCAACTCAGGAATAACTTAAAACACCAAAGTGGAGACTGATGCACTGGGGGGAGAAATTATTATATTTCTTTGTTCAGAGGAAGCACAATTAGCATTTTCAGTTCGGAAATTATTCATGCCAAATTCACTTTCTAGTCCTAAAATAATGTTGTGCAAATTTTTGGCAAGTTGTTTCATGTTCGTGTTTAATGAAAGCAAAAGAAAATCTTTTCCTTGTACTTAAATGCCTGTTTAGCTTCATTTGGGCCATTCCTTTTGAACTGAATGCAAATGAGGGAGGGATGTAGCTATTCCATAATCTTTCTTTAATCAAGATCACTACAAAGCACTGGCTGCCTGGGCAATGGGTGACATAAATCATGGTAACTTAATTCTTTGTGTTTCACTAAAGGATTTAGTGTTTTTTATGAACCAGAATATCTTCATCAGTGCTATAGGAGCTTCAGTCAAAGAGCAGATTTTACTGAGTCAGTGTTGTGTTTCCTGCTGGATGAGATGAAGATGATGTGCTCTCTCCCACCTCATGGCGGCCTCATTAATACATGGCTGCCTTTCGGGAATCCCTGGGCTTGGAAGAGGCAGTTGGGAAAGGCCTCCCAAGTATGAAATGGAAACCAAAGCTCATACAATGTATCAACATACAAGTATAATTGTGTCTGCATTGTTTCTTTTGGCACATATCCATTGATTATAGAACTAGGTCATGTAAGGATATGTTCATGCAAGTAGACGATGTATTTTGAGCATTTTCCCTTCATATTGACCTATTCTTTTTCTTTCCTCTTCCTCCTATTAATCCTCTTTTATTCCACTTGCAGTGTTATGTCTACATTTACTTCTACATACTATATATACATACACATATATGTCATATATATCACACACACATACACACACACATGCACACATATATGATCTAAGATACACAATTGAGAGAAAAGACACTGCATTTGACTTTCTGAGTTTTTATTTACTATGATAATGTTCAGCTGCATCCTTTTTTATGTAAATAATGTAATTTTGTTCTCTTTTATGACTGAATAAAATGTTGTTTTAAATAAATACAGCAGTCACACATACAAATATAGGTATATACACAGACACACAATGCACATACACATAAGCATATATACACAAATACCTACATACACACCTATACAGGTATACAAACATATATGCATACACATGTACACATGCACATGTGCACAGGCATACATATATACACAGAGATACATGTACACAATGCATGCACACATACGCATATATGTATATACTTGCACATGTGAACTACTAAACATATATCTGTACACACATACAAACATATATATGCACACTTTGGTTTTGTCTTTTCTTCTTCACTTACAGTCAAAATGCTTCAAAATCTCCATAATCCAGATTTTCAATGACACAAATAGAGTTGGCAGTCTACAATCTACTGAAAAATATTGTGCAAATATATTTTTCTATGTAATGCCATTTATCATCAGACATTTTTGTTTCATTTTATTTCTGCAACATGACAACCCAAATCTGATAAAAATCTGTATTCCTCCCCCAACCCAAACCTCTATACTATATTTGAATATTTCCATCTCTTTTTATGGTAAGCTCAGGAATATTTATGTAATATTCATGAAGACGTGGGAATTGTCAGGAGAAGAACCATGCTTCCTGAAGAAAATCATCATTTCTTTTTAAAATCTGAGAGAAAAGACTAAGGCTCAAATTTGCAAAGGTTTCAGATACCTAGGTGGGGGGCAGGGGGTGTGGTGTAATGTGTTGTGAATGCTTGGCATACATGGGTCAGCCTGGGTTCAACCTCCAGATACGCGTAATTAAATACACTGTCAACGATTGTATTGATGACATGATAATCAATTCTGCCTGGATTGTCTTCTGTTTTATGAAGTTCATCCTTGTTGTTGAACACTGTTAGAAGGGCTCACGACCTAGGGGGATGTGGGATCATGGAGGACATCCTCATTACCATGCCTGTGCCAACGGGCTAACTCAGGTCTTGTAGAATCCGCCATCTCCCTTTGATACTGTATCCAAGTGTCCTGTCCAACGTTAAGCTGAAAATAAGGACAAGACCAGCTTAGCCTTCTTTTCTTTTAGTTTCATTTAATGTTTCTACATCTGAAATGGAATTTCCTTCTTCCCTTCATCTTCTTCTCCCTCCCTCCTTTCCTTTCTTCCATCCTTCCTTCCTGTTCCCCCCTCTCTCTTTCTTTCTGGCAGGGTCTCATGGAGCCCAAACTGACTTTAAATGCACTATGTAGCTGAGGAAGATCTCAAACTTCTCATCCTCCTGGCTCTACTTCTCCGGTGCAGATTGTTTGCATATACCACCATACCCAGTAGTTGCCTTACTGAGAATCAAACCCAGGGCTTCCTGCCTCTAGGTAAGCGCTCTCCAAGCTGAGCTACTCAACCTACTGTAAACTTGGAATGAAATCCTATCCTTGCAGGCCACTTGTGTTTTTTTTTTCTTTTTCCCTTTCTCTTGTGTTCCATGAGAGCTCAAGTATCATCCAGGGCTGATGCTTTCCAACCACTGTGAAAGACAAATATGCTCACTTTTACGTGTCTTAACTAGAAATAAAGTGAGTGCACACAAGTGCACACATGCACACATACATATGGACTATATACAATGTTTTTATTGTTTAACTTCAAAATATTATTAAATCTTTAGGTAGATATGGTGCATGCCTTTAAACCCAGCACGTAGGAGGCAGAAGCAGGCAGATCTCTGAATTCAAGGTCAGCCCAGTCTACAGAGCTAGTAGTTCTAGGATAGCCAAGGCTACACAAAGAAATCCCATCTCTTTATCAAAAAATCATATTGGGGCTGGAGAGATGTCTCAGTGGTTAAGAGCAGTTGTTCTTGCTAAAAACCAGGTTCAATACCCCAACACCCACATGATGTCTCACACTTCAGTTCTAGGGGATCTTGATGCCTTTTTCTCACTGCAGAGCTACTACATACACACACAGAACACAGACATTCATGTGTTCATAATACAATAAACATACAATAAACAAATCTAAAAATATTGTTAAAAATAACCATAGTAACTGCATGTAGAATACACACACACATACACACACACACACACACACACACACACACAAACACAACTTATATAACACATAGCTGATCCTTGCTAGATCAAGGCATGCTCAGTCTATTAGTAGAATAGTGAAGTTCTTAATAGCTATCCAGCTCAATGGTAAGTACTTCAGATTCTAAATAGTCAAAGTTAAGTCTTTTATTAAGCCACACCCCAGCTCTAACTTTGCTTTCATTTGGAAACAGAGATGCACTGACTGGTCAGGCTGGTCCTAAACTCACGCTGCAATGCAAATAGGTCTAGAACCTGGGATCCTTCTCCCTTGGTCATGTAAGTAGCTAGAAGGATTGGCCTGTGCCTCCAGCCATGGTACCCGAGTGCCAGTTCCAGTTACTTAGCTCTGTGATTTTCACGGGGAAATATGAGTGCAGAGTCTCAGTTCCCTCAACAACTCAATAACACATTACATCAATAGTGACTCAGGGTTTTAATATTCTCTTTAAAATCTTGTATGTTTTAGGGACTGATTGTTTCCTATTATACTCTCATGAACCTCAATGGACCTAGTCTCCAAAATAGGCAACAATAAACTCTCAAGCAGCAGTGAGAAGACTCCAAGGATCTAGTCAAGTTATATACTATGAATTAAAGCATTCAGGCCATTTTTTTCTATATGTATTTGTGCATGTTTACATGTGTATGGATGCATGTCTGTGCACGTATATACATGTGTATGCAGAGGCCAGATATTGATAACAGGTATTCCCCAATCAGTTTTTGCCTTACCTACTGAGGAGGATTCTCTCACTGCAAGAGAGAGCTTGCCATTTTGGCTGGTGTAGCCAGTCAGTCAGCTTGCTGCAGGGATCTCTGATCTCCCGACTTACACATGCTGGGATTACAAGTGGGCTGCCATCTTTCTCTAGCCTTTGTGTGGATGCTGATGATCTGAGCGCCAGCCTTCTCACGCCTTCTCACGCCACAGCGAATGCTTTACTCCCTCATCTCGACTCCCCCCCCCCCGTTTCCTTTTTACATACAATGGCTTGTATTTCTGGTGCAAAGCAAAATGTGAAGGAGACACGATATCAAGAGCAGCTTTGCGATAAGCAGGACTGTAATTATTAGTCTAGCAGCACCTCGTGTGAAGGAGACAGACTGCCCCAGCCTCATCCCGGCAAAAAACAAAACAAAACAAAACAAAACCAAAAAAAAAAAAAAAAACAGTTTTTCAACCACAAATGATAAACGGTGAACTAGAAGGAATGGAAGTCTGACCTGAAAAGATAATCAACCTAGAAATCTAGCAACCGAAAAGCCCCAGAGAGGGATTAAGTCTGCCACCAAATCTCTTCTTAATTTTGTTAATCAGACATTTGTCAGCACAGGGCACTTTTTTGCAAGTGTTAAGAAAATCAAAGCACAGGATGCGGGCCGGGGCCATGCCTTATTACACTCCTCATCACTGGGGAACATTTCTCAGGTTGACTTCCTAAAAGGCATTTGGGCTTCTATCTCATGTATGAAGATAATTATTTCTGTCATAATGAATAATTTAACCCAACTCCCACCCTCAGACCACTCATAGCTTTCAATAGAAGAAGATACACCGCCAGGTGACACATCAGCCTCTCGATTTTATGAACTTGGCAGAAATGTAATGGAAGCTAAAGTGTTCTCGGTCCTTCCATGCAACACCGCTTGGCTTACCAGCCTTTGTTTTTGTTTTTTCTTTCTAATGAAAAATCATGGAACATTAGCAGTGGGTGTCTCTCTAAATAGTTAGAAATGAGAAAAATGGACCTAGGATTAATTCCATGCCACAGCCCGGGCACACAGCTACTGAATACAGTGGCACGTTAGAGCTAGACTTGTTTGTCTCTTGATGAAAGTATTTACCTCCATCTCTCAGCCCTCCAAGACTGTGACAATGTAATGTATTAGAAGTCAATAAAGCAAGCCCTGCAGTGGCTTGATGCTGTCACACGCTGGCTTGGTAATTCAAGCCTCTCAGAACTCTGTTCATGTGCAAAAGGGATCTGATAATTTAATTTTTTCCCTTTTATTTTGAAACAATCTCACATTTACCAGAAAGTTGCTACTCTATTACCAAGAGCGTTTTTGTTTCAGAACCACATAAATGAATTTCCTGTCTGAAGCCAGCATAGTGCTTGCTTGGTTTAATTTCTCCTTGCTATGACAAAATACCCTAATGAAAGCAACCTAAAGGAGAAAGAGTTTATTTGGTTTACACGTCCAGGGAACAGTCTGTCATAACAGGGTAATAAAGGTGGCAGGAGCTTGAAGCACTTAGTCATAACACATATACAGTCAAGAGCAATGAAGTATTGCATACTTACTTGTGCTCAGTCCTAACCACCGCATCCTTACAGAGTGCAGGACCCAAACCTAGGAAGCAGTGCTGCCCACAGTGGGCAGATCTTCTCACCTTAATACCACTAAGACAGTTTCCCCTCAGGAGTCTTCTCAAGTTAACATGTCCAGACAATTCCTTACTGAGAGTGATTTCCCTGGTGATTCTAGATTGTGTCATGTTGATAATTAAAACTATCATTATAGTGTTAGTTTCTGTTCTGTTGTTGTGATAGTGTCGGGACCAAAAGCAATGAATGAGAGATTGTCTTGGATTATGGCTCCAGAACAAGAGAGTCTATCATGTCAGGGAAGGGACAGTACCAGCATGGTGGCAGGGGGACATGACAGCAGGAACATAAAGGGAGTTGACCACATTCTTATTCACACACAGGAATCTGATATAAATAAAAGGTGGTGAGGTAAGGCTATAAACTCTTACTGCTCGTACCAAGTGACCTACTTCCTCCAGCAAGGCTCCACGTCCTAAACTTTCCTTAACCTCCTTAACAGCTCCAGCAACCAGGGACCAAATGTTCAGGCTGAGGGTTTAAATGGGGCTGACCCCCATAAGCACATATGCTTCAATGCTTGGTCCCTGGTTAGTGGAACCCTTTCGGGAACATTAGGGTGTTGTAGCTTTGTAGGAGGAGGTGCATAACTGGAGATGGGCTTTGAATTTCAAAAGTCCACACCATTGTCAGGTAGTCTGTCTGTCTCTTACTCATAGATAAGGGTTGGAAGCTCTCAGCAACTGCCCCAGAAGCATGACTGCCTACCTACCTACCTACCTACTGCCATGATTTTTGCCAAGATCATCATGAACTCACCTTCAGAAACCATCAATCCCAATCAACCTTTTCTTCCATAAGTTACCTTGGTCATGCTGTCTTAGCACAGGAATGAAATGTAACTAAGACAACATCTAGTTTGCAAAATACCTTATTGTGTATTTACTTCAAATGGGGACCAAATCCTCAGCACAACCTTCAAAATTGGGGATTTTTACAGAGGTTGATTCTCATCTCTCTAGACTTTTTATGCAGGCTTTTCCTTTTACACAAAAGTAACATATTGCCAATTATGTGTTGTGTTTACCTGCCTTATATTTTTATGCTCATATAAACATTTCCATCAATTTGAAATAAGACACCAGGACTTTCCTTGAAATATATGACCTTCCTTCATTTCTTTGCAGATAATAGCCAATTATTTCACAGAACCACCATGTTAGTATTTCCCTGGGCATTGACACATTGTTACAGAAGCATCACCACACAAGGATGGCATGGTTGGTGTTGTACAGCTTAACTCTCCCTTTACTGATGCTTTTAATTTTTGTCATATGGTTAAGATTGTTTCTCCATAGATATTCTACCCTGGTGACACTTTCTACATAATTGTTACGTACTCATCAATAATATTTTAATTAACTCATTTATTTATATCACATGGATACTTATTTTACTCAATTGGCTATAATTATTTCCAGTCATCAAAGATTTTGATATTTTTACTTTCTCAGATTTAGTCATAGAAGAGTCCCTTTAACTGGATATTGAATCCTTTTTAAATGATCTCATCTTACTATAAATTCTTCTTTGGGTACAAAACACATTCCAGGAAATATTGGAAGTCAGTCATTGTGCCAAAGAATTTTGTAGCTTATTAGCATATTATTTAGAAATATTTGTGAATAATATTTCATCACTGGGTGGACTTATTGCACACCCACTCTTACATTCACATCCATATTTATTACTATAGCTATCTCTGACAAAAACAAACAAACAAACAAACCTAGGCTGGAGAGATGGCTAAGTCAACAGAATGATTGTCCTTGCAAACATGAGGCTCGAACTTTGATACTCTGTCTTATGAGAAAGAAAATAGTCATGGTGCCATATACTGGGAACAAAGATACAGGTAGATCCCTGACCAATGACCAGGCTAATGAGAGCACCTGACTCAAAAACTGAAGTGAAAAGCTCATGAGTAACGATCCCCAAGATTGACTTCTAATTACTATACAAACATGCATAAAGGTGCTCATATGTACACATAAATACCTACACTTGCATGGACATACATAAGGACAGAACTCAAACACACAAATAGAATTTTAAAAAGTCCTATATTTGCACCAGTACCTCCAAATTTACTCTACACTGTAGTACTTATTCTAGTTTGCTTCTTTGATTGTTTTGTGTTTCTTCTGTAGATTGTCTCTCTGAGAAGAGCAAACCTGACCTCTGCAAATATGCTTATTAAATTGATCACTACCCTGTGCTATATAGATCTCCCTTGCAACTGACCTTCTGCCACGATAGGTCTCCATCCTGCTTGGTATCCACACCTAAAGATGTTTGGGTATCTTTCTTAGGTGTATTCCCCATTCATTCCAGCTCTGATATTTGCAAATACCATCTGTCTTCTGCTTGGGTGCAGAATATATAATACACTCTATGGACTACAGGATTTGGATTTCCTTATCACCTTGCTAAGCTTCAAAACTATGAAACACACATATCTCTCTGTCTTTACACAGGATCGTTGATTGCCTGGTGGAAAGTACTTCAACTGAAATTGTCTGATAACTTTTTGGTCTTGCCTCATTGCCAATGGCTACAAATTTTTGATGAAACCATGGATATCAGTGAAGATTTTATAAACCCTGCAGTTTTCTCTGAGCTATGACTCTTGACTGCACCAGGATTCCTGTCTTAAGAGAAGAACAACAGCCACAATATCTGAGTATGGCCTCACAGAACCATTTGTCTCACCCATTCACCACCTTGGGGCCCAAACTCTCAGGTCTAATCATACTGCCCATCTCCTACTCTCATCTCTGCATCCGCCCACCCTCATGTCTCACTCCCAGACTCTGACACACTCTTCATCTTGCCATTCTCCTTCAGCATAACCTTGAGAAGAATTACATTGACTTCTTGGACAATGGTGTGACCTATACAAATGTAAGATACTGACAGTGTCTCAATGACAATTGTGAGGTTGCCATGACAAGTTTCCACAAACTAGATGACTTAGTCAATAGAAATCCATTGCCTCCTAGTGCTGAAGACAGTTAAATCCAAGAATCAGTAGAGTTGCTTTCTTCATTTCATTTCAGAGGATGAAATGAAGTAACTGAGGCATATCTCTCTGGATGAAAAACCAGTTATATAAAGTTAGAACTAGTGAATGCCCATTTTTCTGAGAAACTACCAGACTGATTGCCAGAGTGGTTGTACCAACTTGTAATCTCACCAGCAATGGAGGAGTGTTCTTCTTTCTCCACATCCTCGCCAGCATCTATTGTCACCTGAGATTTTGATCTTAGCTATGCTGACTGGTATGAGGTGGAATCTCAGGATTGTTTTGATTTACATTTCCCTGATGATGTTGAACAAGTTTGTTGAACAGTTCTTTAGGTACTTCTCAGCCATTTGGTATTCTTCAATTGAGAATTCTTTGTTTAGCTCTGAAAAAAAAAAAAAGAACTAGTAAATCCTAAAGACCTAATATCAAGTTGATTGCCTCTGTCACAACTCTATTAACAATGAATGTCATATTAGGAGGCACCAAAATGAGGATTTTAACATATGAGTCTAAGAAAAACAAAATTTAATCCACGGTATCACTTTTTCTCCACAGAGGCCCGTATGCCTTCCACCTTGTGACTCCCTCATATTCTTTTTTTTCTTAATTTTTATTTTTATTGGATATATTCTATATTTACAAGTCATTTCCCTTTTTCTGGTTCTACTCCCTCATATTCTTTGTGTGTTTGGTTGGTTGGTTTGGTTTAGTTTGAGTAGAGCTTAACATCTTGGTTCTTACTGTGATTTGACACCAAAATAAGAACAAATTTTAGACATTGGAGTTCATTGTAATAAGGCTGTAGTTTAATGTCCCTCACATCCTCAAAGGATTTTACCTCCATAGTAGCTAAGAGTTGACAGTTCTGCTGTGCCAAAGAATGAATTGTAGACACAATTATTTGGATTACAGTTTTCCTGATATGGTCAAAGCTATTTGACTTGAATGTTTGACATCATTCTCAGCCAACAGGGAACAGGTTTAAGAAATGGTGTGTGTATTAAGATGGTCTATCTCTGAAGTCATTCATCAATTGTTTCAGTTAACAAAGGTTCTGTTTGGAAGGTGGCACAAACATTAGGTGAGGGTAAGATTCTGGTTCATTGGCTGTGATGATTTTGAAAAGCATTCATCTCAGAAAAAGAGTAACTTATATAGTCATCTTCAAAATTGCTACAATAATTATAAATATCAAGCAAAACATTCAGTCTTGCTCTTGTTCTTTTACAAGCCACCTTCCAAATTAATTGTCTATATTTCTTTTGGCTATAAACAAATTTGAAATATGTAAGCTGTTCTGAAAATCATAGTATAGAGTAAAAACATCAAATAAACAATCCTACTAATAAAGAGGCTGAGAAAGTGAAGCATGATTTCAAGAACATTTTGTGGTACATAGCAAGACACTATCACATACAAACAAGCAGAAAGTGTATATGGATTGTACAATATTGGACATATTTCTCTAATTACCAAATTAGAGAGAACACTGGGTGAAAGTCAACAAATTTCTAATTCCTAATATTTTTGAATTTCAATCTATTAGGATGTTAGTAATATTAATTTTATATTAAGAGATATTGAAGAAAATATCAGCCCACAGGATTCCTGTTATTTTTGTTGTTTGAGGTAGACTTATGTTTGGGTGAGTTTGTTGAAATATTACTTTCTTGCTTTTTCTAGGGTATAGTTTCTTTGTGGAAAGATATTGTGTAAATTTGGTTTTGTCGTGGAATATCTTAATTTCTCCATCAATTGTTAGTGAAAGTTTTGCTGTGTATAGTAGCCTGGGCTGGCATTTATGTTCTCTTAGGATCTGTATAACATCTGCTCAGGATCTTTTAGTTTTCATAGTCTCTGGTGAGAAGTCTGGTGTAATTCTGATAGGCCTGCCTTTATATGTTACCTGACCTTTTTCCCTTACTGCTTTTAATATTTATTCTTTCTTTAGTGCATTTGGTGTTTTGATTATTATGTAACGGGAGGAATTTCTTTTCTGGTCCAGTCTATTTGGAGTTCTGTAGGCTTCTTGTATGTTCATGGGCATCTCTTTCTTTTGGTTAGGGAGCTTTATTCTATAAATTATGTTGAAGATATTTACTGGCCCTTTTAGTTGGGTATCTTCACTCTCTTCTATACCTATGATCCTATGATTTGGTCTTCCCATTGTATCCTGGATTTTCTGCATGTTCTGGGTTAGGAGCTTTTTTTTGTGTGTGTTTTGTTTGACTGTTGTGCCAATGTTTTCTATGGTATCTTCTGCACCTGAGTTGCTGTTGCTTACACCTATGACTCCTGATCTCTTTCCTAGGTTTACTAGCTTCAGGGTTGTCTCCCTTTATGATTTCTTTATTGTTTCTAGATCCATTTCTGGATCCTAGATGGTTTTGTTCATTTCCTTTGCCTGTTTGATTGAGTTTTTCTGTAATTCTTTAAGGGATTTTTTTGTGTTTCCTCTTTAAGGGTTTCTAGCTATTTACCTGTGTTCTCCTGTATTTCTTTAAGGGAGTTATTTATGTCCTTCTTAAAGTCCTCTATCATCATCATGATATGTGAGTTTAGATCTGAATCTTGCTTTTCTGGTATGATGGTGTAAACAGGACTTGCTATGGTGGAAGAATTGTGTTCTGATTATACCAAGTAACCTTAGTCTTTGTTGCTTATGTTCTTACACTTGCCTCCTGCCATCTTGATATAGGGCTACCTGCCCTCACTATATTTGACTGGAGCCAGTCCTTCCTGTGATCCTGGTTGTGTCAGAACTCCTCAGAGTCAAGCTATCACTGGGATCTTGTGATTCTGGGATCCTGGGATCCTGGGATCCTGGGATCCTGTGATCCTGTATTCCTGTGATCATGGGCGAGTTAGAGCACCTGGCAGTGGAGCTTCCTCCAGGTGTTGTGGGACTGGCTGTGGAGTTTGTGCCCAAGGTCAGCTCAGGGCCCTGGTCCAGACAGAGTGGAAGGAACCTGTGTCACCGGTCTGACTCGTTCATATTCAAGCTAGTCTTTTAAACTTTAAATTTTTGTGCCAACTTATAAGAATAAAAATGTATGGAGAATATCAAACACTGGCAGGTGTCATGGGTCCAGCCAGGAAATAGCATGTTACACATTCTGTGCCAACCAGGACACAGTTTCACGGTGATGGACTTGGGATGAAAAGTGTCAACTAAAGGCTTATTTTAGAAAGAAAAACATTGGTTTCTATGATCATCTAGCTAGTGTCTCCATAGTTTGTGTGTAGACAAATAGACATCTACACATGTGAGAACCCATGGAGAATACCAGGTGCCCTGATATATCACATTCCACCTTATTCCTTTGAGACAGGGTCTCTCCCTGAACTGGGAACTAGGCTGGCAAGCAGGCACCACACCTCCTCCCTGTGCCACATTCCTGACTCCATCCACGGTTAGGCAGTCTCCATCTTGCTCTGTTTATTAGCTCTGTTAATCAGCAATGTATTTTCTGCTAAAAGAAATAATATTTTGAAAAATGAAGTTGTGCCTAATACAGTCAAGTACTCCAGAGACTCTAGTTTGGCTCACACACTAGCACATTCCACTTGCATTCCCTGTTGTTTCCCCCTGTGGGTTATTCAGATATGGATTAGAAACTAGCACTCTGGGCCAGCAAGACTGATCAGGGGTTCTGAGTACTTCCTTGGCATACAAACCCAACTCCATGAGTTCCATATTTGATTCATGTAAAGGTGAAGAGAAAACCAACTCTACGAAGTTGTCCTCTGACTCCCACTATCCCTTCCATAATAATAATACTACATACATTTTTAAATGCTTAAAAGAACTCCGGTATTCTCCTGAGAGGTCATTCTCTCCTTAGGGCTCTGTTAGCTCTATTTTATACTAATGATAACTGCAGCTACCAGCCTGGCAGGGCTAAATAAAGAACATTATCTTACAAAACTGAAAGTTACTGCTGGGAATTTTTTTTCTCAAACACCATTCTGCATAACAATATTTTAATGGGGTGATTTCCTACCAACTGGCTCACAAAACTCCTGCCATTTTTTTTAAAAGCAGAATTAAATAATATTGGGCAGCAGAGTGTGTCAGGCATAGATTACAGATGGCAGGAGGGCAGAGACATTACAAGGTGAATAAATTACAACCTTCAATTATAGAGCTAGGATTCGGAGTCGGCCCAGGAAGGCTGAGGCTGCAAGGAAGAGCAGCATCAGACGACACTGAAACTGGGTCCTTGAGAGCTTACAGTGCACCTGAGAGGCAGCCAGCCGCATTGCTGACAATGATTTTCTTGGCCACAAAACATCATATAGGGGCTAAGGAGATGGCTCAGTGGGTAATGAAACTTGCTGTGCAAGCAAAAGGGCCTGAATTTTAATTCTCAGCACACACACACACACATACACACACACACACACACACACACACACACACAAAGCAAGGCAGGGAGGGCTCCATGATTGTCTGTAAGCCCAGCATTGTCAGGCTCAGAGACAGGAGGATGGCTCAAACTTGCTGCCTGCCTGGCTCACTTCAGCCTCACTGGGAAACTTTGCCTCAAAGAGTAAGCAAAGTGGGAGTGAGCAGGACTCTGTGGCCTTACTGGGATTTAGGTAGGTAGCTCAAGGGTACTTGCCACTGATGCCTGACAACCTGAGGTAGATTCCCAGACCTTAGAATGGAGGGAGATGATTGGCTCCCAAAAATGGTCCTCTGACCCCAACATCCATGTCATGGCCTGGGGGTGCTGGCACTCATAGCACAATACAAAGAAAATGTCGGATATTTTTATCCTGATGGGTATACAATAAAGAGACAGTTTCATATATAGTTGGTTTTTAAAAAAGAACCTAAAGAACGAGACTTTCTAAGAGGGACTGTTGTAAACCTAAAGCATGGTAAACTCAGTTAAGCCAATTGTATCATAAGATGAAATGTTGCTTGCTCATTGAAATTACAAAAAATTATATCTGTTGATCTTGAAATACATTCACAAAATTTTGCTGTATTTAATAATGCACGTATAATTATGTACAACATGATCCCACTGTTTTCATTAGTACTCAGAATAGAACCATAGCGGTTGCAGCAAGAGACTGCACACTGCTGCCAGGATTGCAGGACCCAGTGACGGTTTTTCTTCTGTTCTTTGCTTTATCTGCAATTTCCATTTCTTTCAACTGTACATGCAAATTAGCATAGTGATTAAAATAGAAGTTGTTGCTATAATGTTTGTGTGTGTATGTGTGTGTATAGGTGCACATCTGTGTGTGGGTGCACATAACATGTGTGTGTATGCATGTGTACATGTGTGTAGGTACACAATTTATGTGTATGTAGGTGCATGTGTGTGTGCATGTGTGTGTGCATGTGTGTGTATAAGTGTGTGTATGTATGTGTGTATGTGTATGTATGTGTGTTGTTGTGTGTGTGTCTGTCTTTGGGGGTGTGTGTATGTATGTGTGTGTGTGTATGTGTGAGTGTGTGTGTGTATGTGCTATGTGTGTTGGTGTGGGTGTGTCTGTCTTTGTGTGTGTGTGTGTGTGTGTGTGTGTGTGTGTGTAGAGCCTAGAGGATGTCCTTTGCCTTTGCTGTCATTCTTGAGGCTCCACCCACTTCAAGCTCCCAAAGACACACACACCGAATCAGCCACCAAATGCTCCGTGTTAAGTTTTCTAAATGCCACATGTCCTAAGATGATGTTCCTTGCACTTACAGAGCGTTATAGATTCTGGAGATTCCATAAACGTTACAGTCAAAGCACTTTTAACTGCAATGACATTTAAAACAAACAGATGTGGCACTCGGGAGAAAAGTTTTGAAGCCTCTTTCAATTTACCACCGATCATGCAAATACCTAAACTTTTGTCTAACGGCAAGCAAGGAATCCGAAACTACACACTCAACACTGTACAGTCTTTCGCAGTCCTGTACGCAATTAAAATATAAAAGGAATTAAATTTCCTTTCCCCAAACTATGTGAAAATGTCACTCTTTATTTAATGCTGTGCCGAAACCTAAAATGTAATTGGGCCCCAGTAGTCAAAATGTTAAACAAGTATACTGAAGCCATGAGTGGGGTATTAACCGCACCCCATGAAATGCAGGCTGGTGGTGCAGCAGACAATTAAAATGGTCCTCCAGTTACTTAAGACTCCGCGCATGAAAACACTCCCTCAGTGCTCCGGTGAAGAATGCGTTCCCTGCATAGTTTTCTGTCAAGTTCCAAACCTTCCCCTTGGGCCCCAGCTGCTGTGCATAAAGCACAAGAACTGAGCAGCTCACCGGGTGGCGGCTCTGCCCTTCCCTCGCTCGCTCACTTATTTTTGTTTGTTTTTCCTCATTGAAACCCTCCGGGAGAGCAAGCTCCTAGCAAACTTCTGTACTTCATTCAAATTCCAGAGTCCCAGAGTGATAATTAGCAATTAGCTTTGGTGCCAAAATAGAGCACCCAATATTTTTTTGGCTGAGAGGTACGGACGACACAGGAGGCAGTTAGCATTAGTTAATGAATAATTACTAATTAATCAATTCTCAATAAGTAGCCATGTTCAGTTTTGCCAGAGACTGTTGGCTCTCAAATTGTTCCCCCCATTACCAGTAAAAACCAATTTAGGAGCTACATGATGGTATCATTTTTTTTTAAAGTCACACTGGAAAGGCAATCATAAGGGCCCACAACTGTTAAAGGGACCTTCTAGACATCTTAATAGTGCATTTCCAGTGGATCAGAGCATTCTTCACCTTAAACCTTGGTGTTTTAAATGTAGGATGGACACAGTTATTCAGGCATGAACTCGGCATTCCTACCTGCTCTCCTACTGGGATTCAGAATGTCTTCTTCTTCTTCACAAAGACGTTTGTACACATCGGGCTTTCTCACCGAATTTGTCAGCATTAGTTATACTGTTAATTATAACTTGGAAACTACTCGTGTTTCTACTTGATTTGTGGGGCTGTTTAAAAAGCAGGAGGTGACAGCTCTCTGTGTCCCTGCCTTGGCACTGGGTGACAGACAGTCTCACTGGTGACTGTCTCAACTTATTAAGGATTCTATCAGGATGGCTTTCTTAGTATTTTCATTTCAGTGGCAAAAAGCAAAGACTTTAGGAAATAAGAGACCATCTGAGAGAAAATGAGAACAGCGGTTACAATAACTAGATGGGCTGCACATATGTAAAAATCAGTATATGAACGTCAAGGTAGGCTTTAAAGATAAATTCGAAGGACCATGTTTTTACAATTCCTCTCAAAACCATTAAAATGAGATTTTCCTTAGAGTTCTTAAAAAATATACTCTGTGTGTGTGTGTGTGTGTGTGTGTGTGTGTGTGTGTGTCTGTATGTAGATAGAATCAGAGGACAATTTGTGGGAACCGGTTTTCTCTTCTACTATGTGGGTACTGGGATGGAACTGAGGTTGTCAGGCTTGGCAGGAAATGCCTTTACCTGCTGAGCCATCTCACCAGCCCCTTCCTCAGGGTTCTTAACTGTGTGTTCAAATATTGATTTGTAACCTGATGAACAGTAATGTATCTCTTGCCAAGGAGCCACAGGAATAGTGGGCATTATAACCGAACAGACCCAAATTCGAATCCCATCTCTGAGTGCATGATGCCTCCTGTGACCCTCTTTGCCTATC
The DNA here is from genome assembly GCA_964023405.1 of Apodemus agrarius. Taxonomy (NCBI): domain Eukaryota; kingdom Metazoa; phylum Chordata; class Mammalia; order Rodentia; family Muridae; genus Apodemus; species Apodemus agrarius. Next base: position 73,926,266 of record OZ030019.1, on the reverse strand, counting down.
TTGAAAGTGGACTTGTCAATTTCATATTCAGTATTATCCTGTGTTTTAAAGCGCACACGGTGTGTAAAACACAAGCTTTCCAGTAAGTGGTCTAGTAGACTTTAAAATGGATTTTCTCTTCAGGGTGGGGTAGATGGCTCCACCCGAAAGCGCTTCCTTGTCAGGCATGTGGACCTGAATTCAATCCCCAAAATACATGTTTAAAAAAAAGGCTGAAGAGATAGCTCAGTGATTAAGAGCGCCATCTAGTCTTCTAGAAGTCCTGAGTTCAATTCCCAGAAACCACATGGTGCCTCACAACCATCTATAATGGGATCTGACGCCATCTGGGGTATCTGAAGACAGTGAGCAATAGTGCATTCACATACATAAAATAAATAAATAAATCTTTAAAAAAAAAACAACCAAACATAATCCCAGCATGAGTCATATGAGGATATCCATATCACTGGCCCACCAATCCAGACTAATGGATGAGTCCCAGGTCACTGAAAGCTCTTACCTTAAAAAGATAAGATAGGTGGTACCTGAGGTGTGACACCCAAGGCTGCCGACCGACCATCCCATGCATGCACAGAAATTCATATATGTGTGCACCTTCACTGCACACATAAACACATACAACAGATTTGCAAAGATTTGTTTTTAACAGTGGGTAAGAAATCTCATATGTAAGTGACCTACTATGAGTTGGCCAAGAATCTCTCCAAAACCCATGTATTGAAGAGTTAGGGCTTTGTTTCTGAGTGGGAGGGGGGAAACCTTGAGATGTGGAACTAAGTATCAGGAAGCCACATCACCGGGGCCATGCTTCCAAAAGAGATACCAGGACCCCAGTTCTTTCACTGCTCTTTGAAATGAACAGCTTGATACTGTACTCTTCACCGTGATTTACCTCAGCAACGATGATGTAGTCAACCTTCGCAAGAGGGAGTCAAATAAGTCTTTCCTCCATCTCAGTCGGTGGTCATGGTGATGGAAACTCTATCTACAATGGGTACTACAAGCATCCACTTCAGATGTTACCCATAATTCTTTTGCCTTTCTTCTAACAAAGAAGAGAGATACTGAGGCCTTTTGTGGGAATAGGTAGAAATTTTCTGGATCGTGGGCACCACCTCTTTTGATTCATTTTATGGTCCTGTCTGATCAGCATCATGGGCAACCTTCAACTGTTGTGGTACTGAAGGTGTCGTCTATTATGCAAATGGGATGATAACGGAGAATGGGGTCTCTTAGAGGTCACTTAGATGGCAATCTTGGTGCTCCATCTCTTCAAGCAGTGCATTTGCGGAACACTCCTCACTGAGGGTCATCTTGGTCTTTGGAATAAGCCGAACTAGAGAGAGGCAAGAGTGCAGCCAAAACAGGCAGTCACTACACCAGGTCCTAGAATGCTATAGCAGGTAATAGAACAGCTCATATATAAGAGACTGACTCTGGCAGGGTTCCCTCCATATACCCACAGGGACAGGATAGCACTCACAGGTGCCAGGAAGAACCCAAGCAAACAGGCAAGGTCTCCTCCAGTCTCTATCGTGTGTGCTCGCCTCTCCAAAATTATCCATTTCACCAGACTTAGCAAAACATATAAGCCTTTTCATCTTTCTTCAGATGTTCAGTGTGTGTGTGTGTGTGTGTGTGTGTGTGTGTGTGTGTGTGTGTAGGTGCATGCATGTGCGTACAGGTGTAAGTGTGTCTTCAGTGTCATTTCTCAGGTGCTATCCTGTCCACCTCTTTTCTGTGACAGGGTCCCTCACTGACCTGAACTCACTAAGTAGGTAAACTGGCTGGCTAGGGAGCCTTGGGATCACAAGAATGTGCCAACCATGTCCAGCTTCTTAGCTTTAAATGTGGATTGTAGGAGTCAAACTTTTGTTCTTACGCTTGCAAGCCAGACACTTTACCAATTGGACCATCCCCCCTGACTCCGAATTGTCATTTGTGAAAACTCCAGGCCATGCAATGATTTTGTTAAAACACACCTGTAATCTCTTCTGTTAATCTGCCTTTCCTTTGGGGGTCTTCAGCCCTGAACCGCCCTGACACTAGCAAGTGTCAGAAATAGAACACAAAACCCTTCCTCCTGGATCAGATAAAACATTCTCTCAAATTGCTCTGTCCAGGTGCCTTCGATCATTAGGATATGCACCTTGAGGCAAAAGGAAATGCAAAGCAAAACCCAGGAGGATAACCAGAGAGAGGATCTCTTGTTGGGGGATTCAGATCAGGGGAGAGTTTTCTTTTGTCATGACTCCCATAGCTGTTAGGGAAGACTCATTAAGGAAATCTAAGCAGTGTCACTAGAAGCCATGGACTCACTTGGAAAAATAGGACAAAAGTAGTCTATTTGCACCTTTCCAGCTGAGGACCCTGGCATACCACTCCTGGGCATATACCCAGAGGATTCCCCTGCATACAATAAAGACACATGCTCCACTATGTTTATAGCAGCCTTGTTTATAATAGCCAGAAATTGGAAGGAGCCCAAATATCCCTCAAAGGAGGAATGGATACAGAAAATGTGGTATATTTATACAATGGAATACTACTCAGCAATTAAAAATAATGAATTCATGCAATTTGTAGGTAAATGGTTAGACCTGGAAAATATCATCCTGAGTGAGCTAACCCAATCACAAAAGAATACACATGAAATGCAATCACTGAGAAGTAGATATTAATGAGCCCAGAAGCCCTAAATACTCAAGGCACAATTAAATTAGCAAGTCAAATGATTCCCAAGAAGAAAGGAGAGGACCCTGGGCCTGGAAAGATTGGATCCAGTTTTGTAGAGAAACTGTGGGGGGAGGGGGAATGATTGGGGAATAGTTGGGGGGGGAGAGGAACTATGGGACATAGGGAGGGGGGAACTGGGAAAGGGGAAAGCCTTTGGAATGTAAACATAGAATATAGAAAATTAAAAAAAAAATTTAAAAAAAAGAAAGAAAGAAAGAAAGAAGGAAAGAAAAAAGAAAGAAAAGAAAAAGAAATGTTAGATGGCAATGATGTATTCTACAACCAAGATGGTCCTTAAAATAGACAGAGCATCATTTGGTCTGTAGTATCATACAATGGTGATGGTGGTGGTAAAGTTGGTGGTGGTGGTTGTGCCCAAGCACCAGGAGAATTAGGAACTGGGAACATCATCTATGTCTCCAGGCAGTGTTGCCATGGAAACCACAGGGTTCCCTTCCTCTGGACCACACCCACTCTATTCCTTGCCTTACCTTTCAGTTCTCTGATTGTACACCCACCGGGAAGAATCCGTGTGATTTATTCCCGAAAGATTAGAAGAACAGTCCTTGAGTGGCCTCTTCCTGACAAAGAGGTACTTCAAATCACCAGGCAGAAGTAATTCCATGAGGAAAGGGAGGTGGAATGATTAAAAAGACAGGTCAGAGGACAAACTGGAGAGAGTCTGGAGTGGAGCTCTGTGGGTGGATCCTTCATGCCAGCAGTCCCACTTACCCACCGCTGCTGTCAGGGCACAACTGCTCCTTTGTTCATGTAAATGACAGGCTTTTAAGAGATGACCCAGCCATTAACTTTAAACAAAAACACCTCTTAGGTTTCTCCTCATGAACCAGCTGCTTCCCTGGAATGACAAATGAGATGCCCTGGGCTTCCTGGGATGGTAGGACTGCCTTCTGCCTCTCGCTGAGGCAGGAGAGGGAAACTTTACTCCAGGGAGAGAGAAGCCATGAATCTCACCTTTGTGGTCTTCAGGATCGTCAATAAGTAACCACATGATGATCAACGATTTTTCAGTCCCTTATCTTAGCCTTTTCTTCAGATTCCACCTGACCTCTGACCTATGACACCAACCCAACCCCCACCACATACTTACACATTTTCTGAAGCCCTTAACCTTCTTCCATCTATGTGTAACCACGGTGCTGTCAATAAAGACCCTTTGCAAGGATGATCTGAATTCCGCAGGACTCCCTTTCTTTTTTTTTTTTTTTTTTAAATTGGGTGTATTCTCTATTTACATTTCATTTCTCCTTTTCTGGTTCCCTGCCCCCGAAAGGTCCCCCATGCCCTTTTCCCTCCCCCATGTTCCCCCATCCACCCTTTCCCACTTCCCTGTTCTGGTATTCTCTTACACTGATGCTTTGAGCCTTTCCAGAACCAGGATCCACTCCTTCCTTCTTGTTGGACATCGTTTGGTATGTGGATTGTGTCTTTGGTGTCCCAGGATTCTAGGCTAATATCCACTTATCAGTGAGGGCATACCATGGATGTTCTTTTGAGACTGGGTTACCTCACTTAGTATGACGTTCTCCAGCTCCATCCATTTCTCTAAGAATTTCATGAATTCATTGTTTCTAATGGCTGAGTAGTACTCCATTGTGTATATATACCACATTTTTTGTATCCATTCTTTCGTTGAGGGACATCCGGGTTCTTTCCAGCTTCTGGCTATTATAAATAGGGCTGCTATAAACATAGTAGAGCATGTATTCTTATTGCATGCTGGGGAATCTTCTGGGTATATGCCCAGGAGTGGTATGGCTGGGTCCTCCGGAAGTATCATGTCCAGTTTTCTGAGGAACCGCCATGCAGAAGAATGATAATCGATCCACTCTTATCTCCTTGTACTAAGCTCAACTCCAAGTGGATCAAGGACCTCCACATTAAATCAGACACACTGAAATTAATAGAAAAGAAACTGGGGAAGACCCTTGAGGACATTGGCTCAGGGGGAAAGTTCCTGAACAGAACACCAATAGCTTATGCTCTAAGATCAAGAATAGACAAATGGGACCTTATAAAATTACAAAGTTTCTGCAAGGCAAAAAAACACTGTCAAAAGGACAAATCGGCAACCAACAAATTGGGAAAAGATCTTCACCAACCCTACATCTGACAGAGGGCTAATATCCAATGTATACAAAGAATTCAAGAAGATAGACCCAGGAAAACCAAATAACCCCATCCAAAAATGGGGTACAGTGCTAAACAAAGACTTTTCATCTGAAGAAAATGTTCAACATCATTAGTCGTTAGAGAAATGCAAATCAAAAACAACCCTGAGATTCCACCTCACACCAGTCAGAATGGCTAAGATTAAAAACTCAGGAAACAACAGGTGTTGGCGAGGATGTGGAGAAAGAGGAACACTCCTCCACTGCTGGTGGGACTGCAAGCTGGTACAGCCACTCTGGAAAAGGACTCCGTTTCTAAGGCCTCAGCTGGAGGCAACACAGATGATGCCGGGTGTGAATCACCTTAGAGCACTCTTTCTCAAAACAGCACAGGGCTAACCACAAACCAGTGAAGTGTGGCCAGATACTTCCATCTGTTTATAATCTCTATTGCTGCAACATCATTTTCACTTTACTCACAAGACAGCCCGCTTGGTGTGACCTATACTTCTCCTTAGTCCCCCAGGCTTTCTTAGGTGAGAGAAAATTAGACTCATTACGCTAACAGCAATGGAAACATAACAAAAGAGTAGGATACTCAAGACAAACAGGGCACGGTGGCTGGCTTTCAGACTTGGCTTCTGAAACTGCTTGAGGTCAGCTCTGTCATATACTCTATGAATGCTAGCTGAGAAATTATTCTCCAAACTCCTCATGTCCTTCGCCTCAATTTCCTTCACTCTACACATAGGATTAGAATGTAGGCATGCAGGGAAATAGTGAGGACTCTCTGAAAGTTACCCTTGTTTTCCAAATCTAGAAACTCTTTCACTTACAAAACCAGATCTCTAGATTCAGTGCCCTTAGGAAGAACACTGATGTCTGCCAAGAGACAAGTCCCATGCCCCTCTCAGCTTCCACTAAGCAGAGAAAGAACTGCTCTCGAGCTGTTTCAGATTTGAAGATTTTGAAAGAAACTTCGGTGTGGGGTGGAGGAAGGTAGCTTGCGTGAAGCTGCAGACGGTGCTTAGTTAATTCCACTTGGGATTAGCACAAAGGCAGGTTTCCACATAGGAGTAGACCAGAGGTTTTCTTTCCTCGGACTATTGGGGGTGAATGATTCTTTGATGCTGGGGGCTGTGTTTGTGTGTGTGGTGGGAAATTTAACAGCATCGTTGGCTTCTACCTACTACAGGCAACGAACGTACTCCTTCCTCTACCAAAGTTGTGGCAACTCAACATTGTGCCTCTGGAGATCATCAAATCTCCCTGAAAGACAAAATTGTTCCCAGTGGAAAACCTGTCTAGATGACAGACAGACAGACAGGTTGGCAGACTGGCAGACAGACAGACGGATAGATACAGATAAATGATTAATAGATAATAGAAGGCAGATAGATGGGTAGATGTTGGACATAACCCTGTGGCCGTCAGTCATGTAGGGCCACGCCCCAGGTCCCTAGTGTTCTAGCTGGACTCCACCCCCACAGTCACCTGGCTACAGCCAGGTTTGCCCCACCCCACAGTTACCTGGCAACAGCCAGGTTGGGGGGGGACCCACTATAAAAGGGGCTGTGTGGTCCCTCCTCGCTCTCTTGCCCATGCTCTCTTGTCCTCTTTTCTTCTCTTACCCTCTCCCTTGTCTCTTGCCTCCAGAGCTCCCCCTCTATCTCTGTTCTCTTTCCACACGGCCATGGCCAGCTCTAACCTCTCTATCTATTCTCTCTCTCTTTACTTTTCTATCTCTTTTCTTTCGCCTACTTTTCTATAATAAAGCTTTAAAATCATGGGCTTTCTCCTCTTATCTAAACCCACTGTGTTGGAGCAAATGGAACAGGCCTCTCAGAATCTCCACTCACCAGACCAGACCAAGGACCCACACCCCTCAGTGGGTCTCACTCAACAGGCACATGGGCCTGCATCAGAATGGGCCTGTAGATGGATGGATAGATAGATAGATAGATAGATAGATAGATAGATAGATAGATAGATGGAGGGCAGGTGATAGATGATAAATATAGATGCGGACATAAATGCATATAGGTAAGGATAATTGATAGATGGATAGAAAAAGATAAAACTATCCATTCCCTTTTGTGTTCACAGACCCACACTTACCCTTTGAACACACAGGCCTGATCATTTTCCTCATATATTTGCAAGTCTTTCCAGAGTCCCTTTCCCTTATCATACAGAATTCCAACTCTCCAGTATTACTGCTATGTTCACATTTGATCTCTTTTCACTGCATGTTCATTTCTCACCATGTGTTATTTTTCTCTCAACCCTTACACATATAGGTGTATACTACACACACAGATGCATACACATGCACACACACACACACACACACACACACACACTCATGCACACGTTTGTACACACAGGTTTGCCAGTAACTTTCAAACACATCTTACACTTTTTAAAAATACTACACTTTCATTATTTTCACTCAACAACCCCACTGTATTATAGCCTAGTCTATGGGACATGCATTCCATTTTGAAGGCTAGTCTACATGATGCCTGTCCTGGAAAGCCTCTTCAATCTCCAACATCATCCTTAGGGGCACTTGGAGAGTGGAGAGCTGCGGTGGTTGTCTGATCCTTCCTTCTGATGGCCTGATCGCACTCTTCATTATCGCTCATTGAGGATATACTTGCCTTGCCTGTAATTAAAGACTGCATTCTGCTCGTGACTGAACTAACACTGTCCCTGCTGGCTCATAACGGGCATCCCGTGGAGACTTGCTGAATCTAAGAAGATGCACTTTCTCCTGCTTTAAACTTCAAAGCCCTTCTAAGTCTTGGAGTTTCCACAGATACCAACTGAGCACCTGCAGTGGGCAGACCACCACAGGGCTTCAGTCGAGGGCTGTGCAGCCCAGTGGGGATAAGACAGTGTATGAGTGGTGACTGGGCCGCAGTAGACTCAGAACTAGTGTTCTTTGGGAATTCAAAACAGTGTTTTTAAATCGGGGTGGGGAGCAGACTACGCATTTGCTTGGAAGACTGGGAAAGACCATGGAGAAAGTAAAGCAGAGATAACAGGCAACTATAAAGAGCTGGGGATGGTGAAAAAGCAAAATTCACTCACGGCAGATGATAGATAGATAGATAGATAGATAGATAGATAGATAGATAGATAGATAAAACAGATCTTTATAACCTAAGTGAAATAGTACATAAAAACTCATCACACATAGGATTTGACATAATGATTACTCAATAAATCATAGACAACATTATTTTTGCTATCTAAGATTTCTCTCTTCCCAGGTAACCTAAACTTCCAATTGAGTTTGATTTTTTTTATGCCCAGCGCTCACAACGGATCTTTCAACTCAGTCCTTTCAACCTATGCCAACCTTCTGTGCCTTTTGTCCAGTATTTTGAGAGGCAGGATCTACTTGCTGAGAATCCATGCATGGTGAAGCGCCTTCTGATAGTCTAGGCTAGGAGAAATGAAAATCATGGTACAAAAGACTTCAGCCATCGACTGATGGACAGCCTTGGGTGAAATTGGATATGAGAAGACATGACTACATAGTGTCTTGTTTGCAGGATGAAGACGATATAGCTGAGTCTATAAGAGTCTGTCAGGGAGGAGGAGTGAAGTCCCTCAGACCCAAGGAAGAAAGCATGGGCTCTGAGCTCTTATCTGCAGAGCTTGTGGCAAACACAATCTGGATTAGGGAAGGCCATCTAGAGGAACATAAACAATAGAATGAAGAAGTTCATATTTGCAGAGTTGAGGGGAGTTTATTATTGGCTTACACCACTATCAATGAGTATTCTGATCCTTTGCAGGCTGCAATGACTGAGAGCATTGTAGATATTAAACCAAAAGGCTGGATACCTCAGCAGCTCAGTGGTCTCAAGCTGATGCTGAAGATGTAGAAAATGTCCTGCTAAGGAACTGGTATTCAGGTCATGTAGGAAGGCAGATGACCCTGGACTTCGCCAATAAAGAATGGCAGCGGCCAGAGTAGCAGCCAGTAAAGGTTGAGGGATTGATCCACTTATTGGAAGAAGCAGAAGCAAGAAAGCAGGGAACAAAAAAAGGAAGAAAGCAGGGAACACTTCTTATTCTGACCTCCCTATGTCTGGCTCACTTGTTGGCAAGGCGCTTCCCTCTCTGAAGCAGGAGGATCTTTCCCTTACAGTTAGTGCTTTCTGGAAATGTCACAGACACGGAGAAGTGTGCCTCCTAGTTATGTCCACATTTTGTTCAAGTTTACACTCAAGATTGAATCATATGAACACACCATAACAGGACTTAATAGACTAAACCAAGTATGTGTGCGTGTGTAATTCCATTGCAATATATGGGTGTGTGTGCATTCTATTGCACTATATATATTTTATATGTATATATATATATGTGTGTGTGTATACACATATATATGATGCAATGCATACACATATACATATATATATATACATATATATATATGAATGCATCATATATCTATGATCATATATGTCTCACAGATCATATACATATATGATGCAATGGAATAAAGACCCTATTCTTAAACTGGGAGATGGCTCCATCATCAGAGCACCCAGTTCCATTCTCCGTGACCCACATTCCAAAGCCTGGCATGCTGATGCACAACTGTAATGCTAGTCTGGTAGCAACAAAGACATGTGCATCCTAATGGTTTGCTAGCCAGCAAGCCCCGCGTCATCCGTGAACTCCAGGATAAGTGCGAACCTCTGCTTCAAGACTTAAATGGAGGAGTGCCTAAGAGAGGCACCTCTGTCAGGCCATTTAACTGTCAACTTGACTGCCTAGATGTACTTTGGAAGAGAATCATACTAGGAAATCTAGATCGGGTCAGCGTGTTGAAAATGGCTGTAGGTGTTGTCTTGATTGTTAATGGATGTAGGAAGACCCAAGATGCAGTGAAATACCATTGAAGGTGCATTTGAAAACCCAAGAGATGAAAGGCCAAATGTGTGCTGTTATTTTTCTGTAATCTATAATGAATCATTCTTAAATATGACATTACTGGGATGATCGAGAAGCCACTGGACCTGGATACAAAAAACGTCAAGCTGAAGGCTGCTCTTTGAAGCACTTGGAGACACAGCATACTAACCTTGAAGATGAGGCATGGGGTGAAATCACCCCAAAGGGCTTCCCCGCTCCCATATGCAGAGCTTTGTTCCTGTAACTGCTTCAGATATTAAAATGAGGCACCAAGGACTTCCTTCGTGTCTCAAATTTATACATATTTCATGGACAGGAGATAAATATATTCTAAGAAATCCCACAGAGCAGAGCTGCACATATGCCTACTGTGGAATACTGTTAGCACCCACAGCACGCAGGGCCCTAAACGTCTACTTCAAGCTTTCACGGTCCTGTGTGCTTGAAAGGGGACTTTTATTTTGCATTATTTCATGGGGTCCTTTGAAACGGCCTGGATGAAAGTCAGGGAAAAAAAAGTCCTAGGGGCATTTCCCACAGAGGGAAGGTGCTAGAACTTTAAGAGATTTCTCCACAGTTCTACATCATCTAGCCGGTTGGGAGTCCAGATTGAATCTTAGAACTTTTAGACTCATAGAGGTATATCGTTTGAGCCCTGTGCGTCATGGCGCCTGTGTTCAGGGTTTCAGAGGAACTAATATGAGGTGAGTGGAAGCTTTTACTAGGTGGTGATTTCAAGCAGAGGAACCCCTGTATTTTCAAGTTCATTAAAACATAAACAACTTTGATCTCCGACAAATCAAACGAGTCATATGATTAGATTTGGTATCTAATGGTCCTTGGAGTGAGATGTTATTTCGTGGACATTATTATGTGATGTTGCCCTGGTTATATGGGAAGGACTAACTTGTAGAATTTAAAGGCAGATTTCTTCCTTTAATCATGGGACAGGCACTAAGTCAAGTAGGTGGCAATGGCAGAGCGTGGGACAGACAGGCTCCTTGAAAGCTCAGATACCTAAGACTGGCAAACTGAGGGCAAAGTCGACCAACCAGAGACACTATACGAGACACTGTTTCTTTTGCTGTCTGCTACTGGGAACATTGGGGGGAAACAAACATGATTTAAATGTTTCCAGACCGTTTTTTTTTTTGTTTGTTTGTTTGTTTTTTTTTTTTTTTTTTTTGAGAAATGGATTCATCTGGACATATCTGGGCCCAGCCTCTATTAGTTTTCATTACACAATTGGAAACAAGATGAGATTATGTTCTAATAGACGGTGGAGTGAGGCCACAAATAAGTAGAAACAAACTCCTCCAGCCCGTGAAAAGGGCTATGAAGGAGACACCAGGGCTGGAAGACAGAGCGTGGAGCTGGGGAGGAGCTCAGTCACTGAGGAACCTGCATGTATGTGCACTTAGTTAGCATGTGCAATGCGTGTGTGCGCGTGTGTGTGTGTGTGTGTGTGTGTGTGCACGCGTGTGTGTTAATCTTCAGCACCACTGAATAGTACCAAACACAAGAATTCAAACCTAGTGGCCATTAGTGACAGGCCAGCAGCTTGCTCGGGCAGAAGCATTAGGCTTACAGAGAAGTCTAGTTTTTTCTATTTATTTATTTATTTATTTTTTTATTGGATATATTCTATATTTACAGAAGTCTAGTTTTTGATGCTTGGGGAAAATCAGGAGTGAAGAGAAAATAGTTTCAGCTTATGCTTACCGAGGAGCTGAGGACTCAAGCATCCCATGGGGACTAGGCTGGGGTTGCAAGGAGACATCCAGGAGCTGTGCTGGGCAACAGTGTTCCCTTTAAATGACCCACTCGGTATCTGGGGGACCACCCAGTTATACAAATCTGGAGCATTGGGGGTGAGTTTGGCATAAAAATATGAGCGTGGACGTCAACATACTGGCAGCACTGAAGAGACAAAATGTGGAAGACGAAGAGATCTAGGCAAGAGCTTTGCAGGCACAGACACAAGTAAAACACAGACCACCAGAACGGGGCAGTTGACGATGCAGAACAGTAACCAGGAGAATGTGGCACTGTGGACTGCAAGGCTACCACCACGCTGTGTGGCACAGAGACGTTGGGTGTAGATTTTATCACTGAGGTTCCTGCGAAAGGTTCAAGAACCTCGGAAATGTCAACTGTGTTCAACAAGCGCTTCCTGCAGATGAGTGGGGGTAAACAGAGTGAAGGCGGAAAAAGCCAGAGGCCCTGGGTTTGGCTCTCGTTCTTCTGTGTGCTAATTGCTTGGCCTGAGACTTCTTTGGGGGTTGTGGACTCTGAATACATCATCTTGGAAATGCTTTACTCCAGTGTGTTAGTCAGGTTCTCCAAAACTGAAAAAGAAAAGGACACAGGGTGGTTACTCACAGGAGCTGACTCACTGATTGTGGAGGTCGACAATGCTCAAAAACAGCGGGAGAGCTGGCCTTCTGGAGACTTGGTGCTGATGCTTTCTTTACCTTTGTCCCACTGCCAGCTTGAGACTTGAGATCAAGAAAGAGCCGGTGTTCCACTTTAAATCAAAGGCAAGAAAAACCCGAGTTCTAGTTTGAGAGCCGTTGGCAAAGGAGTCTGCCTTCCATTAAGAAAACCCACAGTAACGGAAACTATCTCTGTCCCGCGTCTATTGATTTAAACATTAGACTCGTCTGGAGACAACCCAGCAATGCTTCACCACATACCTGGGCTCCCAGGGTCCAGTTGGTTGAGTCCAATATAGAATCAGCCCTCACACACAGCCTTGATGATGTATTATTGGGGATGTTTTCAAAAAAAGGCTCTTAGAGATGTGTTTCTTAAAAAGGTCCCTTGGCCAAGTCCCCTCCACGTAGCAGAGTCCAAAGATTCAAGGATTTAGAGGATCTAAACAAGTGGAACAAATACTTTTTCAAAGCTAATTTAAACATTATGTGTCGTGTTGCAACACTGTAGCGAGTGTAAACAGGGGCTAACCCGACAAGGCGCTTACTGCAGTGTGTTAGGGGGAGTTGTGAGCCACCGGTGGGTGGGGTTGCTTTTGTTTTGGCTTTCTCCTTTTCCCGAGACTGGGTCCGTGAAAGATTATCTTATTTCACCTTTAGGGCAAGGGAAAGAGCTGTACCTCTTGGCTTAGAGGATGGATCTCCGTCGCTGGGCCCCCTGAGTGTCGGTTTTCGGCTTCTATTAAGTAAACTCACCTTTCTTGGCATCTAATTCCCTCTGACTCTGTTTGGTTTGTCCTTTCCTCCAGATAATCACGAGTGCAGATTTCACAGGCGCCGATAGGTGGCAGCAACCTTCTGAAACAATCGCCGAGGTAGCCCAACTTTCCCCGCACACGCCCACTTCCTCAAGCGCTGGAGGCTTGGGGTGCAGCGCAGGAGAGACTCCGAGAGACTGTTCACACAAGCGGTGCACTTTTCTTCTCCAAAGGGAAAAAAAGTGACGCCTCCTGGAGCCCTTTAAAATATATAGTTTTAAAGAAAACTAACACTCACGGAGAAATTCCTATCCTCAGTATCTTCTGATTCGTACCCATTCAAGCACAGGTCGCAATCTTTACGATTTTACATGTGTCACCTCTCAATCGGTTCAGCTTCAAGCATAAGACCAGAATGAGGCATTCCGCTATGGCTGTAATCAGTTAACTACAGATACTCAAGTAGATGTATCTTTCCCTGAACTTTAATCAGAGGTAATTGATGTGTAGAGAATGAGAATGAACATTTTTGCTCAGACACCAACGGTTTTGCCTGATAGGAGCATTGCGTTGCACAGACTACAGCACCCGCGGATTCAGAAACGGCACATCAGAACGTGCACTTTCACAGTAAAAACAGCTAACCCTAGTGCTGGGAAGGGGCCTCGGCAACCAAGGGCTTTGTTTACAACCCGCCTGAGCTTGGAACCCCAACATTCACTTTAGAAGCCTAGCGCTGCAGCACAAATCTGTAACCCAGAACCATGGAGTGGGCAGGAAAATCCTCAGAGCGGCCAGGCAGTCTCCCCTGGTGAGCTCCAAGTTAAAGGAGGAACCTTGTCTCAAAAATTAATATAGAGAAAGATTGAGAAAGACCTATGGCTTCCGTTCATATATCCTCACAGGGACACTCAAGCACACATGCACACAGATGAACACACACATGCATACAAAATACATACAAGAATGGGTGGTGTGGATGCTAAGGACTTTGTCTTTCCACATTTAATGCTGTCGTCTCCCTAAATAGCTCTACAGGCCACAGGGACTACAGAACATTTCAGAATCCTGAATCTATTCTAGTGAAATAACCCAAGATGATAGTTTAAGTATTCTAAGGACTTGGACCACGCAGAAAAATAGCAGGAAGTGTTTTCTGACAGCCAGATTTTAGAAACACAAACACACACACACACACACACACACACACACACACACAAGATGGGCATACACATACTCACACACACACACACACACACATGCACATACTAGCTTCTTAGTGGCTTCATCCTGTCACCCTCTTAGGCCAGCACCAAACCCAGTGGAAAAATACAGAGACAAAAGCCACAAGTACTGTTCTCTAAGTACTTTGTGTGTATATTTCTTCAAAACATTTATTTATTGTTTTATTGTTTTTTTGTCAAGATTTATTTATCTTATTTATATAGGTACACTGTAGCTGTCTTCAGACACACCAGAAGAGGGCATCTGATCCCATTATAGATGGTTGTGAGCCACCCTGTAGTTGCTGGGAATTGAACTCCGGACCTCTGGAAGAGCAGTCAGTGCTCTTCACCGCTGAGCCATCTCTGCAGCCCCTTTATATTTATTTTAAAATAGGAAATACACACATGTGGTTTCAAATGTTTTAATGTATTGAAAGGAATACAATTAAAGAATTCCCTCAAGTGCCCGCTCCCCACCTGCAAGTTAGGATCGCTTCTTAGTGTGTTCTTCCACAGTAGAAATGCTGGCAAATAGAAGGAGGCGTTTGCCTTTGTTTTCTCCTTTTTAAATAAGAACTTTTGCTTCTTAAACTAACTCTATAGCTTGGAGACAGTTCTAGACAGATATATAGAAAGTCCCATCATTCTGTTCTATAGTGGAAACCCACTATTTGACAAAGCAAAACGTACCCCATATATTATATGTAATTTAAAATAGTGCATAGTATATGTGTCGTATGCATAACAGATACATACACTGCACCTACACATACACATACACATACACATATGCATATACAAATGTTCAAGCTGGTCTTAAACTTGACACATACCCAAAGATGACCTTGACCTTCTCGGTCTTCCCATCTCCCTTTCTTGAGTGCTGAGGTTATCAAAGTGTTCCCCCATATCTGACGGTCCAGGGAAGAGCACCCAGGGCCTCCCACGTGCTAGGCAAGCACACTGCCCTCAGAGTTACACTCACGCCCTATTCCCCACTTTACTGCAGCCTCCAGCTTCCCGCTAATAGATGGCAAACTCATTCTATCTACAATTCAAACAGTGCAGTAAATAATAATCTCTAGAGACACCTTGTCACCACGTGTCAGGTCATCTGTGGCAATAACGACCTGAGTCTTGTTGCTGGGACTAAAAGTATATGTCACTTCTATGCTTTCTGTCATAGATCAACGTTTTTTATGACCGAGTCTCCCATATCTGACATTTATTCCTATGCATTTTATCTCTCTTCATGGGGCCTTACTTTAGTCAAATCTTCTGGAAGGATCAATTTGGATTACTAAACATATTTTATTACCTTAATACATGCTTAAGAGAGATTTAAAAGTAACTAACAGGTGGTTGTAATTAATCTTGGTCATCAGTTTAGATTTAGAATTACCTAGGAGACACAACTCTTGCATGAGTTTGTGAGGGAATGACCAGGAAGATTCACTGAGAAGACCTACCCTGAGTACAGTGTCGCCGCCTACAGGCGGTGGGCCAGGACTGCTTAAATGAGAGCTAACAGCGCCGGTGTGCATGGGATGTTTTGTCACAACAATGAGGAAAGGGGCTAAGACAGAGGTTCACTTCAGTTTTCTAGAAGTTTCTGGCTTACTGTTTTCTACAAATACTGTTTTAAACCTTCTTGTCTGTTTTCTTTGTCTCTTGCTGTTGTTTTGTGTGTGTGCGTGACATTGAGATTTAAAACCCAAACCACGTACATATGGTAAGTACCCTGTCATGAGCTATAACCCTACTTTTTTCTCCTTCTATGTGTGTGTATGTGCACGTGTGCATAATTATGTTGCATAAAACATATAATCTATGTACATGTTAATTAAAATTTTTAAGTGACATTTTTGAGGACTTGTTCTTACTGGTCACATGAGAATAACCCAGGTTTCCTACTCTAAATTATCTCCTTCTCTGCTTTTTCTGTCTCCTTTAGTGTCTGCTTTGTGAATGTGGAGCATTATTTAGGGGAGGGGCGATGGGTCTTCATGCTGGTGCTCACAAATCAGCAGTCTGTTTTCTCAGTCATGCTCTGAACAAAATTCTTCCTTGTCTGATTCTAAAGTCTGGGTTTCCATTTTGCTTATCTGTCCTGGGGATTCATGCCGGGCCTTGAGCAGGCTGAGTAAGAGCTTTACCTCTGAGCCACATTTTCAGGTCCCCTCGTTTCCTTTCATATTGTTTCAGTTTCCCTTTGCCTCACTTGAGTGCTTATATCTTTGTTTGACTTCATTTTTATTGAGCATAAAATTTTATTTGGCTTGGATCAAAACTGACATCTTTGGATATTCGTAGGTCATTCAATATCATTTATAAATACTGATGGTATAGATATATTTGGTTTAGTGTGTGCTAGGCAAACACCCTAGCAACTACGCCATAACCTCAGCCCACAATGCATATCTTAGATCATGAGACTTGAAGGACAAAATTGCTCTTTGATCTACAGGCTACAGAATGTATATTGTATTAATGGGCATGGGGATATTGATATTACTATATATTTCTTCAGTAGAACTCTTAGGTGACTAGGTACATTGTGAGTAGAGCTTATTTATTTAATCATTTTATTTATTTATTTATTTATCATTGTTCATACATGTGTGTGAATGTATGCGGGAAGCACATGCCTGCTGTGGCATGTGTGCCAGGGTACAATTTACGTTGTGAAGTCAGTTCTATCCACCCACTCTTTCACAGGTTAGAGGGTTGGACTTGGCCTAGAATCCACCTTGCCAGTTGAGTGCGTGGCGACATTTTTAAAAGACTTTCTTTTCTGCGCCGCAGTAAAACATTCAGTGAGCCATTTAGAAACAGATGTGCTATCACCCAGGCTCCGTGCTCCATGTATAGAGAGAAGGCGTGGTTGATTGAGTTCTGGTGCTTAAAGACTGCAAGTTCGTTGGAGTGGTAATTGTCTTCAACTAGAGGCAGTGGTCGCAAACTGCTTGTCGTCAGAGCCAGCCTATCCGTCGGAGCTTGGAAGGCCGGCAGTGACTCCTGTCGAGTCCTGGAAGCCCTAGCGTGCAGCCTCTACAACAGAAGGCTGCCTGATCTACGAGGGAAGGGCTGCTCGGTGCAGTCGTCTTTGCCAGTGTGCTTTCCGGATCCTCCGACGAACTCACCACAGCTTCTGCATCAGCACCTTCTCTGCTTGGATGCCATGGATACGCCGCCGCTTTCCCTGAACCTTAGGAAACAACCTCTGCTTCAGCCTTCTGCAGCCTCCTGGCCCCTTTCCGGCCTCGTGGAAAGGACAGAAGAAGAGAGCAACAGTCAGACTGGGGTAGGCATTGACGGAATGTGCTGTTGTCCTCTGGTCTTCTCTCCAGAGCACAGGGACTTTCTCCAGATCGGAAACCATGCTGTTTTGCTCCCAGGTCATGCGCTCTGTTTACTCAGGTTTGCCTTTAATTTCCACCAAAAGCACCGCCTTTGCATTGACAAGGTGGCTAGCAGGCGGAAGAGGCCTAGCTCCCCGTTCCCAATGTCTTCCTTCCTAAGCTTTGCGATTTCTAGCTTTTCATTGAAAAGGAGAAATTTGTGTTTCTTCCTTCACTTGGCCATTTAGAGATTATCGTGGGGTTATTAATTTCAGTTTTGTGATGTCTCTGAGAAATACAGATGTAAAGAGCTGGTTGGTACCTCAGTCAGAATGCATATACCCATGGATTAAATGTCTTGCCTTTGGGGCTGGATAAATGGCTCAGGCATACATGTGAATAGAGTGACATCACCACTAGCACCCACCTTAAAGCCACCCACCCGAGGTGCAGTGGCATATGTCTGTATTCCCAGCACTGAGGGAACAGAGTCAGGAGGCTCCGTGGGGACTGCTGTCCAGACAGTATAGCTAATAGGTGAATTCTGGGCTCCGTGAGAGATCCTATCTCAAAAAGGAAGATGACAAATGAAAGACACCTGATGTTGTCCTCTGGCCTCCAGACTCACACCCATACACTTGAGTGTATATGCACACTTACATACATGAAACGTAGACAAGTTTAAAAACAATTCCATCGAACATGGACAAGGTTCACGGTTCCCCCGGCGGTCATATTAGTGACATCAAAGATCGCCGATTCAAGAACACCGCAGCTCTTACAAGGATGAAAGTGTTTGTGTGGCCGGGAAACACAAAGTGGTCCCGTGAGTGTGACATGAAGACTTAATTTGTGAACCAAGAAGACCATGACATGTGCTGAAACCAGCTACTCTTGAGCGGCGTTCAGTGGTTCCCAACCTCTCCCCCTCCTTGACACATCTTACTATCAGTTAAGACTGTTATTGGTCTTCTTGATGGCTTAACGGGGCACTGTGAACCATGCCAACGCTTCCTACTCTGTAGCGCATGAGTCTTAAACCATTCAACTCTGTTAACACACAGGAGGCCATCAGCAAACCCACTGGCCATCTCAGATTCCTCTCTTCTTCCTCCCTGTTCTTGTGCTGTAGTGGTTGACCTCATGGGGTGTCTCCTCCCCCTCTTCCCTCCTGCCTTGCAGGACCCACCCCACCCCCCCTGCTGACTGTAGTTTTGCACTTACTGTCTTCCTGTGTCACTGTGCCTTCTTTTCTCACTTGAATGTGGTTCGGTCTTTTGTTGTTAGCACAGCACAGGCTGAGGACAGATATGATCTCCGAGTCTGTGTGGTCACACTGCTCCTCTGCACTCTGCTAGGAGAGTTTGCCTGGTGTAAACCCGAGACGAACTAGCCCTTCGTCTTCCTATGCATCTTCTAAGCGTTGCTCTGCAGTGCTCCTGCCCTGGATGTTGCTCCAAGGATGTTTATATTCACTCCTATTTGTGGCTTTAATACACATGACTTTATTACATGCCTGCCTGGCTTCCTAAATTGTTCTTTCTCTTAGTTGTTTTTGTTTTTTTTAAATAAGTTCTGGGTTCTTACAGACTGTAGCTTGATACTGGTTGTTTTCTTTGATTATTCTCTGAACAATGGTGTGTCTACCATGCACACTTATGTAGTTCAATTTATTCATACATTGAGCATATTTGTTCTAATCAATGTGTCTTTAAGGATTCCCATTTTATTTATGATGTCTATTTTTTATCATTCATATTTATTACTTCCTCTCCAGTGATTAAACCATATATTATCTTATTATACTCATTTTTCCTTATTTCTATACAGGAAATATATCTTTCTCTTTTTCATGCTCCTGTTTTTTTCTTGTGATTATGCATTTCCTTTCCACTGCTATAATGGTTCTGGCTTCTCTTCTATTTCTTCTTCAAAGAATGTATGCTGGAGAACCCAAAGCTGTCTCGCTGGATTTCCCTGAGTTCTCATGTTTCTATTGTATGGTATTCCTTCTCGTAAGCAATCCCTTCATTAAGACCTCTAAATTAGTGCAAACTGTTTGGTCACACTATCTTTGCCTAGTAATACTGTTGCCATGGTAATAATCTATGTCACTTGGAAAGCTTTTTTTTTCTTTTTTTCTTTTTTTTTTTTTCAGATCATTTCCACATCTGTACTTCCAAGACCTTTTTAATGTTACTTAGCATTGAGAAGTTGGCTGATCACAATGCAGTTAGAGCCAGGGCAGTCTGTACTGAGGAAGCAGGACAGCTTTCTAGGATTCTCAGCAAGGGCCCAACTCCATCCCAGTCAGTGGCATATACCTCCTGTGACTCCTGTCCTCTCTCCGAGGCTGTATTTCTAATCCTTTAGGTTAAGAGACTTCTCTGAGCTAGTCTGGCTCTATCATGTCTTCTGCCACCAGCTTTTCTTCTTCTAGAGCAACATATCCATGTGTCCAAAGAGAGAGTCTGTGATCCTGTGAAACCGTCAGCTTCTTTCCAACATCTATTAGTTTACATCAGATGATGGATAAAGCTTATTGACAGGTACCTTGAAGTCGGATGAAAGCACTACCTTCTTTATACCAAAATAAGAAGACAGCAAGCTTGTCTTGTTTTCAGATCCCTTTCTTCCTGTGTACACTCACAGGAACTACTATCCTCCTCTGACTCCCTCCCTCCGGTGCTGTGAAATGCTAGATAGGTGTTTTCCAATTCCCCTGCCCTATTTATGTTCCTTGACCCAAGAGGCAGATGCTTAGCATTGTACCAGAGCCTGTCACAAAACTGATCAGCGCCACTTACTCAGCATCCTCTCTCGGGTCTTCCAAGCTACACACTGGCGGCCCTTAGTCTTGGGTCTGTGTCTGTTATCTAGCTCCGTCCTGATGATTCACGCTGCTTTATCTCTCCAGAGTAACTTCACACTTGGCTCTAATTTCTGGAATTTGCCTAAATTCACCCTCCAGCTAGATCCCAATTTCCAGAATAGAAGTCCAGCTGAGTGCACAGCTCCCTAAGGCTTCTCTCTGCTGACAGAAGAAGCACACACACACACACACACACACACACACGCACACGCACACGCACGCGCACGCGCACGCGCACGCACACGCACACGCTCATGCACGCACACGCGCACACACACACGCACGCGCGCGCGCACACGCACATGCACACACACGCACACACACACACTATGCCTACATGTCAAAGGAAATGGAAACTTGTTTTCTTCATGGATTTGAAACACTTTGAGGCTTATGTGGGGGGATGGGTAGTCACTACTAAGCTCTTCCAACCCAGAAAATATCCACCTCATTCCCTCCCCTCAGCATTTTGTTGTTAGAAGCAGATCTCAAATATGTGCACGTCAAAACCCCTCCTAGATACAAGTCTCAGGAGGTAGACATCACTCATGTTCCCCCAAGACAGACTTTGCAGTAATAGTTTATCGCCATGACAACCACGGGAGCTCGATTTCTTTTTTTCCCTTCTGTGGTGTTTTCTCGTTTTTATTTTTAACTTCTCGTGTAAAATAATCAGTGTTTGAAGTGTATATTGATTTCACAAGTAGGTATTTACTGCGCCCATATTAAGATAAAGCGCCCACAGGTTGAACATGAGCTCCATCCAGCTGTAGGACAACCACGAGCTAAGAGATTCAGTGGCTTTCTTTAAAAGTGAGCTTCTCATTTACTGGCTGAAATTTTGAGTAAATAAATTTATTGAATTTGTATTAAATGGTTTTTTCTTGCTTTTTTTGCATTTAAAAATTGGAGGCAGTTCTATTGTAAGAAGACCTTAGATTATACACTATACAATATGGGAGTCATTGCCCACTAGAACTGAACAAAACTTGATAAGTGTTTCTGATAGTTCTTTCCATTGGTAGAGTAGCAGGCTGTAGCTGGCTAAAACTCTCGCCTCAGCCTATTCCAAAATGGAGGCATGTCATAGCCTCTTAGTAAAGGTTCTCTTGGATTGGTAGCAAAGCCCCACTGTAGTGTCACAGTATAACAGAGCCTGGTATTTGTGAAGTATCTTGCTCTTTTAAGAAGCAACCTGCTGCCATGTGCTGCTTCACAAAAGAGAAACCCATTCTCTCCACAAGCAGTTGTCAAGCATAACAAAGAAAACCTGGCAGGATAATTTGTGTGGTTGCCAAGTCCAGGTGAACACTGTGTGAAAGAAAATGTATGGGACACCAATCTCGAAAGGTCTATAGACACCTCTGTCTAGAGGGCTGCGGCACAACCATCAAAACACACAGGTAGTCAAAAAGACGGAGTGGAAGTTATGGAGAATCATGAACAGACCCAGAATTCTGGGGAAAAAAATTTCCATGAAAAAAAGTAGAGATACATAGTCAAGGCTCTAACTCCCTGCCAACCCAACACAGCATTCCGCATCATTTTCTTTTCTTTTTTTTTTATTGGATATATTCTATATTTACATTTCATTTCCCTTTTTTGGTTCCCCACCCCCCAAAGGTCCCACATGCCCTTTTCCCTCCCCCTGCTCCCTCATCCACCCCTTCCCACTTCCCTGTTCTGTTATTCCCCTACACTGATGCTTTGATCCTTTCCAGCACCAGTGTCCACTCCTTCTTGTCAGACATCATTTGTTATGTGAATTGTGTCTTTGGTGTCCCAAGATTCTAGGCTAATATCCACTTATCAGTGACTGCATACCATGGGTATTCTTTTGAGACTGGGTTACCTCACTTAGTATGATGTTCTCCAGCTCCATCCATTTCTCTAAGAATTTCATGAATTCATTGTTTCTAATGGCTGAATAGTATTCCATTGTGTATATATACACTACATTTTTTTTGTATCCATTCCTCCCTTGAGGGACATCTGGGTTCTTTCCAGCTTCTGGCTATTATATATAAGGCTGCTATGAACATAGTGGAGCATGTATCCTTATTGCATGATGGGGAATCTTCTGGGTATATTCCCAGGAGTGGTATGGCTGGGTCCTCTGGAAGTTATCGTGTCCAGTTTTCTGAGGAACCTCCAGACTGATTTCCAGAGTGGTTGTACCAGCTTGCAGTCCCACCAGCAGTGGTGGAGTGTTCCACATCATTTTTTATTTTCCAAGTTAGGAAGAGTTTCAGTGAGTTAGCTAGAGATTTGATGCTGAGACAAATCTACATCAATCAACACCAAAACAACCTCACTCTCCTCTAATTCCTTCCACACTGCGCTTGCTCATCTCCCCCCACCTGTCCACTCCTGGCCCAATCCCCGCTTCCCTTTGTCTTCCATGTCTCTCTAACAACTTTCTAAAACGCTCTCTCAGCTCTCAGCTCTGTTCACTTCCTTTTGTCATGAAGTATCCTGTGTACACATAAAATATTATCATCGAGACAGATATGTTTTCCCCTTCCTAACCTGCCTTTGGTTAATTTAATTCCTAGATCATTCATAGATCTTCTTCTGTAGAAGGGAAGGAGGGGAGAAGAAGGGGAGGATAGAGAAGGAGAAGAAGAGAGAAGAGGGGAGGGGAAGGGAGGGAGCTGGCCAAGATAAACACTGTCTACTGGCTTTTGATTACCGATCATGTTAAGCTATGTTTCACAGGGACGGGGAAAAGGACTCAGTGTTATGAGCCCTTACTTCTCTTGCAGAGGATGAGATTTCTGTTTTCATCATCCACACTGGGTGGCTCCCAATGGCCTGTATCTCCAGCTCAAGAGGGTGAGAGCTCTTCTTTATCTTCCATGATTATTTACACATATATACGATGTATGCATACACACACACACACACAAGAGAGAGAGAGACAGAGACAGACAGACACACACACACACACACACACACACACAGAGAGAGAGAGAGAGAGAGAGAGAGAGAGAGAGAGAGAGAGAGAGAGAGAGAGAGAGCTGACCTTTGGTGGCAGCTAATTCAGCTTCATATGAAAGAAGCTCTTCTATTAGGCTCTGCTGATCTCTAATCTTGCTTTTTAGCAACTATAAATTGAAGAAACAACCTCTTCCCACTAGTATGGAAGCATATGTAAATGAATTTGGTAAAGGAAGTATCATTCATTTAGTGCTGGTTTGGAAGACATAAAAATTGCAAAACTGAAGAGGTCCTGGAGAGCAGCGAAGGCTTGGCGCCTCGTGGCAGGGTTGAAGTATCTGCAAAAAGGCACTGAAAGGTAATTGGTGAAGCGTCATCGGTGGGAAATATTTTACATTCAAACCAGGACAGTTAACAATAACATGTATCAAAGACATGCACATATCTTAAACAGTTTAAGATTCTCTGCGTAGGAAATGGTACCACTCCTAATCAACTGAGTATTCCTTCATCAACGAATGATCAAGACAATCCCTCACAGACATGCCCACAGACCAACGTGATCTCCAGATTTCGTCAAGTGAGGCTTTCTTTGAAAGTGATTCTGGGGTGTGTCAATTTGACAGTTATAACTAAGCAGTGCAAGTGGGTAGTTGGACTGCAGTTTGAATAGGGCTATTCCAACAGCAGGTAAGGAGCAGAGCTGAGGCCTCTGGTGCTGTCAACATTTCATTGCCTCACATTCCCTTGATGCATTCACCAGGTGAAGAGATGATGTCTTAGTCAGGGGTTCTAGTCCTGCACAAACATCGTGACCAAGAAACAAGTTGGGGAGGAAAGGGTTTATTCAGCTTACACTTCCACATTGCTGTTCATCACCAAAGGAAGTCAGGACTGGAACTCAAGCAGGTCAGGAAGCAGGAGCTGATGCAGAGGCCATGGAGGGATGTTACTGTTTTCCCTGGCTTGCTCAGCTTGCTTTCTTGTAGAACCCAGGACTACTGTTGACAGAACCTCAAACTAACATAGACCTCACATAGAGGGGCAAAGCCTCCTCTCAGAAGACTATTGAGCCATCAAACGAGTTACAAATTTCAGGCATCTGCTTAGCTTCCATACCACTCCAGGTCTGATAATTGTTGGAACAGCTCACAGATCTGAAGGACAGTATACTCATATGTTACTCTCTCATACGAGATCTATAAGAACAGCCTGATGCATAGGGCTAGATGGATCCCAAGCTCACAGAAGCATCTATTCATACAGAATCGGGATGAACGACTTGCCCTATATAGCGATTGTTTACCAACCAGGAAGCTCCCCAGAGCTCAGGAGTTAAGTTTTCATGTTGGCAAGGGAATGTCTGTTGATGTCGACCATTGCTCTATCCTATGTTTCTCTCCCTTGAGTAAAACAGCATTTTATTTTGTTCTCAGACTGTGCATTATCCAAAGAGACACTATTTTATAGCTGTCACCTGACTCCATTCTGAGTACAAATATAGAGGCAGGGCAATGGTAAGCATATCAACAACACCATCTGTCTGACTCCACCCAGGAGACACAGGCTGATAATTAACTTATCCCTAAAATTAAAAAGATACCACCCTATAAATTTATAAATGTAAACTGGGACTCCAGAAGCACATGGTGTCATTAAAATCATATCAGGCAAACCAGACGGGATAACATGTCAGGCACAGCAGACTAAGGGAAGGATTGAACTCCCTTACCTGGGCCCGAAAGAAAGAGGAGGATTTCTTTTCTTTTTCTTTTTCTTTTTCTTTTTCATATTTTTTTTTTTTGGTTTTTCGAGATAGGGTTTCTCTGTGTAGCCCTGGCTGTCCTGGAACTCACTCTGTAGACCAGGCTGGCCTCGAACTCAGAAATCCGCCTGCCTCTGTCTCCCAAGTGCTAGGATTACAGGCATGCGCCACCAACGCCCGGCTGAAAGAGGAGGATTTCTAACACGGTGGCAGAATGTCATTTGTACCGGCTGGTTTTGTGTGTCAACTTGACACAAGCTGGAGTTAACACAGAGAAAGGAGCTTCAGGTGAGGAAATGCCTCCATGAGATCCAGTTGTAAGGCATTTTCTCAATCAGTGATCAAGAGTGGGAGGGTCCCTTGTGGGTGGTGCCATCCCTGGGCTGGTAGTCTTGGGTTCTATAAGAGAGCAGGCTGAGCAAGGCAGAGGAATCAAGCCAGTAAATAACATCCCTCCATGGCCTCTGCATCAGCTCCAGCTTCCTGACTTGCTGTCCTGTCAACACTGAATCGATTTTCATGATGCTCAGAGTTGGAGAACCGCTTTCAGAATATGCTTCCAAACTATGGGTACATCCGTGTCAAGCTGGCCTCTTGCAAATGGGCCATGTGAAAGTATAGCATGGTCCTTGGTCCCTTGGGACAGGGATTATCCTCCCTCTGGCTCTGAGAACTGTTGGTTCAACATTTATTGGCACATCGCTATCTGTGAACCAGTGGTGTGTATTATTCAGTGCTTGCTATCCACTAAGAGGAAGAGTTTAAGGTGAGGAGAGTCTGAACACATTGGGAACTCATCCCAGTAAATCCAAGGCAATGTCTAGTTTGAGGATCAGCTCTTTGTTTCCACACTTCCCTTACACACTCCCATTTTATCTCAAATTTTGTGAAACTCCTGTACCACATTCACATTCTCAAAAAAAAAAAATTCTCAAAAAAGTTCTTTCTTCAAACACCAGGCTCTAGAAAAATGACTCAGTTGGCCAAATTTACTTACCACACAAGCATGGGGATCTGGGTTCAATCCTCGGTACTTGTGCAAAAGCTGGGCTTGCCAAGTGTCTACAATTAATCCCCGGGCTGGAGAGAGAGTCAAGGAGATCTTCAGCACTCACTGACCACATAGACCAACAGAACCAGCGAGCTCCAGAGCCAGTGAGAAACCCTAAGCAAGAAAAAGCCATCCTGACGTCTTCGTTCCACCTCACGCTTGCTCTGTGTGCTTGTCCCCGGGACCTGCGCAGTTTGGGCAGATATTTAATGAGGAGCAGGCCTTCCTCACATGTGAGCTTTGGTTGGACTTAAACCATCTTCTGGAAACTCTAGGAGAAGGCCTTCTCCCCCATTTCTCGGGGAGCTCACGTCCTGTGTGCTCCGAGTCCTTCTAGATAATTAATCCAGCAGCACCAACTCCCACTCGGAGCTCTCTTTCCCCCGTGATCCACTCTTTCAATTTTCTTCTAATTTGCTTAATATCTCTGCCTCCCTAACTCATAATTCACTTAAGAGCATGAACACACATGTGTTATCCCAGGGAAGCAATGCTTGAGGACCACCTGACCCTTTTCCAATCCAGTTTTCCACTGTTCATTTAAAATGGAGACGTGGCTATTTCCCTGATGGTAGAAGAGAGGATTTCGTCGTATTCTTAAGGGATGCTGTTGAAATTTTTTCGCAATAAATTTGCAAGAACTGACTCATCCAAAAGTAATGAATCACATTAAGCATTTAATTAGAGAATCAAAGGTGGAGATTCAGAAATAAGAGCTGGCCGACATGGAGTCTTAAGAACTCAGCTCAATGTAAAACTTCATAAAGGGCTCTCTCCCCCAAGACACACATACACAAGTACTCATAACAATGCCTCCTTCCAATTTCTCATTTTGCCCCAACATAAACTAAAATAACAGTGTGTTGGCCCATAATCTTCCCAACCTATTTCTTTATTATTTTTATTTTGGGTATGTGAATATGTGTATATGTGTGCGCTGTGTCAGGTTGATGTGTGCATACATATATGACAGTATGCATTCATGATTGTGCACTTGCATGTGGAGGCCATGCGTCAACATGAGGCATCTCTCTTGACTGCTCTCCAACTTGTTTTATTGAGGCGGTCTCTCACTGCTAGGCTGGCTGGCCAATGAGGCTCTTCTTTCCCCCACCTTCAACCCCAGCACTAGGATCAAAGATATATGCCTCTGTGGTTGGCTTCCTAAAGATACAGTACCTGAGACTTGAACTCCGGTCTTTATGCTTATACAACAGGTACTTTATCCACTGAGCCATTTTCCCAGTCAAGAGACCTTCCCAAACGCTATCTTTAAATTTTACTCAATTTTCAAGGTATCCTGTGCTCCGTAGCTTCTCCTTTTGTGAGATATATGGTAAGACTGGATGTCCCAGTCTCAGGCATCCCTAGCTGACGGGAAATTTCATGAGGAAGAACATGCCCAAGCGTGTGCTGTGCATGAGAGTGGCTGCCAGTCTGTGGAGGAAATGTATGGGATGGTAATGGTCCAGGGTTAGAGAAAGAGTAGAGAGATTTTCAACCTGGATGTCTTAAACATGATGACAGCAGTACTTGGCTAGGTCCCCCTCCCAACCTGGCAACTCCCCTACCATCAACCCTGACAGTTACCAGGCTTCACTCCTTGTTGGACCTGTAAAGATCCACCCCCTCGCATCTCCCACACCACAGCCCATGTGTATGTAGATGAAGCCTCTTATGTTCTGGTCAGTGGTGCACAGCCACACATTCCCTGCACCAGTGATCCTGGCCACCTCCCCAGGGGCATAAATACCACCCACCCGCAATAAGTAGGACTAAGTCTCTGAAGGTGTTCTCAGGGGTGTTCATTGCCCAAACACTCAAGCGCTCACCACACACTTGGCTAAGTTCCCTTCCCTCCTGTCCAGTCCAGCTCAGTGTGGTGAGAAACAGGCCTGGCTACCCCGATCCAACTGGAATTCTTGAAGCATCTTCAATTTCCAAGCAGCACGCTGTATCAGAACCACGCTCAAATCACTGGTGGTAGCAAGCATTCCTCTCTCAAGAGAGCAGCATGGTTTCTGCAAGGCACATTGTTTTTTGTGTCACACATTGCCGCAGTGGTTCTGTCTCTGATCCCTCCATGTGTTCTTACATTGTGTTTAATTTAGAAAGATTATAATCAGCGATCAGTCCTAGATCCCGCCTGGACTCCTCATCATCTGTGCGCTGGGGGGGAGCTTTGTGATGTGCATGTTCTTTGAATTTCCAAAAGTCCTCCTGATTATCGTTCATGCTTCACAGAGGTGGAGACTCCATTCCTGTCCACAAGCTTCCTCTTCTTCTAAACCATCTCTAATGACTTAGGAAAATTATTTTCCATTGTCTCTTTCCCTGATGCCGCACGCTTTATAAAACACAATCCTTTCCTCCCCCACCTATCGTCAACAGCTCCGATAATTCCTGGCCCGTGTGGGGCATTTGTTCCATGTTTGTTGACTTCTTTTAAACTATCGGGTTTTTCCTGCTCTATAGAGTAAAAGCTTTTCAGTAAAGCACGGGGCTAAGAATCAATGTAGCCTGTCTCTCCTGTCTTAGCACATGTGCAGTATTTTGCATCATGGAGGATGGTACACTCACGTACTACACTGTGATGTTTTGGTGAGTGACAGACTATATATACAATGTCAGTGTATATTGTATTATGTCATATTATATTATTATATTATACTTTATTATCTTATTACATGCTGGTGTAGTAACTACATATAAACTCATTCTGTGTTCATCCTGCTAAAATCCCCTAATGATGCTTTATCTGAATGCATTCTGCTCTTAAAAAACTTGTGACTATACCTATAAACACTTTACACACACACACACACACACACACACACACACACACACATACAATACAACAGAGAATACCTTGAGCATCTTCAAAGAAGACAGTGATGTCTTAGTTTGGAGTTTGAGACTAAGGAGTTCAAAGAACTAAGACGATTCTCTTCTTCATTAAAATCCTGCCCTTGATCACTGCCTTCCCACCCCACCTCCTTGGGAGAATGGAGGAGAACAAAAGAAGAAGCCTGTACCTGATCCCTACAGGACTGAAAGCTTTCACCACTTAATAAGTGA
This sequence comes from Apodemus agrarius, assembly GCA_964023405.1. Classification (NCBI taxonomy): domain Eukaryota; kingdom Metazoa; phylum Chordata; class Mammalia; order Rodentia; family Muridae; genus Apodemus; species Apodemus agrarius. The sequence goes on along the minus strand of OZ030019.1, from coordinate 73,896,991 downwards.
GACAAAATGAAAGCCTCAAGAGAAAGAGCCTAGCACTCTGCCCAGGTACTGCTGTAGAAAGCCACAGGCTGATGGATGTGACCTGTAACAGTGAGAGCCTATTCACTGTGTGCATTGCTCACATCGGTGGCAGTGGTCGTGGTGCTGTAGGGAAACACAGAGTACCATGTGCCAGGAGTGATGGCTTGTCATTTTCCTCTAAACATCCCTGGGGATAGGAAACTGCCCTAACCCTCAACTTACATATTTAGAGCAGCATTTATTTTTAACTTCCCACCTCTCTCTTTCCAGTGTATATGCATGTATGTACATGTGTGTGTGCATGCGCACGCGCACACATACACACACACACACACACACACACACACACACTCACGCACATATATAAGTGTATGCACATATCTGATCACTTAAGTTGAAGCCAAAAGTCAGCCTCAGGTATCATTACTCGGGATCTCTCCTCCTTGCTTTATGAGACGGGTATTTCTCTCCCCCAGGCCTGGAACTTAGCTATCAGGCTTGCTGCTGGGCCAGTGAGCCCGATGGATTACCTTTACCCTCTTTCCCAGCTCTAAGATTATAAGCAAACCCTGCTACTGTTGATTGTGGGTTTGGGGAATTTCTTTTCATGTGGATTGTAAGGATGGGACTCATGTGCTTGTACTTCACCAACTGAACTATCTCCCCAGATACTCTTACTATCATATTTTAAGTAAAGAGAACATGCATATCACCCATTCACAGAATATGACAGAGACCTGTGTTTTTTTAATCTTGTTTAATACACCTGAGAGCTTCTGATAAACCTGATTATGGATGGCTCTCAGAATTCTACCAGGACATGATTTTTTTTTTTTTATTGAACTATGAACTAGATGTTAAGGCAGGTAAAACTAACTGTGGTGGTTTAGGATGAGAATGATCCCCATAGGATCATATATTTGAATACTTGGTCCTCAGTTGGTAGAACTGCTTGGGAAGGATTAGGAGGTGTGGCCTTCTTGGAGGAGGTGTGTCACTGGGGGTGGGTTTTGATGTTTGAAAAGCCCATGGCATTCCCAGGTAGTTCTCTCTTCCTTGTGCTTGTGACTGGTGATGTAACCTCCTAGCTGCTGCTCCAGTGACATCCCTGACCACCTGCTGCCATGCTCCTCACCATGATGGTCAGGACTCTGGCACTGGGAACCCCAAATTAAATCCTTTCTAAGTTGCCTTGCTCATGGTATTTGATTGTTTGTTTTTGTTCAGACCAATTCAAAAGCAACTAAGACACTAACAGAGAAATTAACTTTTTGTTGTTGTTGTTGTTGTTCATGTATTTTAGTAGAGGCCAAAATTCAACCTCAGTTATGATTTTCCCCAACCCATGGGAAGAAAGACCCTCAATTGGAGACATCAAAGGAATGTATAAACTCTTGGTGTGCCCCGAGGAAGACCCCTGCTCTGAGAGGCTAAATTGCAAGTTGAAAAATTCAACCTGGGCTTTTGCTGATTTCGTCTCCTTATTAAATTTGCACAATGAAACCATTGTTACTTAAGCAAACTAGCTGCTTTTAAACTCTAAGGAAATATAATGCACTCACTGTTTATTACAGAAATTCCCAGCTGTGTGGAAGCAGGTTCTCCCAGGGAAGCAGAGTTTTAGCCTTATAGATGTCTATTAATAGTCCAGTGGATGATATTTTCCTGGGGTTTTTGATGTTGTTGTTAATTTTTAAATGAAAGAATGCATGGCTTCAGATTGAGAGCATTATGCGATGGATAAAGAGTGGATACGTTATTCAACAGTACAGTTCTTTGGATAAAGCGAGTCAAAGACACCTCATCGACTGAGAAATAACTTAAATGGTCTGAGAGAACCATTCAGTGGGCAAAGTGCTTGTCTAACAGGGACCGAGTTTAAATTCCCAGCACGTGTATAAAAACTGGGTTTAGTGACATGAGTCTGTAAACCTAGGTGCTGGAGGTGGTACGGGGCATCCTGGGTGCTCACTGCTTCCCCGTCTAGCCAAGTGTCAAGCTGGGGTCCTGTGAGAGACTCGACCTCAAAACCAGTGAAGAATTAAAGGGGACACCTGAAAAGAGACTCTCTAGACTCCTCATAATGGACAAACACGTGTCCTCTTTACATGTGTACCCGTGTTCTAGAGCCATTCCTACTGCTCTTATGGAACACTTGGACAAACACAATTTAGAGGGAGAAAGGTGTTTATTTCAGCTCACACTCCCAGCTTGCCGTTCACCATTGTGGGGAACATCAAGGCCGTAACGTCAAGCAGTTAGTGGTAGCACAGCCAGCAGAGAGACATCCACTCATACACACTTGCTTGTTGGCTTAGGTACTGTGTTCAGCTTGCTTTCTCATTCTTGTACAGTTCAGAAGCCTCTACATAGAGAATTATATCGCCAGCAGTGGTCTGGTCTACATGTATGAGAAATTAAGACAATCCCTCGTAGAAATAACCACATGCAAATCCAGTCCCTCATTAGACTCTCTTCCCAGGCAATTCTAGGGACACACACACACACACACACACACACACACACACACACTACATACTAATAATGCCCACCTTCAAATACTAACCTCTTCCAACTTCCTTGCCTGGCATTAGATCATTAGAAATAGAAAGTTGATTCTTCTTTATAATCCGTTTCATTCTCTGTCCTCCTACAGAGAGTTTTGACAGGTTATCAACAGAAGGTAGAAATGATGTGCACATGTATGTACACTGAGATAATCCTAAAATATGGCTGGCTTCATACATAAAGCCAAAGTCACCACAATACTAAATTCACCTTTCAATAAATAAATGATCTCAGAACCAATACAATTAATGTTTATGTCCATTTCCTCATATCCTAACACTTAATGTAAACCCCTAAGGGGATGTAGTCATTCAGAATTTAAACTCCTTTTTCCATGGCACTGAACTATCACCTCATGTCTTTATACATGTACACACATGTACAGGTTTGCATACACATTCATGTACATGTACATACAGTGAGTTTTGTTGTTAGAGTATTGATTGGTAGATTCTCTGAATTTTCAGGGTTCCATACACACCATTTTGAAGCAAATTCAAGTAAAGATTAAATGGAATTCCTTGCCCTTGCAGGATGGGATATTTCTCTAGGAAGTTAGGATGATCTTTAACAAGAGTGACCACACCATAACGAGCACTTGTAAAAGCAAACCAAATCATCCTTGTATGATTTTTCTGAAATACAAGGCATCATCAGGAAGCCAAGGGTTAGTATGCATTGCACATGATCTTCGAATGGCAAGGGACCATTTCTAGAGATCGATTGTCTGCTGTCTGCCCTTGCCTTTCCAGAGCTGTCAGGCTACCAGAAAACTAATTCTGTCCCCACATTACATCTCGGTGCTGGGACAATGGCTCTGACAATCTCTAGGCTTGGGGACTGAGAGGTAGTGTTTTCTTGATCGCCATGGGGGCCCTGCAGAAATGTAATTCCATTTATTAGAAGCAGAAAGCTTATAGAATTGTGAGAACGAGCAGGTGTCAGAGGAAAAGCCGAGAGTGTAACGGTGTTCTGGATGCTTACTCTGGGGAAAGCGGGGAGGCAGCCATGCCGTTCGCATTTCTCTTCAGATCAATCAGCCTCATGGGCTCTGCGTCCCACTGCAGAGAGTCTTCACACGACGTTACTGGTAATTTTACTTCAGCGAAAGAAAAAAGATGAGGTGGAGGAAAATGTGTGTAGCACAGGGATATGAAACAGGCCAGTCTCTAAGAAGCTATAAGAAAAGATAAATAAATCATTAGAATGTACCTGGTGACACCTTGGCTTTTTCAGAAACCAAATACTACAAACTGAAAAATTTCCAGATAGTAACAAAAATTCACCCATTCAAACTTGCAAGTATTAAACAATTATATAGAAGAATGCATAATAAATGAGATAAATTGCATAGAATATCAGATGGGAAGGTAGATCTGATAAGCCCCTCCCCCTTGCTATATCTTCAAAGACAAGGCATCTTGAAGACTGCAGTTTTATTAGCTTAATCTAAATTGTCATGATGTATAACTCTACAGATAGACTACAATGGACTTTTTGCCCTTCTGTTGTCTGCACCGACCTCACACAGGATGGCCTATTTCTTTGTAAGTTCTGTCAGTGGTCTCTTATGGTTAGAAGACTGAAGTTGTTGGGATTTATTGTAAAAATTGAGCAGGTCTTTGTGAGTAACTAGAGGGGAAGGCCAAATGTTAGTGTCTGATTTACATTTCTTGTATTAGGCTTGAGGCCATGCTGCTAGGAATTAAAATTAGGGGGAAATATTACCTCTAGATATAAGAAATAAACCATGATGGTTCATTTTGAGCAGAAGAAACATTAGAACACATCAGGGATCACAGTGAAGCAGGAGATCCTAGCCGCTTCTCTCCCTGGCTAGCAGCTTGTCTGGGCATTTGGTTTACCTTTGTGTTGAAAAGTTACACTCTGATCTGTGACTGAGCACACACATCAGAAGAGGAAAGAATTCCGAGCCCCAGAATATGCACGAGAGAAGAATGCTTTGCATCCTCAACCTGTAGCAAGCTGTGTAAGACGCCATACTGCACGTGAGGAAGACAGGAACTAGGCCAGTGAGGAACTCAGGGCCAGAGGAATTAGGTTAGGGTCATAAATCCGCTGGCATCAAATTAACGGTATGTGATTGTTTGCTTTGGCCTTTTCTCTGGTTAATGCCCAACTTACAGGCTGTCACACAAACTGCTTCCGTAACTTTCGTTACTCTGGTCTCCGGTACTCTCATGATGAAGTGAAAATCATTGTCTTTTACGGAGATCTTGATTATCTTCCCTTTTTTCCATGAGTGAAATCAGGTGATTTTCAGAGCTAAGCTGATAGCTGCGGTTATATTAGAGACTTTTCTCACTGCTGTGACAAAGTGCCTGACACCTCCCCCCCCCAAAAAAAAATACCCAAACAGACAAAAAAATCCAAAACTTAAGGAAGAAAAAGTTAACTTTGGCTCACAATTTGAGTGTCGAGTGCATCATGACAGAGAAAGCACGGCGGCAGGAATGTGCGGTCGGGCGGGGCATGGTGCATCTGCACTCAGATGAACGCTGGGGCTCAGTTGCTCGGTGCTTACCATTTAGTTGGTGATCGTAGCCCAGGAAGGAGTGCTGCCCACAGTTAGGGGCACATTACTACCTCAGTGGAGAAGTTCCGTCCCAGACACACACAAAGGTTTTCCTCTTCAATTATTCCAGATCCTGCCCAGCCCACAAAGCTGACCATCACAGCCGTACACAAACAGGGAGGGACAGTGGAAGCTTTGCCTCTCCTCCGATTGCCCAGTTAACCCGAACATTCTGGAGTCATCCTACTGTCTGCTGGACTTTGATCGGAGTTACCAGAAGTTAAAGTGCTCTATGATTGCATCAGACTTGCCCGGGAGAGGACAAGGGCAAAGTCTTAGGATGCACCAGTGTTGCCGGGAATATTTAAAAAGAACCCGACATGTTCCCGTGACCGACATAGCCGCAAGGCAAGCAACCAGCGGACCCAGAGCTCAAGCGGAGCCCTCAGGTCTCCTGCGTCGGGCAATGTTCCGTAGTAATAACACTGCCGGTTTATAACACTATGTCCCTGTGGGGTCCCACGCTGCGCGGGACCCTAGCTCCTCAATATGCTGGCCTGCCCTCTTCCCAGCTCCCCCCGCTAAATTACCAGGTAGAAACATGGCTCTTAATGCTTAGTTAGCCAATTAGATTTATGTATATTATAATCCCAGTTACAAGATGCCAATTGACAATGATAAAGGTCTTATCCCAATATTCTTAGGAAAGACACAGGAAATTGTCAAAAGCCATGATTCATCTCCTCTTGCCATGACCCACTCTGTGCATGCGGGCTCGCCCTCCCCCCCCCACTCCTAGCTCCGCCCCCTTTTCCCCTTTTCCTTGTCCAATCACAGACCCTCTCCACCCTGAGGCAATGTTACAGGAAAGTTCCGGTAACACACCAGCGCTCAGAAGGAACTGCTAGCACCACAGGGAGTGGATGTCACGGTTATGATGCTGCATAAAGGACCTTTTTTGGGGGGCACTGGGGACATGTTGGGTGTTCTAAACAGGGCTATGGCTACTGTCAACTCTACAGTTTTAGAAACCCTCAAGCCCCCTGAGTCCCAGTCAGACAGATCTGTTAGTAAATTTATAAATGTGGATAGAAATCGCACAAAGGCCAGGATACATTGTAACCTGAAATACAATTTATGAGACTGTATCAGGGGACGGGCAGGATGGCTCAGCAGAGAAAGGTCTGCAGACTGATGACTGGATGACTTCAGTTCAACTCCTGGGACCCACATGGTGGAAAGAAAGAACTGAGTCCTGAGAGGTGTCCTCTGACCTCCACCACAGTCCACCTACACACACAAAATAAATGCTTACATGTAATTTTAAAAGGAGTTCTGCGGGGCAGTGGACCGTGACAGGAAACTTGGTAAGGTTCAATGGATTCAGAGATCCCTGAAGCCATCTGAAGATGGTAGGCGTTTCCCTGCTCCCTACCACATTCCTGGCCTGGAAGTTCATCCTCCTTTAGCCCAGGGCTCATCTCAAGTATCCAATGTGATTGCATGTTCTGCCTTGCTGCTTGGGCAGGCCACACAGGAGATGCTAGACTACATTTTACATTAGGACGCCATTGGGTTATGGGCTTGCAGGAAGCACCAGTGCTCAGGGGGTGGGAGAATAGAGCCTGGAGCAGGACTGCATAGGCCGAAGCTGAGACGCCACTGGAGATCACGGGGAGTTGTCAGGACCAGAGGGAGCCTGCAGGCTGAGGACGGTGAACCTGGAGCGGAGAGGGTAGGGAACTCCAGCTTAGCTCAGTGGCCAGGAGTCCAGGAGCTCTGAGGGGCCTTCTGTGGGAGACGTGGATGGGTGGAGCAGCTCTGTAGATGAACCTCCATGTTCCCACAGAGAGATACATGCATATCCATACCACTTATTGGCTGTTTATCATGCAAAATGGGTGCATATCACCTCCTCAGGGTGCACCAGAGATTAAATTCCTTTTGCCAGAAGGGATGTCTGGGAAGGGAAAATTATTAGCTAAACCTTCAGGGCCCATCTAGGTACCTCATGAGCACAGAGAATTCTGTTCTCATCTATGTGACCATTGGTCATGTCCTTATGTGGGGAGTATGAATCTGTAAGGGGCAGGGAAACACCTACCATCCTCGGTGGGTGATTGAATGCCAGGGTCTCTGAACTCACTCAGCCTTACTAAGGTTCCTGGCATGCTCCACTGCCCCACAGAGTTCTGTGTTCTTTTATTTTTTTATTTTATTTAGTTTTATGTGTACATATGTTTTGTCTGCATATATGTATATGCACCACATGTGTGCCTGGTGACTGTAGAAGTCAGAAGAGAGATTCCCTATAACTGGAGTTTTGGATGCCTGTGAGCCACCATCTGGGTGCTAGAACTAGAAACCAAGTCTTCTACAAGAACGATAATTGCTCTTAACCACCGAGACATCTCCCCAGCCCCAGAAGGTGTATAGCTTTTTTAAAAAATATTTTGATGAATTCATTGAGAAATTTAGACAACCTGTTTTGATCGTATTTGTCGTAACCTCTAACTCTTCCCAGATCTAGAGCCACCTCCTTACCAAACACCCAAGCTTCTTCTTTTTTTTCCTTAAATTCAATTAACTTTGGACCATCTCCTGGAGTGTAGTCAACCCTACCTAGGGCCCACAGTTTTAATGAAAACGGATCCTTCCTCTCCAGATTCTATCAGTTGTCCATAGCACATGAGCAGGCGTGGGGTTTTGGTTGGGGGCTGAGGACACCAGCTCAGTCCATGCTAAAACGTTGACTGGCTTGATATTGGTCTTCTGCACGCTCACAAGTGCAGCCGTCCCATTAAACCCAGAAGAGGCTGTTTTGCTCAGGTCTTCCCCAACCTCTGCTCTTAACAATCTTTCTGCTCCCGTTTCCACAGTGCTCCCTAAACCAGGGGAAGATGTGCTCTGATGCTGTCTTCAAACACTCTCGGGACCTTCCAAAGAGAGTGGCAATAAGGGACAGTTAGTTTCAAACACGATTCTTGACTTCACTGCTCTTCACCGTCTGTTGCCCTCAAGACCCCAAGGTTGAATAAAGACTCCACCTCTCTCTCCCATAGTGTGTGTTCTCAAGTGTGACTGTAGTTCCTTTGCCCAGGTGCTTGAACAATGCGGCGAGGAAGCATCAACTTCCAGACGCTGATCCTTCCCTTACTCGTGCTGGTACTTTGCCTAGTCCTGGCCTATCTGCTCCTAACACCTCCGAGCTGTCGCTACAGTGCCCTGACAATGACAATGACTGTTAGCGATCCATGTATTAAGTCTAGGTCAGGGTTCTTCTGTCCTAGCACGTAGCTTGCTTAGGCATAAGTCATGATTCCCACATCCTGGATTTTTTTTTATGGAGAGCACCTGCTTGCAAATATTTCCAACTATCCACATCCTTCTAATACCAATGGTGCCTAAATCCCCTGGCTTCAGGATCTGCCCAAAGTCACTGCCAGTTATTAGAGTCAAGCCAGAGTGCCTCTTTTTTTTTTTTTTTTAATTCCTCCTAAATTTCTTGAAGGTAGATCAATGACACATGCTGTCTTCAGAATTGTGCAACTCACTGAAATAGAGTCCTGTGTCGCATAATCCCATTAAAAGCACCCCATCTCAGGGCATAGAGCTTTCAGTGGACCCCCTAATTAACCTGCTACACTTCTCTCAATTATTCAGAGTCCAAATGGAAGATAGACTACACATGCCACACTAATCCCCATGCCTTTTCTCAGCCAATTATCTGCCTACATTCATTTTACCCGTGGTTTGCTGTTTTTAAAGGTAGAGTGATTCTTTTTTAATATCCCCCAAAGACCTTCACATTGTTTCTTCATATGATGTCACAGTTTAATCTCTCTCTCTGGAAGACAGAGAAATTTCTTTCTTTGTTTCTTTCTTTCTCTCTCTTTTTTTTTGTCCTTTTTACTTTCTAATTTTGAACTGAACTCTAAAAGAGTAGCATAGGGCCTGCTTAGGTCCTTAATTGACAGGAACTCAGAGGCAACTTGGCATTTTTTCAAATGCTTAAGGAAAATGTGTCTAGGCTCTTATTTTGAATAGGCTATAATCTGTTAAGTGGCCATTAAGTCCTATTGTTGGAGAAGTAGAACAGAATACAGCACAATAAACATATCTAAAGGAAGACAACAGATGGTGCCTGTGTCTTCACTTAAGATATTATTTCTTTGCCTTGAATATCCAAAGATATAAACGTATCAATTGGGGAGGTGGGTCAGTGGTTGGGAGAACTTGCTGCTCTTATAGAGGATTGGAATTGGGTTCCTAGCCCTCACATTGTGTGAGGAGTTCACAATGTCCCGTAACCATAGCTCTAGCTACCTATACGTATGCATGTACACATGATCAAAACCAAATTAGGAACTAGAAAAATGGCTCAGTGGGTAAGTGCCTGCTACAAAGCCTGGAGAGAGGAATCTGATCAACTAGACACATGGTAGACTTGAGAATTCTGTCCTATGAGTGTCACACATGGGTCTCACACACACACAGACACACACACACACTCACATACACACACACACAAATATAAATGTTAAAACATTATAAAGTATATTTGGAGCATAATGTTAAAAGTGGCTTCTTTTTGTACGGTATGCATAACCGTGTAACCGTGATAGAGTAAGGATCTCATGGAGCATAAAGTAATTTAATAAGCTAAATCTCATTGGAGAATTAGTAAAAAGAAAAATATGTATAGGAAATTAAAATAAGGCATAATAGGAGGAAAGAGAGCTTGAAAAGCCATCAAAGCCACTAAGTAAAGATATCTAAGCTAATATCAAAAGATAGGGATTTATGAAAAATAGGACCAAGGCCTCAAAAAGAAACTGAACTTGAAAGCCTGGTGATGAGAGAAGAGAAACTGCTAAGGTTAGAACAACTAAGAGAAGAAAATAGCCCAGAGTCAAATTCATTCAAAGGCCGAAAGCACAGGAAGAAAGGAGCGCGAGTCCACCTCCACTCAGTGACTCCCAGAGAGGAGCAGACCTCTGAGAACACTTGTTGGCACAAGTTAGCAAGGCCGTCTCAGGCAGGCTCTCACATCACCCCTGGGTCTTGTTATTTCACAGTAAGTCAGTTGATGATCACAATGCCTTCACCCAGATAGAAAGGAGTCAGACAGACAAACACACCCATCACACACTAACTCTGCGCCCAGCACTACCACGGCTTACTCAACAGACAATAATAGCAAAAAGAGGCTAGGGCCTTATATTTTTTAAATTTCATTTTAATTGTTGTCAGTTTTTCCATATCCAGTAACAGACCTATCAAGTTTCTAATACAATATGTCCTACTTTGTCCATAATTCCTGTTATAAGAAGTGTGTATCATTTTCCTCATTTCCCAATTCTTTTTGGTATTTTGGTTGAATATTTCTATTTTGATGTTGACTTTCTACTTCAGGTAGACATCGTTCTCCCAAGCACCATTACCAGGTTTGTGTATGAACACACACACACACACACACACACACACCTCACAATCTATTACCTCCATGATCACTATCACAGTTATTCCTATTAAATGTGATGTCACGGTTTGGGGTAAATAAATAAATAATTGTAAATCTATTGTTCAGAATTGGCCTTTCAGTTCATTATTAAATATGTGTTAGAAAACTAACTCATTGTTCTAACATCTTAGTTTCTCTAAAGTTAGTAATAGCTTCCGTTTTTTTTTTTCACACAGATTCCCATATAACTGTCACTAATTAGCTAAAAATAAAATCTCTTTATAGCAATAATATAGGTGCTCTAGAAGTCAGATTCCCTGGTACTTATGACCCTGGTACTGTTTGCTTGCTCAGTTTATTCCTGTGTGTTAGTGGGCTATAATGTCTAGTACCTTCCTGGAAAATACGTATTGGCGCTAATTCTCTAAATCTGGGAGTATAGGTATATATTAATAGATAGATATGCTTTTAAGTGTTTCATCTCACCCGATAGGCAGTCTAGTGGGTATAGACTATAAAGTCAGAAGTTATTTCCCCCTGAAATCTGAGTGCTGTGTTAAACCCTTGTTGCCCGTCTCTTACCAGACGGAGTACAGTCCTGTTTGATAGACTTCTAGAATATGTGACCACAAGCTGCGCTTGAGGATACTAAGGTCATCATTCAGGATCTAGATATATATTTTTAAATAGAATTCTTGCCTCAATACAATCAATTTACCTGGTATCTCCAAGTTCAAGAAGTCTCTCTGGGTCTGAGTCACCCAATATATTACAAATGTTCTATCCGACTTGGGGAGGAGCAATCTTTGAACTAAGACTCATACAAACAAGGGTATGGACTATCTAATGGCTTCTTGCTATGAATTATAATTATAATGATAGTTGTAACTAAATCCTTTATGTTAGGCCAGTAATTTCAGACATGCCTGGTATTTCCAGTCCCTGTGTTTCTGTGGTCCGACGATACTTACCAAATATACCCATTTCCTCTGCTGTGTGTTTAAGTTTAAGCTTTTTATATGTTATTTTGCTCAGGCAGTTATCTTTCCCAGCTGTTCTCGGAATTCTGTTGCTGTGGGGTTTTTCTTCGACTTAATTTCTTTTTGTGTTTGTGTATACACACCGTCTTATAGCATACAGAGGAGTTTGGGGGAAGAAACAGAGATAAACTTGTTTGTTTCTTCTGCTCTGCTGACCAGGATATAGTTCTGTTTTACATAAAATCTTCCTGAATGCTTCAACAGATATATTACTTAGTTTTAAGCCTCCTAAATCTCACCAGTTTAAAAAAAAAAAAGGAGTGGGTCTTTTTTTTTTCAGTGTGTTATGTGTGTGTGTGTGTGTTGTGTGTGTTGTGTGTGTGTTGTGTGTGTGTGTGTGTGTGTGCGCGTTGGGTGTGTGTGTGTGTGTATGTGTGTGTGGGCACTGCTGCACAGTGTTCCCGTGTGTACATCAGAAAGCATCTTGCGGAAGGCGGTTTTTGCGTTCATCCCCGTCTGTCACCAGGTCAAACTCCGATTGGCATGCTTGGTGGGAGGTACCTTCGCCTGCTGAGCCATTTCATCTACACGTGTTATTTTAATGCTATCACAGCTAATATATACATATACATCATATGCAAATGCATGCACATATACATATATAGTATATACATTTACACCATATACATATTGATATACATATACATGTACAATACACATACACACATACACATATACATATCTATGTTAAACCATCGTAAGTTGGAGACTGTCCACATATTAGTACCCTCAGTGAACTTGTAAGTGACCTCAGTCATTGCATTTTAACTTAAATCAATGTGTTTTCACATTAATCATTTCTTCAAATGTATGGTTCAGGGTTTGCGGCATCATGCTCAAGATATATATATATATATATATAGATATATATATATATAGATATATACGTATATATACATATATACATATATATATGTATAAAACAATTCTTTGCTTTTTCCATCTGTGAGATACTCGAATAACTGATAGAGATTCATATTTAGTTTTAAATCGTCTAGATATGGAGCATATATATTTTACAAATCTGTAATATTAAGCCGTGGGGATTCCTAGCTTCAATAATCTAAACGTCTTAAAGGAGCGGGGAGAGTTCATAACATGACACTTGATGTGATTATCATGATTAAACTTCTGATTCTATGGAATCCCATCAAATATTCAATATTTATCCTGTCTTACTGACACCCTTGTCAGATTTGATCGGATCTTGAGTCAAAACATTACGTCTCTAATTATCCTGCAAATGGCCTGAGATATGAGAACCGGCACAGTTTCCTCTCTCTCCACCCCATTCTGCACAAAAGGGGCCTCCGCCAGCCAGAGCCGAGCTGGCAGCCTGGGGGATGACTCATGAGATCGAGCGGGCGGGCGGGGGATTCAGCTTGGCTCTTCCAATGGCTGCAGGGAGCCAAAAGGACCAGCATGTGTTTGTTTTTACAAATCAAACCACTTTCACAACGTGACGCACAGGGAAGAGCTACAGGAGGAAAAGAGTCTGTGTTTTCTGTGCCGCCTGGCCGGGTTGATGAGGAGATGCATGCTACCCATGTTCGGCACCGATGTACACAACAGCCTGAAAGTGCCCCACACGGCATGCACATATGACTGGCTTCATCGTCCAGTGCTTCTGGACCAAGAATTCGAAACGGTCCCCTCCTACGTCCCAAAGAAAAAAAATCCCCAAACCCTTCAAGATAACAGATCTCTTGCCATAAAAATCTGGCTTTTACAAACAGGGGTTCAAAGGAATATAGCACTTGTTGGGCTCTTCTGCTATGTAAAAATGTTCCTTGCTACCCCGAGACGCACAGAACATTCTAAGTCTTTCGAGCGGTTGGAGGGACGGCTCGGCAGTTAAGGTTGCGCACGGCTCTTGCAGAGGGGTGGGGCTCAGTTTCCAGCACTCTTGTTGGGAGGCGCACAATTGCCTGTGACGCAGGCTCTGTAGAATTCACGTATCTGCCCTGCACAGGCATGTAAATAAAACTTAAAAATAAGGTTGCTTTTTTTTTCTTTAATGCTGCTTAGTTATATAAAAAAATACCCCACAGAGCAGAGCTACTTGCCTTTGGGTAAGCGTTTGTGGTTCCTGCCCCCTTACACCCTGAATATTGTTGAAACCTCCAGGGCTGCTAATTTGACAGCACGTGCCAGGCTGTAGAGGAGCCCGGAGCCTTAGCTTATTCCCCCCCTGATAAGGGCGATTACCTCATGCTACATCATGTCTTAGCGTTCTCTTGGCCACCGCTGACTACATCACACCTCATCACCACAAACACCCTCAAATCATCACTTTTGTGGATCAAAACTTGTCCCAGGGACATAAGACCACAGGGCAGCTTTAGGTGACAAGCCTCGGGAGAGCCATGTATGGAAAGTGCCTGAGTCCTCTCTATCCCTTTCCGTCAATCAGGGTGGAGTCTGTCCATACCCATACGCAGGGTGGAGTCTGTCTGCACCCAATACATCCATCACAGAGTCTGCCATGCAGTGGGTACTAATAGATGTTTGCTCAACTGAGTGTTTTCAGTTACAATTATCTAAGTAATGTACTTTATGGCCGTACATTAGCTATAGATAACAAGGTATTTATTATGACATTTTGTACACATCTGTAAAGCATTCTGATTGTATTCCTCTTCTAGTACCTTCGCCCGTACTCCTCTCCCCACAGGGATCCATCCCTTCCTTGTCCCACCTGCAATAGTTTATTCATTGCCCGATGGGGATTACGGGTTTAGCCATATGAGTTTAGCTATGATGGTTACAGAAATATTGAATAACTTCGCACAGCCCAGCGTCTCTCTCCTCAGACGTCCTCATCGCTTTGACGTCTCAATCGCAGCACTTCGAGACACTCTCAAAATCCAACAGGAGACCCCGATAAGTTAACTCTCAAAAGTATCTTAAGTGTTAACATTATTAAATAGATGCATGTGGTCAAGAATAACATTTTAAGGGAGAGAAATTCAAATCACAGACCACGGCGTTGCCCGAATCTTCACGTTTCACTCCCTCCCTCTGAATCAACAGCTGTGGTCAGAGGGGTGCTTTCAGGGGAACACTCAAGGACTCTCAGGGAGGGCAGGGGGGCCTGCAGGTAAGGTGCTGCCTTGCGTGTCTGAGACCTGAGCTTGGTTCCCAGAGTCACATAAACCAAGCATGAAGGGCCATGCTCAGAATGCCAGCACTGGGAGATGGGGACAAGTGGGTCACCAGGGCTCGCTGGCCGGCCATTCCACCTGACTTGGCAACTTCCAAGACACTGTACCTCCAAAATGAGTGGATTGCATCTGTGGAACAACAGAGGTGGTCCTCTGGTCTTGAAACACATACATGTGCATTTGCACCCCTACACACACACACACACACACACGCACGCACGCACGCACGCACGCACGCACGCACGCATGCACACGCGCACACACACATACACAAGCACAATGAAAAGAAACACCCAGACACAGGGAATGAGCCATTCCATGATGGCAAGAGAGTAGTTAAAGAGTCCTAAACGCTCCGTCAGCCTATCCCACTGAGAATACGCCAGCGACAGCATCAGACTTTTCAAAAATCTCCCACGAGCACAGCATTCACGTAAACAAAATTCGACAACCCTTTCAAAATGTAGAGAAGATCCCCACTTGCTGAATAATTTTCTAAGCTCCCTTTCTAGGGCTGATCTGGTTGGATTAGAGTTTTAGGGTTGTGTTCTGTTCTATTTTACTGCACGTTGACGCTAAAAGAGGTCAGGATGGAATAAGGAACTCTCTTCCGCTCGCCTGTTTGTCTCTTTTGTTCCCTCTCTGCACAACAGCCTAGCAAAACAAGCACGTCACTTACCAGGAGCTCCTGGAGAGATGCTCGTTCCGCGGCTGGCAAGACGTAGTCTCTGCATTGTTGCTAAAGGGATAAAAGTTCTAGGAATGAACATGCGGACATCTCCAGAACTCTGCTTGGCAAATCTCTGGCAGCACAATAATAGTGGGTATATATATATATATATATATATATATATATATATTCCCACCACTTTTATCTTTTAGAAAAATTAAATAAATCTGAGAAGTAGCAGAAGATATCTTTGCACTTAGAGGACATGCCCATGATTCCAGTTCCGCCTATAACCCAGAAGACATAAGTTGTACTAATCTGCAGTTAATACTTAGGTGGTCTCCAGTCTTTTAGTTGTACAAAGATAAAGATACAAATACATTCTTCAAAAAAATAGATTCTTCATCCTGAGGGGGAAAAATTAACAATACAAATGTTTAGGTTTTTTTTCCAAAACAACCACTTCTCCCCCAAGCAGGTAGATATCTATTCTTTTCCATTATTGATTACAGTACATTGATTTCAGTGCACCATGAGACTGTACTTAAGAGACATGTGTAGCAGCTTCCAAATTCAGGATAATTTTGCACTCTAGGAATTAGAGATATTGTTTAATGGCTTGCTTGTCTAAGAAAACATCTACATCTGTTCCAGCTGACAGGACTCGGCGGGCCCTTTCAGGGTTCTGCTGACATCGTATGCCCTGGCCTTCCCCTGTGGGCAGTTCCCAGGGAAGCCAAAGTGATTACTGGCTACCTCCACTCAATCCAAGCTGTCCTGCAAAGCACAAGGCAGAAGCGAGGGGCCTACCACTCTTTCTGGCTTAGTCCTTTGGTGTCTATTGTCTTTATACAGTCACATTAAAAACAAATGCTTTTGTTTTTGTACGAGCTTCTTTCTCTTACCATATCCTTTCCAGGAACAGTATCTTGAACTAATTTAGGGCTGATATCTCAAACCCCAATAATTAAGTGCATGAGTAAGTAATCCCCATTTTTTAAAAAAGCCTGGGCCAGTCATCTCTAGTCTGGGAAGAATTAGCATTCCTCATTCCTACTTACAGTGGGTGTTCTAGTGCCCCCTGGAGGACAGAGCGAGGAAATGCAGGCTGGCTGACTGTAACGTGTCCTCACCGGGATAGATAGCATTGCATTTTGCAGGGCCTGTCCCGCGAACTTCAGAAACAACATACTCTTTTGGTAAAATAAGTAATACATTAGAGCATCAAGTAAAAGATTCAGGGATGCTCCCCTGTCTGAGTTGTTCATGCCCACCGTCTGGTGAGCATTCTTTCCGTCTTTGTCTTTCTCATATATTCATTGACTTCCAGTTCAGGGAGCACTCGCCACGGGCGGGCGGGCCTCAGGGTTGCACGCTGCGGATGCCGCACTCAGCAAAGCAGATGAGGTCTGTGTTTCCCTGAAACTTTCCTTTGGGTGGAGGAGGCTGATAGAGCGGGGAGAAGAAGAAAGAAAACAATTAAACAAAGAAGTCATTCTTATTAGAAGTAGACAGTCTGGAGCGGGCGATCAAACAGGGGTATGGGTTGAGTTAACGTGGGGAGGTGGGGAGGACAGTCTGCCAGCAGCAGAAAGCACACAGGAATATTCCAGGGGTGGGAACAGCCCGAGGGGAAAAGGCATAGGGTGCGCGCGCGTGTCAGAAAGCCACTCGTGTTGTTGATGGTGCTCCGTCTCCTGTAATCTCAGCGCTCAGAGGCTGAAGGCAGATTTCAAGGGTAGCTTGAGTTATCCGTGGGGCTCTGCACCACCAGGCGGGGCTACGTCAGGAGAACTTGTTTCATAAAAATGAAGAAAAACAGGGAGTGGGTGGATAAGGGACTGGGGAGAGGGAAGACAAAAGGGGTGGGGGTGGAGTGTTGAGATAGAGGGATGGACGAAATAAGAGAAAATATAATGGAGGGAAATGGGAGGGGAGGGGAGGGAGGGGGAGGGGTGAAGAGCATCGTTAGCATTTTATCTAGGCTCCGCCCCACAGTTACCTGGCAACAGGCAGGTGTGCCGACTCACTATAAAGAGGGCGGCTTGGCCCTTCCTCTCACTCTGGGCGCGCTCCCCCTCTCTCCCCATTCCCCTCCCCCCTCTCACATCGTATCAGTGTGGCCAGGAGCTACACAGACAAGAAAAGGACACACCGGTTACAGGTTACTGGAAGGAAGCAATGGCCAGGTCACTGAGAATCAGAGAGTCCTTTGAAAGGTCGGGGCGGTTATCAGGGGAACAACAGGAAGGGACAATAGGCAAGGAATACAGTTGGATTGGAGTCTTTAAGAGAACCCCCGACTGCTCCCATGGAGAATGGACCTCAGGGAAACAAAAGCGGAATTAGGAAACTACAGAATAAACAGTGCCACTCCAGGAATGGTGTCCCTAGGGAAGGCGTAGGCTGACCTTTTATGAGAGACTTTGTAACGCTCCTATAGGGGACCATTAGTGGCTTGTGGTTTGAAACAAACCCTTAAAGAGGATTATTTGAATTGCGGACTGGGAGTCTTTTCCAACACTCACAGTGACTGTTTCTTCTGGGATAATATAATAACCTTTGGGCTGAAGCGTTTACCTTGCCTTGGCTATAAGCGTCTGCAATCACTTATACAACCCACCACTTGCTTTCTGCAGCCTCCGGGAGGGGGCGGGCGGGCGGGCACGCATCTGTCACCGAGTAATCAGGCTTGGGTTAGCTCTCTCTGTTGGGCCTGCCTTGCTGCAGCTCAGTGGGCTAGCTCAACTCTGAACGAATGGCAGACAGAGGACCCTAGGGCCCTTCTCCAGCAAATGTCCCCCGAGGCTTTGCTGACACAGGGAGGTGTGAGCAGTCTCAACCCTCTTTATGCGGCCACAGTGAGAACAACCGGATCCCTTGCTCCTGCACCTGGCTTTGTCTAGGGCAATCACAAACACGGCTGAGTAGATCCTGGCTGCCTCTCTTCTGGGTGTATACACAACGTGCAGCTGTTTCTGCTATAATGTTTTCCAAACTGCAGACATGTTCTGCTTGGATTGAGAGATTGGGGACAATTTAAAGAGAACATGAATTTTCTATTTTTCACATACAATTTTGCCTGCAGAAGCACTTGCCACACGCGGCTGAACCAAGCAGCTTGGAAAGCCAAGTGATGTAGGCATGTCCACCTCAAATGACAGCCGACAACCTTAGGGCCTCAGGTGTGAGTCATGACAGGCAGGCGTCCCTTCTGTCTGGGATAACTCTCCAGGGAGTCACTGGAAGACAGGGCCGGGGGGAGGGGCGGTTCTTTTCATATACTTCCCAGATTTATTGCGGTGTTTGTCTGTTTCCGAGTTGCCATGACTAAACACAACTTTTTGAAGAAAGGATTTATTTCAGTGTAAGTTACAACTTTAAGTCATGCTCCATCCCCAAGGGAAGCCGGGGCCATGGAGGGGTGCTGCTTACTGGCCTGCTCCCCATAACTCACTCGGTCTGCTTCAACTCAGAACAACCTGGCCAGGCGTGGCAGCACCCACAATGGGGTGGGCCTGCTCACTTCAATCCCACAGACTAATATGACAGGGCATTGTCTCAGCTGAGAGTCCCTCTTCCCAAGTGACTCTAGCGTGTGCCAAGTTGTCAGAACCTTAGCCAGGACCGGGTGTCCACATGATACATGTACCTTGTGCCATCTTTTTCACTACATGCCTACACTTGTTTTTGGTGTGTGGCTGAAGGAATGGTCCCGGCCTTGCACCAACCTCTTTAGTCCAATAGCCCTGTGGTATTATAATAAAAATACATCATAATCCAGGGATTTATAGGAAAGTGTGTCACTTTGGTACAGAGCTTGCTTTGTTTTTATGTACAGGATCTTCTGTAGCCCAGGCTAGCCTTTAACTCACTATAAAGCCAAGGCTGACTTTGAAACCCTGATCTTCTGCCCTCATCCCCCAAATTCCGTGATTACTGATGCATGATACCACATCTGGCTAGGTGAGCACTCTCTACAAAGCCCCACAAAGACAAATCTCCAAGCCAAATAAAAGTGTACTATATATTTGTTTAGTAACTTGTCTTCTTTATTTAATGTCAGCATAGACTTCATACCATGTCCTTCCTTGTAAAGAGCTAAACACAGACTCCTGTCTGTGGGGTGAGCCTAAGAATGAATATTATTTATGTAGTTTTGTTCAGTTTCAATATTTTTAATTTTTGTATTTCATAATTTCTCAGTGAAATAGTGTCTTAATTATTTTAAGTGGCTTTGAGGACCACTTCCCAGGAGAGAACTCATGCCACGTTCTATAACCTGTGCAAGAGAACGTGGCTGTAAGTCACAGGCTCGAGATGAGACCCACTACTATTTATTTTGCTAAGCAGTCATGTTGTCAAACTGCTTTTCAAATACCGATGTCTGTATCACAGATTGGTGCCATAAGCCGCTGTCATCGGAGAACCTTCTCGGTGCAGTGGGAAGCAGGCACAGCAGGACTCCGTAGCTAGCCAAAGTGCACAAAATGCACAAGATAGCGGAATGCTCAGCCCTCACTGGGCCAGCTGTCACCCCCTTCAGGGCTCAGGGAACATCACGAAAGAGGAGCGGACAAGAATGTCAGAGGCCGGAAAGGTGCGTCAGCCATCAGGGGCGTGTGCTGCTTCTCCAGTGGAGCTCGTTCTCAGCTCCCATGTCAGGTGGCTCACGATTGCCTGTAACTCCAGCTTCAGGGGGAATTGACATCTCTGTTCCTGCTGGCGTCTGCTCGTGCACACACACACACACACACACACACACACACGGTTTTAAAAAGGGAATATCAGAACCAGAGAGCGAGGAGGTATACAGGAAAAAGATGCCTTGTGGACATGCGAATCCATTGCACTCATGAACACACTGAGCCCCTTAAACACTCCAACATGGGTGACAGAAAGGCCAGTGAGGCTCTCCCCCTCCTGCGGAGCTACAGGCAATTAATGGTTATTGGGGGAAGGGACACCTATGCATATTTTAGTAGACACATACGCTGTGTAAGTAGCTTGCATTTTGTTGTTGTTTCACAAATGTTGGCAAAAGGACCGTTCCTGCAAGAACATATTTATGCAGCTGCTTTGGTGTAGTTTCAAGGTAAATTATGCAAGTTGAAAGCCGTGCTAAAAGTATGCTTGCTGAATTTTTCATAGGCTTTGTTAAATTATTCTCTAGGTAGTTTCTAAATGTTGACAATCATCAGCCATACATGAAAGACTCCATTCTCCATCACTGGAAGCCATCGACAGTCTCTGTTTATATGTCATATAAATAAAAATATCTATTTCAAGCAATGAACTCCAATCCTCATGGCCATGATCTGGATAGCAATGGCTCCCACCCATATGTTCAAGTGCTCACCCAAAAGTAAGAGTACAGAACAGGGCTCTGTAGGGGCTGATCAGGTCTCCTTGATGAAGCCCTTTTGATTGAGGTTAGCGCTCTCTTAGAGAGGCAGGAGAACATAGCCATCCCTTGCGCTGCGAAGAGATGCACTAAGATGCCGTTCATGACCCCAACATGCCCCTCACCAGACCCCAAATCTTGTGGCACTTCTCTTCTGGATTTCTAGGCACCACAGCCATGGGAATAAGCGTGAGCTATTTACAAGTCACCCTGTGTATAGCAGCCGGATTGTAGGGAGACAACTGTGTATTAGTATGTAATGTATTGTGTTAATAATGGAGTAAATGGAGAGTGGGGGTGAGGAAACAATACAGACATCTCCAGTTCTCTGTGAACGGGTCAGTCGAGAGTCCTCTACTTTTTAAATTACCGATTGGCCATTTACACTTTACTCTTTGGACTGTGTCTGCTCATTTTAAAATCTACCTATTGCATGCATTGGTCGCTCTTTGGTAGTATTTAATTTTTTAAAGTCCTCTGTATATTCTGAGTGTCGGTTCTTAGTTCAGTATATGTCTATGCACCCTTACTCTGTAAGCTGTCTCTATCATCTGTTGGAATGGAGAAGCCTTTTAATTTTATGAATGAGCCAGGCTCAAAACCACAAATGCTGTATAAGTTTTCCATGATGTGTGCAAACATAAATTACACAGATCTGTCTGTGCAGGGGTTTGTGCGCATATGTGTATGTGTATGTGTGTGCACATGTGTGCATGACGAAAGTAGAGGGGAATCTTGGGGAAGAAGAGAAAAGAGGACTGGGTATGTGGGAAAGGGCATGTAATGGAGAAAGAATAGGACCAAAGTGCATGACACATTTGAACAAAATGTCATGACACTTTAATGAGTACGATAATTAGACTAGTGAAACCTTTAAGGTTATATATTTAGTTGTGTGTGTGTGTGTGTGTGTGTGTGCGTGTGTGCGTGCGTGCATGTGTGCGTGCGTGCGTGCGTGTGTGTGTGTGTGTGTGTGTGTGTGTGTGTGTGTGTGTGTGCATATGTGCCATGATACGTGTGTAGAGGTTAAAGGACAGCGCACTAGAGTCACTACAGTAGGTAGTTTCCCTTCTACCATGAGGCTTCCATCTCAGAGACGAAACTCAGATTAACTTGGTGGCAAGCACCAGAATCCCCTGAGCCACCTCGATTTCCCTCCTAACACACACACACACACACACACACACACACACACACACACATGTCTGTGTTCTCTGTGTTTTATTAGTGAAGTTAAAAATCTTTTAGCTTACGCGGAAGCCATTTGTTCTTACCTGATGACTTATTTATTACTTCTGTTCCCACCCATCTCTTGGTTATCTTTTCCTTGGAAATTCTAAATTTTCATAACTTAAAATTTCCAAGTGGTTTTACTTACCATTTGCTATATGTAAAATTTAGGCAAGTCTATTAAACTCCATTGCTTCTGGGGTTGTTATGATTAACTATGATTACATTTATAAAATAATTTTATTCACATAATTGCCAATTAATATAGTTAACCAATGACATCTACCCTCTTGAGTTGGCATGCAACTCAATAACTTAAATAGCGCATCATTTTCTTACAGTTCTGGAGACTGGAAGTGTAAGATCCGGTTGTCAGACGGCTGGTTTCTGCTGAGGCAGTCAGTCCACCTTAGCTTGAAGATGGTCACTTTCTCTCTACTGAGTCCTTAGGTGACCCTCTTTCTCCACTCTTCTTTCTGTGTGTGAAGGCAGGGAGGAGACAGACAGACAGACAGACAGAGACAGAGACAGAGACAGGAAAAGAGAGACATTGCCTGGACACTAATCCTGTCAGGTCACCCTGTTGTTATTGTTAGTCTCACTTCTACCCCTAAGGTCGTCTTCTCTAAACATAGTTGCATTAGAAGTGGAGATTTCAACATAACTCCGAGTTCAAAACAATTCACTCCTCAGTTCCCACCAGCACAGGCTTGCAGACCACAGGTGCACAGCTGTGTAGCGTTCTTACTAACAGAGGACAAGGATGTGGCCCCTGGGCTCCCGGCGTTGACAGTCTCATCTTGCAGACAGGAAACGGAAGGTGCAGAACTGTGGCGTTACAGTCGCCAGCGCTTGCCACGGAGGTAGCAAGCGCAGTGTGACAGGGGCTGTGGTGGCTGTGGAATGTGGTTTCCTGGACCTCTCAGTCCTGGAGCGGTGTCTTGAAATGAGACACAGGGTACTGCTTAACCTCTGATCAAAAGGGACTTGGGAAGTGCATCCAGGAGGGAGATTAAAGAATGTGGCAAGAAGAGGTGGGGAATAAGCACACGCCCCTAAGCCAGGAAGTAGAAATGACTATACAGACATCCTTTCCCCTGAAACACTCAAAGCTTTTCTCAAATGTTTGCCGTCCTCTTACAATCTCGGTAAGGAAGAACACGGTGTTTGTTCAGCTCTGCATTTTGTTTTAGGCAGTGATAAATAAACACAGATATTTCCATGATCATACATTCACTTGGTAAATATTTGCTGCATATCTTTACGCATAAAATATGAGATACGATAGTATTAAGCCCTGTGAGTCTATAACAATGACTACCACATAGGATCTAACTCTGAAAAATTAGTCTTGAAGCAAAAATGACGTAAAAGCACCTTCACTTAAGCAAAGCTCTTTGATACTTACACCTCCCCCACCCTAGCCAGGGCAACCACGGAGGGGTATCACGATTCACTAACTGTCTCACTGCCACTGACACACATCCTGAGAATGTCTTTCGCAAAGCACACTGGGTGCTGGTAACCAGCTGTAAAGTCAGATTGGAACTGGAGTCTACACTTGCCCTTTATACCAGTTCTCTGCTGCCTTCTTTAATGGTTGGATAAAAAAATAACAATTTTTTAAAAAATATGAATTCCATTGCTTATTTTCCACAGAATCTAGGAGCAAGAGGACAGACCCTTAAAGAAAACAAACAGGCATGACCTAAGGGTCAGAGTCCAATTCCTTAACTATGAGAGTCCAGTAACTGTCCAGAGCTATTCAGAAGGGATTTTATTTAAAGCAAACAAATAAAATGAATGCACAGAAATACATTTGCTAGCTCCATTTTGGTTGGAAAAATACATTTGCTAGCTCCATTTTGGTTGGGTCAAGAAAAATGGAAGTAAAAGCCAATTTTTTAAGCTACAATATTTTTATTAAACCTTGAGAATTTTGGATGACATGTTCTGCTTATATTTACCCGACTCCTCCCGTACCTCTTTTCAGGTCCACCCCATCTCCCTAAACCCTTCCATATTGTGTCCTCTCTGAAAAGGAAAAAAAAAACTGTCAGCTTCAATTTGTGCTGCCCATATAATCTCAGATGTGAGGCCAAACACAGGAATGTGGACAACAGTTTATGAGCGGCCACGTCCTGAAGGAAACCTGACTCCCCTCTGCCCCAAGCCTTCAATTGCCCGCCCTGCTCCGCTGAGGCTGGGCATTCTAGAACCA
Source organism: Apodemus agrarius (assembly GCA_964023405.1). Lineage (NCBI taxonomy): Eukaryota > Metazoa > Chordata > Mammalia > Rodentia > Muridae > Apodemus > Apodemus agrarius. Next base: position 73,872,673 of record OZ030019.1, on the reverse strand, counting down.
CTTCCTACTCCGAGCCACCATATTGAGGGGCTTAGCCTTATGTAGACATTGTGCATGCAACCACAACTTTTATTTCCCCCCCCCTTCTTCAGGAAAAGGCAGATGCTTTAGTTGAAAATAACACAATTTTTACTGAGAAGAGGATAAGGGATAATTTATTCTGAAGCCATGTACGAGGTATGAGTAAGAACGGCCTGAGAACACAGCTTTGGTTACCCCAAAATTCCATGTTCTAAGATGGAAGTAATGGAAAGAAGTTATTATGATAACAGAGAAAAAAAGAAGTCATAAATTAGAGATGCTGTTCAACTGTGTTGGCAGAAGCATTAGGTAGGCAGATTAAAGCAAAGCCAGGACTCTCTGCAATAGATCAGGGGCTACCTGAGGTCTCAGCTAAGAGCACCCTCAGACAGTGTGGGGAGGAGGGACCAAGCATGGGATTCAATAAGACTTTATTCAGAAAGAAGAAGAATAGAGGACCAGACTCGGGATCCCAGTCAGTTAGTTCAGTGTGGTCCGCAAGAGCCTCGGGTGGGAGAAATGCTTATAGAAGTTGCCAGACTGTGGCAGCCACACAGCGTATGCACTACCTCAGGTCCTTTAAAACCTAACAGGGTATCTAAGGCAACCACGTTGTGTAGGAGACAAATGGAAGAGGGCTGGGAAGATGGTTCCGTGGGTAGTGCATGAGGTGCAAACGTGAGGTTCTGAGTTTGGATCCGAGCACTCATGTACACAGCTGGGCACAGTGGAGGTGCGTGCATGGCGTCTCAAGAATTGGAGTCAGGGGGAGATTCCTCTAGATTCACTGAGACATCCTGTCTAAAAAAGCAAGGTACCAAGCAATACAGAAATACACTTGACATTGACCCCTGGCCTCTACCTGCTACATATGTGTGTTTCCCACCCACCCCCCCAAACACACACACACATATACACAGGAGTATACATTCACAGTTCAAAGCCGAGTTGTGTTAGAGACAGGCTTGAAAACAATAGGATCTGGACAAAGGATATTTCCTTTTTTGACTTTGATGTATCAAATGTATAGAACATAGACAAAAAGGGAACCTGGAAACATCATACAATTACAGAAAACAGGAAAAGGAAAGGCATTCATAAGAAAAGCGGGGAAAGAAACAGGACATCAGAAGTAAGATTTCCTTCCCTTCAACCCACAGTGCCTATTAAAATAAATGTCATCTGCCTGGGCTAATAGACTGATTAGACTGAATTATTGATTATCCTATGGAAGGTCTCCCCTGAAAAGCTTTTTGGAATCATGCATTATTCGAATACATTTCTCTAGTCAGCACCCTGCTACTATATCTCTGCTCCAGTTTCCCTCTGAATTGCAAACAGAACATGGTTTTATCTACACCCTTGCCCTCCCTGTCTCACTCAGTTCTCTCTACAGTCCTCCTAAGCTAGGGACCGCAAGCCGAGGGAATCTGGTGCCTGACGAGGAGGCCCGGCAGGCTCAGCGCTCTATGTGTGAAGTAATTTTCCAATGGAAATTGGATGTGGTTCTGTGATAAGCTTACCCTCTCCTCCTCGGAGCCTGGGACTTACCAGGCTCCAAATCCTTAGCTCCCAAGCTAGACAAACACTTTCCCGGTGCCCTCCCTGGTCTGCTTGTAATGGTGTTTCTGATTCCAAGAATGCTCTGTGTTGGGCTCAGGAAAGGAGTACAGAAGGAGGGAGAGATCCGATGTCAACCCAACACCCAGCTCCAGGGTCACGAGGTTGAGATACCAGGCCATTACGCAAGTGCAGTCACACCAAACAGGTTCTAAACACGGCTGTATGGGAAATGACACTGTGTCCCCACTCCAACGGGAAACACACACGGGTGACTCAGCTGAAAAGCCCCGGCGGGGTGGAATCAGGTGCCTCTCCGATTTCACTCTGGCCCCTTCTTGTCATCCAGCTCACTCCAGACTCCTCACCTTGCCCGTGAACTACAAGAGAACGTTTCTGTCAGCGCTTTTCTTACCCTTTCCGAATGCAGAGCTCAGTTTTCTTAACAGCATTAACAGTCAGCTTCCAGAATATTCCCATAGTTTGTTTGTCTGACTGACAGGGCTCTGGGAATCAAAGCCAGAGCTTCGTGTTTGTGCCGGGAGAACTAGACTGAATGAAGCATTCTCTTAGCCATGACTCGTTATATTTCTATTTATTAGGGCTGACCTCAAGGTACAGAATAATAGGCAGGTGACAAAGACATCGAGCTCTGCGGCACAAAACCATTGCCTCAACCATCAAGACCAGGACACGGAAGGGACAATCTCCATTTAAGGCCAAGAAAATTCACAAGTTACACAGGGGGGAAATGTCTTATTTCTCTAAATGTCTTATTTCTCAAAGGAAGAATTGCTTTAAATTTTAAAATAGTATCTGCACTATTAGCATGTACTACCTTATGCTTGGGAAGTGTAGGTTTTGACCACTGCCAAGGTCACACAAAATGTTTGTGCTTTGTAATTAGAATAATTCCCATCGTGAAGAGTGGATCTGCAAGGAAAGGCCTTAGTGAGCTTGGTCCTGATTTTCCTGCTCATAAAACCATACCTAGCGCTTAGGGATTCTGGGAAGATGTTTGGTTAAATGTGTGTTGGCGTGATTTGAAGTTGGCTGTTCTTGGCTGTCAAGACACACTTCGGTTATGATTGTACAACCAAACCACAGTCATAATTTTCACAGTTAAGTGAAAACTGAAATGTTATGACCACAGCCAGACTCTTTTTTCTTTAATAGGTGCTTGCTTAGATCAGTGCTTCTCGTGATGTGGTAAGCCTGAAAGGGATCTTTAAAGACCAGAAAGCTTTCTTCAGGTCTCCCTGTGGGTGGTTGTTCTAGCTGAAAAGCTAGAGAGCCCTCGGGCATGATAAATATGTCCTAATGAAAAGTGGCTAAGGACCACAATCTGCATTTATTCATCTGAGTGCGAAATGCCGTCTTTCTTACGATGCTTTACACCAATCCAGTCAGGGAGAGTGTGGGAAGCACACGCATCGACCTTCATTTGCACAGACCTCCACCTTCAGAAGGGTCCTACCTGCCTCGAAATCCTTTCTTTTATCTTCTCTTTGCATTTGTGTAATGTAAATGAAACTCAATGAGGCCATGAGCATCAGAGGGGAGCGCAAGTTTATCCTCCGCGGATCAGCCCTTCCCCCACTCACCTGCTGGGATCTCCCACTAGTGCAGAATCCAAATAGGTCCACGGTATGGATCCAGATTCTTGGTAATACAAAGTATGCTACATCTACAACCAAGACCGTGGAGGAAATGGAAACCCTAAGAGGCTTTTTCTCTTCTTTCAAAAATAAGTCTGCTGAGCTGGGGGGATAGCTTAGTCTGTGGAATCCTTGTCACATAGGCATGAAGACTTGCTTTGAATCCGAGAGCCCTGTTTTGTTGGTTTGTTTGCTTAAGGCGGAGCATGCTACACCCTGATAAGCCTAGTACCCGCGAGCCAGAGATGGACAGAACCCTGGAGCTCACTGACAATCCAACCCAGCCTAATTAACAAATGTCAGACCAGTTAGACCCTGTCTCAGAATTCAAGGTGCACAACTCCTAAAGGACAGCACCTCAAGTTGACCCCGGGCTCCTGCATGCTCAGGTGTCCTCGGCACTCAGACACCATGCACATGCATGGACATGTACACACGCATGCACACAAATTTGCTCCTAATGAATAAAGAAAGCAATGGCATCCAGGGAGTAGGAACATCGGGGACATTTGCCAGGTCCTTTCTTGGGTTTATTCGATGCGTCAGTCAGAAAGTCACACTCACAATGATGACAAAGAAGAGAAGAACAGGGCAACCAGCTCTTCTTCCTGTCAGCATTTCTTACTCAGTCCTAAGCTACAGATAGAGTATAGGAGAGTATGCACATTATCAGGAAATAGAAAACACTTTGGAGTTGGTCTTAAGCAAAATTATCATATTGGTGTCCTTTAGAAACACAACTGCTATTTGGCAACTGAAGTTATTTTCTTTTGGCCAAGAAAGAGGCTGTATGAATGTATGGTCAGCAGGACTCTTAGAGAAGGAGACCGCCACTGTGTGTGGTCAGCAGGACTCAGAGAAGGAGACCACCACTGTGTGTGGTCAGCAGGACTCAGAGAAGGAGACCACCACTGTGTGTGGTCAGCGGGACTCAGAGAAGGAGACCACCACTGTGTGTGGTCAGCAGGACTCTTAGAGAAGGAGACCACCACTGTGTGTGGTCAGCGGGACTCTTAGAGAAGGAGACCACCACTGTGTGTGGTCAGCAGGACTCAGAGAAGGAGACCACCACTGTGTGTGGTCAGAAGGACTCTTAGAGAAGGAGACCACCACTGTGTGTGGTCAGCAGGACTCAGAGAAGGAGACCACCACTGTGTGTGGTCAGAAGGACTCTTAGAGAAGGAGACCACCACTGTGTGTGGTCAGAAGGACTCTTAGAGAAGGAGACCACCACTGTGTGTGGTCAGCGGGACTCAGAGAAGGACACCACCACTGTGTGTGGTCAGTGGGACTCAGAGAAGGAGACCGCCACTGTGTGTGGTCAGCAGGACTCAGAGAAGGAGACCACCACTGTGTGTGGTCAGAAGGACTCTTAGAGAAGGAGACCACCACTGTGTGTGGTCAGCGGGACTCAGAGAAGGAGACTACCACTGTGTGTGGTCAGCGGGACTCTTAGAGAAGGAGACCACCACTGTGTGTGGTCAGCGGGACTCTTAGAGAAGGAGACCACCACTGTGTGTGGTCAGCAGGACTCAGAGAAGGAGACCACCACTGTGTGTGGTCAGCAGGACTCAGAGAAGGAGACCACCACTGTGTGTGGTCAGAAGGACTCTTAGAGAAGGAGACCACCACTGTGTGTGGTCAGCAGGACTCAGAGAAGGAGACCACCACTGTGTGTGGTCAGAAGGACTCTTAGAGAAGGAGATCACCACTGTGTGTGGTCAGCGGGACTCAGAGAAGGAGACAACCACTGTGTGTGGTCAGTGGGACTCAGAGAAGGAGACCGCCACTGTGTGTGGTCAGAAGGACTCTTAGAGAAGAAGACCACCACTGTGTGTGGTCAGCAGGACTCTTAGAGAAGGAGACCACCACTGTGTGTGGTCAGCGGGACTCAGAGAAGGAGACTACCACTGTGTGTGGTCAGCGGGACTCTTAGAGAAGGAGACCACCACTGTGTGTGGTCAGCGGGACTCTTAGAGAAGGAGACCACCACTGTGTGTGGTCAGCAGGACTCTTAGAGAAGGAGACCACCACTGTGTGTGGTCAGCGGGACTCTTAGAGAAGGAGACCACCACTGTGTGTGGTCAGCAGGACTCTTAGAGAAGGAGACCACCACTGTGTGTGGTCAGTGGGACTCAGAGAAGGAGACCGCCACTGTGTGTGGTCAGAAGGACTCTTAGAGAAGAAGACCACCACTGTGTGTGGTCAGCAGGACTCTTAGAGAAGGAGACCACCACTGTGTGTGGTCAGCGGGACTCAGAGAAGGAGACTACCACTGTGTGTGGTCAGCGGGACTCTTAGAGAAGGAGACCACCACTGTGTGTGGTCAGCGGGACTCTTAGAGAAGGAGACCACCACTGTGTGTGGTCAGCAGGACTCTTAGAGAAGGAGACCACCACTGTGTGTGGTCAGCGGGACTCTTAGAGAAGGAGACCACCACTGTGTGTGGTCAGCAGGACTCAGAGAAGGAGACCACCACTGTGTGTGGTCAGCAGGACTCAGAGAAGAAGACCACCACTGTGTGTGGTCAGAAGGACTCTTAGAGAAGGAGACCACCACTGTGTGTGGTCAGCAGGACTCAGAGAAGGAGACCACCACTGTGTGTGGTCAGAAGGACTCTTAGAGAAGGAGACCACCACTGTGTGTGGTCAGAAGGACTCTTAGAGAAGGAGACCACCACTGTGTGTGGTCAGCGGGACTCAGAGAAGGAGACCACCACTGTGTGTGGTCAGTGGGACTCAGAGAAGGAGACCGCCACTGTGTGTGGTCAGCAGGACTCAGAGAAGGAGACCACCACTGTGTGTGGTCAGAAGGACTCTTAGAGAAGGAGACCACTACTGTGTGTGGTCAGCGGGACTCAGAGAAGGAGACTACCACTGTGTGTGGTCAGCGGGACTCTTAGAGAAGGAGACCACCACTGTGTGTGGTCAGCGGGACTCTTAGAGAAGGAGACCACCACTGTGTGTGGTCAGCAGGACTCAGAGAAGGAGACCACCACTGTGTGTGGTCAGCGGGACTCAGAGAAGGAGACCACCACTGTGTGTGGTCAGCAGGACTCAGAGAAGGAGACCACCACTGTGTGTGGTCAGCAGGACTCAGAGAAGGAGACCACCACTGTGTGTGGTCAGTGGGACGCAGAGAAGGAGACTGCCACTGTGTGCGGTCAGCAGGACTCTTAGAGAAGGAGACCGCCACTGTGTGTGGTCAGCAGGACTCAGAGAAGGAGACCACCACTGTGTGTGGTCAGCAGGACTCAGAGAAGGAGACCACCACTGTGTGTGGTCAGCGGGACTCAGAGAAGGAGACCACCACTGTGTGTGGTCAGCAGGACTCATAGAGAAGGAGACCACCACTGTGTGTGGTCAGCGGGACTCTTAGAGAAGGAGACCACCACTGTGTGTGGTCAGCAGGACTCAGAGAAGGAGACCACCACTGTGTGTGGTCAGAAGGACTCTTAGAGAAGGAGACCACCACTGTGTGTGGTCAGCAGGACTCAGAGAAGGAGACCACCACTGTGTGTGGTCAGAAGGACTCTTAGAGAAGGAGACCACCACTGTGTGTGGTCAGAAGGACTCTTAGAGAAGGAGACCACCACTGTGTGTGGTCAGCGGGACTCAAAGAAGGAGACCACCACTGTGTGTGGTCAGTGGGACTCAGAGAAGGAGACCGCCACTGTGTGTGGTCAGCAGGACTCAGAGAAGGAGACAACCACTGTGTGTGGTCAGAAGGACTCTTAGAGAAGGAGACCACCACTGTGTGTGGTCAGCGGGACTCAGAGAAGGAGACTACCACTGTGTGTGGTCAGCGGGACTCTTAGAGAAGGAGACCACCACTGTGTGTGGTCAGCGGGACTCTTAGAGAAGGAGACCACCACTGTGTGTGGTCAGCAGGACTCTTAGAGAAGGAGACCACCACTGTGTGTGGTCAGCGGGACTCTTAGAGAAGGAGACCACCACTGTGTGTTGTCAGCAGGACTCAGAGAAGGAGACCACCACTGTGTATGGTCAGCAGGACTCAGAGAAGGAGACCACCACTGTGTGTGGTCAGAAGGACTCTTAGAGAAGGAGACCACCACTGTGTGTGGTCAGCAGGACTCAGAGAAGGAGACCACCACTGTGTGTGGTCAGAAGGACTCTTAGAGAAGGAGATCACCACTGTGTGTGGTCAGCGGGACTCAGAGAAGGAGACAACCACTGTGTGTGGTCAGTGGGACTCAGAGAAGGAGACCGCCACTGTGTGTGGTCAGAAGGACTCTTAGAGAAGAAGACCACCACTGTGTGTGGTCAGCAGGACTCTTAGAGAAGGAGACCACCACTGTGTGTGGTCAGCGGGACTCAGAGAAGGAGACTACCACTGTGTGTGGTCAGCGGGACTCTTAGAGAAGGAGACCACCACTGTGTGTGGTCAGCGGGACTCTTAGAGAAGGAGACCACCACTGTGTGTGGTCAGCAGGACTCTTAGAGAAGGAGACCACCACTGTGTGTGGTCAGCGGGACTCTTAGAGAAGGAGACCACCACTGTGTGTGGTCAGCAGGAATCTTAGAGAAGGAGACCACCACTGTGTGTGGTCAGTGGGACTCAGAGAAGGAGACCGCCACTGTGTGTGGTCAGAAGGACTCTTAGAGAAGAAGACCACCACTGTGTGTGGTCAGCAGGACTCTTAGAGAAGGAGACCACCACTGTGTGTGGTCAGCGGGACTCAGAGAAGGAGACTACCACTGTGTGTGGTCAGCGGGACTCTTAGAGAAGGAGACCACCACTGTGTGTGGTCAGCGGGACTCTTAGAGAAGGAGACCACCACTGTGTGTGGTCAGCGGGACTCTTAGAGAAGGAGACCACCACTGTGTGTGGTCAGCGGGACTCTTAGAGAAGGAGACCACCACTGTGTGTGGTCAGCAGGACTCAGAGAAGGAGACCACCACTGTGTGTGGTCAGCAGGACTCAGAGAAGGAGACCACCACTGTGTGTGGTCAGAAGGACTCTTAGAGAAGGAGACCACCACTGTGTGTGGTCAGCAGGACTCAGAGAAGGAGACCACCACTGTGTGTGGTCAGAAGGACTCTTAGAGAAGGAGACCACCACTGTGTGTGGTCAGAAGGACTCTTAGAGAAGGAGACCACCACTGTGTGTGGTCAGCGGGACTCAGAGAAGGAGACCACCACTGTGTGTGGTCAGTGGGACTCAGAGAAGGAGACCGCCACTGTGTGTGGTCAGCAGGACTCAGAGAAGGAGACCACCACTGTGTGTGGTCAGAAGGACTCTTAGAGAAGGAGACCACCACTGTGTGTGGTCAGCGGGACTCAGAGAAGGAGACTACCACTGTGTGTGGTCAGCGGGACTCTTAGAGAAGGAGACCACCACTGTGTGTGGTCAGCGGGACTCTTAGAGAAGGAGACCACCACTGTGTGTGGTCAGCAGGACTCAGAGAAGGAGACCACCACTGTGTGTGGTCAGCGGGACTCAGAGAAGGAGACCACCACTGTGTGTGGTCAGCAGGACTCAGAGAAGGAGACCACCACTGTGTGTGGTCAGCAGGACTCAGAGAAGGAGACCACCACTGTGTGTGGTCAGTGGGACTCAGAGAAGGAGACTGCCACTGTGTGTGGTCAGCAGGACTCTTAGAGAAGGAGACCACCACTGTGTGTGGTCAGCAGGACTCTTAGAAAAGGAGACCGCCACTGTGTGTGGTCAGCGGGACTCTTGGGGGGAACTTCATTGTGTGTGCTCAGAAAGACTCTCAGCGCGGAGTAACATCATCATACACGGTCAGGTCAGCCGGACTCTGAGCTAAGGGCATTAGAGCTGTGACAGGCTTAGGGCTCTGGTCAGCTGATTATAGAGAGCTTCTGAGGAATCCGAGAGAAACCTGAGGTGTGCGCTAAACTGAATCTTAATCAGAAAATGGAAGTAACTTCCTGAGCGACTATCTGACAAACCTCATCGATAAGCAGAATGGAAAATCGTAAAGATAAAAACAACTCTGGAAGCCAAGTGTGTTGACCCGTTTGTAAGTCTGTCATTCAAGAGGCAAAGCAGGAGCATGGTAAGTTTGGGGCTGGACTAGGCCGTGTGATGAGCTCCTGGCCAGCCTGTGCTGCATGCTGAGGTCCTGCCAGGAAGGAAGAGGGGAAAGGAGGGGAGGAGGGAGAGAGCAAAGAAGGGAGGGAGGGAAGGAGGGAGGAAAGAAAGAAAGGAGGGAAGGACGGAAGGAGGGAGGGAGGAAAGGAGTGAGAGATAAAGAAATAGATAATTGATAATGGCATAGCAATTCATTCATGGAGTAAGAACACACACACACACACACACACATACACACACACACACACACACGTTATCTCATTTTGGGGGTTCTATGTAGGAGCTAAGTACACAGAGATTTGCAACAACGCTGCACTGCACAGCATCAAGATGAACGCTGAAAAGCCACACCGCCACTGAAATCTGTTTAGGTCTTGGTATCATCGATGACATCTTCTGCCTTTGGAACGAGTTGGCTCAGCAGTTTCTCCTGCACCACGTGGCTGCTCTGCTCTGAGGCCTTTCTTTTAACCCTTGGCAGTTCCCTAAAGAGAAATCCTAACCTTCATCACCTTTTCCTTCAGAGATCACTGGATGTGGCAAGGCCATCCCATAACTCTGTGGGAGTTCAAAGCCCTGGTGGCTCTTTTACTAGTAAGCATTTTGGTGAGATAGGGAGGGGACAGTATGTACTTAATCTTGGTTGTCAGGGTCACTAGAATTATAATCACCATGGAGACACTTGGGGTGTGCCTATGAGAATGTTCCCAGAAAGGCTTAATGAGGGGCGTGAATACCCGCGCTGAGTGAGGGGAACAGCAGCCCATGGAGGATCTGGATCTCAGCTGAGCGCCACCATCCATCTCTCTCTGCTTCCTGACTGGGGATGCTGTGACCAGCTACCTCACACAGTGCTGCCAGGGCTTCACAACCGTGAGGGGGAGTTCCCGGGAGCTGTGAACCCAAATAAATCCCTCTGCCTTCTGACTGTCACATGTGTGATCACAGGAACCAGGAAAGGAACTGATACAGAAAGCTCACTCCCCAAGACACGAGCCTTTCTTTGCACGGAGTGGGTTAAGGAGTGTAAAGGAATCTACGGAAGATGTGTCCCTGCATGCCACTCAGAGCTGGGGCTTCCGGACTGGCCCTGGTGGCCAGAACTCCCTCGTCAGTGTGGTTGTCATGTCCTACTCCCCGAGGTCAAAGATAAGCATTTTTCAAATCAACTTCTCATCTCTAAGCCTTTCCCCAGTTCCTATCCCGTGCCATCCTAAAAGTTTTCTAGCTCACACTCATCTTTGAGAGAAATCTCTAGTGAGTCTGTTCCTTGCCCTGGATGCAGAAGACAGCTTCACACAGTAACTCAGAGAAAGATGTCTGACGGTCACACCAAAACCAGAGGAAAGCAAACAGATGCACTACATCCGAAACGCCGAAGCTCCTAATCGCTCCTCCTTGTCCTTCTCTAGAAAGCAGCACCTGCTCCTCTCCTGTCAGATGCTGAAAAGTTTTCATGACAAAGAGCTGTTGGGAGATTGGACAAGACTTTCCTCCAAGTCATTACCTAATATCTGCAGCTAACCCCTGACCCTTGACTTACATCTCAATGCAGCATGCTGGGCGAACATTTCAAATAGAAAGAGAGCAACCTGTTCATGACAGGCCAAGGAGGACATAATAACTGTCTCCCCACCCCCACCCCCATCTCCAGCCCTCTTCCCAGGGCATGACTCTCCACCCTCTGAGTGGTAGGTAGTATCGGGTAATGGACCCGGCCGTGGTGACTTTTTTTGACTGCTGCTCTCTAAGTAGGAAGCCACAGGTTCTGTTGGCTTCCCATCTGAATGCCCACCAGTGCACCTGTCGCCGGGACTTATTTCTTAGATACAATTTTCTACTTCCCCTCATTTGTCAACTGTTTGCGATCAGTCATTTAAAGACCCTAGAACTGTAGAGTTTGATAACTGAGTTCAAAGTCACTCTCCATGCGCATGCATTTGATCCCCAGGCTCACAAGAGATGGATGAACCATAAGAATGCTGACTTCAACGGGGGAGTAGCACAGTGATGACGTCATAGCATCTCCATTACACACCCATGGGGCTAAACGTAGCGACCAACCTAGAAATGTTAGAGTTGATACTTGGAATTTTGGTTACTTAAAATCATCCTTAAAGTTCTATGATGCATGTTAATGGTCCCTTTTGAAATTTGATGGCTAGTTTGAACTCATAGGACAAAATTCACACAAGGGAGGGTGGTTGTAGCAATAGGCTTGAGAAAGGATGAGAAACCCTTGAACTTCAGTCATAAAACTGAAAAACGTGAAGAAAGGCAGAGGTGTCCAGAGGACAACACTGATTGGAAGCTTAGAGACAGAAAACTGATAACAAAAAATTTTCCCTCACTGATTCCTATACAACCACCAAGGCAGCATAACAAGAACACATGCCTTCCTCCTTTAAGAAGCCCCAGTGTTCATTCAAAATGAATTTCTGTCTCTCCAGGAGGACTTGACAACAGAGACAAGGCTGATTTGAAAGCACCCGACATCCTTGAACATTGTAGACATGGAAACAATAGCATCCAGCCCTAGATAATACCTGTCCAATTCATGAACGAATCTGTAAATGTGTCTCCAAGATTCCATGGGACCATTCAGCCGGGTGGGCAGAGCTCTATGTGCTGGATGTACCCAGGGGAAAAATGACATACAGGACCTGAAGTGGCTCCTGTCAGTTCCCCCTCCATCAGCCTGGCTGTGAACGGACATCCAGGACACCCGTGTTTATCACTTGAGAGATGGAGAATGAGCACGAGACAGATGCTTTTATCATTCAAGAGAGGTAAGAAAAGAGATGAGAGATCTCTCAGAGAAAAAATACTATATTGAGTCTAGCGTAGTGCAACATGTTTGTGACCATAAGATCATTTTAGAATACTGAGGCAGGAAGATAAGTTTGATATAGTCTGTGATACAGTGAGAGCTAGGTTAGCTTTGGATATACAGTGAAAATGTTTCTCAATCAGAAAGAAATGGTGTAGGAGGAAGAGGAGGAGAGGGAGAGGAGGAAGAAGAGGAAAAGGAGGAAGAGGAGGAGAAAGAGTGGAGGAGGAGACGGTGATCATTTACAGCAAACAGCAAAAATGCCCAGTGCGCTGTGTTGGCCAAGCTGGGCATGGGGTCCCTTTACTTCCTCCGGCCTTTCCCACCAAAAAGAGGAGTCGACAATGAGGTTGTTCTAATTCTTTCACCTATGGGGACTTACCCGAGCAGAACTGAGGAAGAAAAACGTTCTCCTTTTGTAAGAGGCATTCCATCTATAGACCAGGGTACTATCCTGTTTACCTTTCAGAGCCTCAGCACTTCCTTCTGAAAAGTAAAGAAATCAGAGAACCCCTAAGTTTCTCTTCCAGGTCTGCCCTTTAAGCTATGTTCTTTTAATTTTTTAAATGTATTGGTGTGTGTGTGAGAGAGAGAGTGGGGGGGAAGAATGGGAGAGGGAGGGAGGGAAGGAGGAAGGGAGGGAGGGAGGGAGGGAGGGAGGGAGAGAGAGAGAGAGAGAGAGAGAGAGAGAGAGAGAGAGAGAGAGAGACTCATGCATGCGTATGTATGTGGCACAGGTTTGGTGGCAAGAGCCTTTACCCATTTAGCTCTCTCACTGGCCCTAGATGATATTCTAAGGACATGTAACCCTATAAATGGGCACAGGCAATGTTATCCTAACTATTCCTTATTTTGGACCACATACTGATGGTCTGCTTGCTGATGCACTGTCTTCAGGCTTATGAAAAAGTTACTACTGAACTTCTCAAAGTCTCAGATTCTCCTTCAGGCACCGTGCTGAACCCTGGGGGGATGGAGAAGACGGGCTGTGTCCAGGGCACTTACATCCGTGGAGGCCAGGTCTCCTCCTGGACAATCCCTGTGTTCTGTCCCAGTTCTGCCATTCCAGGACTTTGAAGGATGTCCAGCATTTTATACAACTAAGGTTGGAGTTTAAGGAAGCCATCTGTGGACCAAAGCAAATCAGGAAGATGTGGACAGTCACACAGCACCAGTTACCAGCAGTCGGCTTCCTATTAGAGTTTAGAAGGCTTGCCTAGAAAAGAGTGCTGTGTCAGAAGTTCCAAACGGCTCTTTAAAAAAAATCTGTTTAGAGTCGAGTACATGTCTGAGAACAGATGGTCACAGTTAAGATCTTTGGTGTGATTGGCCAACAGTTCGTCAGTCTGCCTAGATAGTCATAGCATGGCTGACAGTTGGCAGTCTGTGGAAAGGAAGCCCCGGAGCAGTCACCAGGACAGGAATGATAGGGTGTCCCGAGGGACATGCATTTCCTCACATTTTAACTTCTTTATCACTAAGATGCATTAAGTGACTCAGGCCCATAGAGGAAAAAAAACAGAGATGACATCTCTATTGCAAGCAAGCCCAGACTCAGCACTGTGGCTGGCCCTGTGCCACGCCCGTGCAGAAAGAGCCAAGTTAGGCCATAGGCAAAGGCAGCAAAACAAACCACTGAGTGGACAGTTTCACCCTGATTGTTTGGGCTTTGCAAACCGAGATAAGCAATTTAAAAAATGATGTTTTCTCTTCATACACACACACACACACACACACACACACACACACACACACAGAGCTTGCACTGAGACACAGTAAGCGCCTTCTTTGTTACTATCAAATGCTCTTTCTCTTTCTTTAAATAAATAAGTGGAGACTCTCTTGTCAGCACGCGAAATGGAAAGATGAATCCGTCAGTAAGAAGTGCTCGTTGCACAAGCATGAGGATCTGAGTTCAGATCCCTAATACCAACATGGAGGAAAAGAGCCTGACACCTCAGCTTGATTCTTTCGTCCCCGCACTGGGGAGGTGGCCTCATGAAGATGACCAGGGCTCACTCAACAGCCAGACTAGACAAAGCGCTGAACGTCAAACACAGTGAGAAATCCTGTGTCAAAAAGTCAGGTGTGTAACTGTCGAGGAACATGCCCCTGACATCAACCTTTGACCTCCAAATGCACAAGTACACACATGGCCACACACACACACACATGGCCACACACACACACACACACACACACACACACTGAAATAATGTTCTCTTGAAGGGGAGTAACCCCTCCACTCACACACTCTCAAAGGCTATTAAACATTCTACTTGTTGCTAGATGAATGTTTCCCTTGCTATCTAAATTTACCACCACCCCAGCTGGACATCTCCTGCATCAGAGCTTTTTCCTGCACAGCTGCAAGTTCCAAGGTAAAGTAAGACATTAACACGATGTCTGTGCAGTCTGCCTAGGGGAATGAATCGTACATATCAGACCCATGCTTTGGTGGCAATACACACTGGATCCTGACCCTTGAAGATGTCCCTACTTTCAAACCTACTCCAGAGCCTCAATTGTATCCAGCGATTCCTAGGAAAGCCTGCATGGACTCTGGTCCCCAGGGAGTAATAGTAACTAAGTTTCAATGCAGGGACTGCTGTGTTTCTCACAGTCAGTAAGTTTTCTTACAACCTTGGTGATGGAAGAAAGTGGGATCATGTTTACAGAGCTCAAATTTTTTCATTTACTTATTCTCCACATGATAGACACATTTTTGAAGCCTCTGGTATTTGAAAACTTTTAGGTTGGGTGCAACTCCCCACAAAATTGGTCTCAATAAGACCTACCTTCTTGAGGCCAGAGACTGCATTGTTCTTTCTATTTCCTGTCATAATCAGTGTCAAAGTCTGCTCAGCACATGAATGAATGAACGAATGAATAAATGAATGAATGAATGAATATATGATAAAAATCAGTTGAAGTAGACAGTGGATGGAAGGGCAGAATAGAAATGGTACTGCCACATAAAACTATAAACATCTTTAAGCATTTTTGGTGTGTGTGTGTGTGTGTGTGTGTGTGTGTGTGTGTGTTTTAAGTTGACTGGACACAAGCTAGTCATCAGAGGGAAGGAACCTCATTTGAGAAAATGTCTCTGTAAGATGGAGTTCCCTAGGGAATTTTCTTAATTAGTGATTGACGTGAGAAAGCCAAGCCCAGTGTGGGAGGGGCCACTTCTGGGCCAGCAGTCTTGAGTTCTATAAGAAAGAAGGCTGAGCACGCTATGAAGGACAAGCCGGTAAGTAGCCGCTATGGCTTCCCTGTCAGCTCCTGCCTCTGGGTCTCTGCCCTGTGTGAGTTTCTGCCCTCGGTGCTTTTGCTGATGAGCTGCTATATGGAACTCTGAGGGAAATAAACTCTCTCCTCCCCACGGTGCTTTTGATCATGGTGTTTCCTCACAGCAATAGAAGCCCTGACTTAGACTCTCTGTCTCTCTCTGTCTCTCTGTCTCTGTCTCTGTCTCTGTCTCTCTGTGTGTGTCTGTCTCTGTCTCTCTGTCTCTGTCTGTCTGTCTCTCTCTGTCTTTCTGCATGTGTGTGTGTGTATGTGTGTGTGTGTGTGTGTGTGTGGTCAAACTCAGGTCTTCAGATTTGGAGTGGGTACCTCTATTCACTGAGCCACCGATTAGCAACCTAAATAAAAATTTGTTTGTTTGTTTTAAAATTCTAGGGATTGAACCCAGGGTATTTACACACCATAAACATGTGTTCTACCATTGATCAACACCTCCATTCCCCAAAGAAAACTTTGTGTTCAAATTGTACTTGTTTACCCAAGATTTTGACTTCACTGTGCCCAATTCGTTCCTGTCTCTCTTTAACCTCTGGGTGAGACAGGATCTGAAGAAAACATCTTCTCCCATTATTTCATATACGAGGAACTGGTGCCTACAGAGGTAAAATGACCCAATTAGGAGAAAACAGGGCAGTGCATTTTTATGCTTTGTTTTCTGATAAACCTTAAAAACCTGTTTTCTGTGAAAGCATGAAACCCTCACCCAGACTCCAGGTTGCCTCTAGGAACCAGAACATGGAATTGTCAGAAATCAGCCCTCCCTAGGTCTCGTGAAATTTGAGAAATCCACTGAGGGCAAGATGTGCAATTGTTCCATGATCTAATAAGAAACGGACTTCGGCTCAGCGTTTTCCCCTACCCAGAAGCTCGTTTCTACAAATTGAAAAGGCGCGCTTGGGTTTATGAGTGTGTTTTCCAGTTTATCAGTCTTGTTCATAAGCAAAATAAGTTGGCTCGGGATTTCTAATTAGTTCCAGGAACGGCACTTTCATGTCGCTCTTTTCTCCATTGTGATTGGCAGCTTGTACCATGAGGCCATCGCTGGCAGCAGCCGGTGTGCTGCTGAGACCGCGCTCCTTAACAAGCAGGCTTTCTCTGCCATCGCAGATTTTCTCATAAGTACCCAGGCCTGCCCAGAGCTTGGCCCTGGAGCTTGCTGGCTGTGACGGGCAAACCTTCTGCCCTAGCTTAGAAAGCTGGGGAAACGTTCCCATGAGCAGAAAAGGGAGATGGGACGCCTCTTCCTCCCTTGGATTTAAGAAAGGCACCCACTGCTGCTTTGCAAGAACATAAGGAAGTGCCATCAATCCTATGTTCTCGGGAATATAAACTCTTATTATTCAACTGTTTAAACCTTATTAAACCTCACACTGAATATGTGCCGTGCCTTTGGGCTACTACGCTGTCCGGTGTGCATAGGAACTTTCCATGTTAAAACCAGATTATGGTACAATCTTTAATGAGTGCACATGCCTGCACTGTAGAGGTCAGGGGACACCCATGGTTGAAGGTGGTGGTTAGTGTTGTCACCTGGACAGAATCTGGGATCCCCTGGAGATGTGCCTCTGGGAGATGGCCTCTAAAGGGTTGTCCTGATTAGCTGATGTGGGGAGACACATCTTCCGGATGGCTGGGACCCCTGCCACAGTGAGGGATCCTGAACTGTACAGAGGAGAGAGAGAGACCTCAGTGGCAGGGAGCATTTGTCCTTCTCTGCCTCTCCACGGTGGCTGCCGTGTGGCCGGCTCCCTCCAGCTCCTGCTGGAGGACCTTCCAGACATGAAGAACTGACCTCTGGAACTGTGAACCAGAGTAAACAGTTTCTCCTAAATTGCTTTCCTCAGAGTATTTTTATGAGTACAAATACAAATGCAGCGTCGGGGAAAGGAATGAAGGTGGGGCCATTCCTCAGGCATGGTGCTGTCCACCTTGTTTGTTTATTTGGTTTGGTTTGGTTGAGAAACGTCCCTCAATGACCCAGAATTCACCAAGTAGGATAGGCTGCCTCCCTTGAGAACCACACTCCTAGCACTGCGATTACACATAGCCCACCACACTTGGCCTTTTTTCCATATGAGTTCTAGAACTGGCAAACAGATCCTGTGCTTGCAAGGCAAGCTCTTTGCTGAGTCATCTCCCTAACCCTGTCTTCCTCTTAAGTATGTTGTTCACAATCATTACGGTCCACACATAGTGCCACAACAATACACAAAGCACAGCAGCCATGGAGCACACAGGAAAGCAGATGCCACATTTGCACGTGTGCAAGAAATGCCAGCCTCATCCTCAAAGCGGCTTGTCCTCCACCAGAAGCCTAGGAGCACCGTGAGATGCATCCTGCTTTCTGATAGATAAAAGCGCAGAATCTCAGAACGGGACTGCTTGAATCTGGGTTGGGGTTTCTCCTCCAGATCCCAGTTGTTTCTGCTTATTATGGAAGGACTTGGCATGCCACTTAAAATCCCAAAGGGCCTAAAACACATCCCAGAGAAAAGAGGACCAAAGTTATTGCATAATATCAGCCTGTCAATGACAGCAGCGCTTCCAGATGCTGGCTGCCAACAGGACTCAACTAAGGAAGTGTGGGCAGGGTAGAGAAGGCTAGCCACAGAGGTGACATCCAAACCTCTAGGGACAAGGCCTGAGCACTGGTTAGTTTGGAAAAGCTTCTAGCAAGTTCTAGGGCACCATCTAGGCTGAGAACTGCTGCTGTGTGGATGAGGAATCCCCAGAATTTCTAGAAAGTGAATTCCTAGTGATTTGATGCCCAATTAAGCGCAGTTTGCCCTTCTGGGAGTTACCCACATGAAGTAGCAGGTGGACGGGGGAGTGTTTCAGAAGGGCAGCATGTAACAAGCTATTCTGACACTTTTCTCCTTCCCAGGCCTCATCGCCCTGCCCCCACCACTTCCCCGTTCCTCTTTTAAATGCTGCCTTGGCAATCTCACTGCATAAATCTATTTCAGCAGAGCTACACACTGAGCTTTTAAACATTTCAAATTGTGTTATTGAGAACCGTGAAGGCCCTATCAGGCGCAGAAAACAGACTTTCTGAGCTGAACTCGTGTGTGTGTGTGTGTGTGTGTGTGTGTGTGTGTGTCTGTCTGTCTGTCTGTCTGTGTCTATGTGTGTAGTGTCTGTCCTGTCTGTGTGTATCTGTATGTGTGGTGTCTGTGTGGTATCTGTGTGTGTGTCTGTCTGTCTGTCTGTGTGTGACTGCATACGTGTGTGTGTGTGTGTGTGTGTGTGTGTGTGTGTGTCTGTGTCTGTGTCTGTGTATTTCTGTGTGTGTTCATGAGGAGAAAACAAAACTCTCATTCTTCATGTCACCTTTCTTATTTCTTGAGACAGGGTCTCTCACTGACCTGGAGTTTACCAAGTAGACTAGGCTAGCTGGCCAGTGAGAGCTTCCGTCCACCTGCCCAGCTCTGGTTTGGCAAATGGAGTTCTCAGGCAAACACTTTATCACCCAGTTCCTCCTGGTTGGATCACTCCTGACCGTCTCCTGCCCCCTCAGGACTGGCCAGCCCTGTTCTTGGCTACCTAGTGCCCTTCCTAAAACAGCATTCTCTCCTCTTCTGAATCCTCAGAAGGCTGGAGGAATGCCTGGTTCTCAGCTTCTATGTCACACAGATTCTCCTTAGTCGGACCTCGTGTTAGCTGAGGCAGCAGGTGGCCCCGCACAGACCAACTCAGAAAGGTGCCTGTGTGGAGCACAAGGAATCGTTCACAGTTACCCTTGGTCACTTCTGGGGGTCCTTTAACTCAGATGCTCTAAAAGACAGCAGACATCTACTAAGTGTTAGGGGACTCCGAGAGAGAGAGAGAGAGAGAGAGAGAGAGAGAGAGAGAGAGAGAGAGAGAGAGAGAGGAGGAGGAGGAGGAGGAGGAGGAGGAGGAGGAGGAGGAGGAGGAGGAAAGGAAGAAACAAGGAAAAATTCTGCTTTTTAAAGCTTCAACAGCCTGCTCATAATATTCCTTCCCTGGATTTGTTTGTTTGTTTGTTTTAACATTCACAAATGATGCATAATTAGAGTAGAGGAAGAAATCCTATTGGGAACATCTACGATGCTGGAGAAAAGGTTTAAAATTCATTTTCCAAGCATCATCTATAATTTTCAAAGAAAATATTGTTTAGCATGCCCTGTTCTAAAGCCCCATGGAGATTTTTATGGAGAAAGTTTAGTTGGCACCTTTGTGTGTTTTATTCAAAGTTAGGCATATAATCTCGATAATAATCCATTTAAGAAAATTAAATAAGGCCGGGCGGTAGTGGCGCACGCCTTTAATCCCAGCACTTGGGAGGCAGAGGCAGGCGGATTTCTGAGTTCGAGGCCAGCCTGGTCTACAAAGTGAGTTCCAGGACAGCCTGAACTACACAGAGAAACCCTGTCTCGAAAAAAAAACCAAAAAAAAAAAAGAAAGAAAGAAAGAAAATTAAATATCCCCTGTGCTTGAGAGACACACATCTCTGCGTCACTTCCCAGCTTACTGCTTAGCTGCGAACGTTCTGAAGAGCTTGTAGCACATTGTCTTCATGGAACTTTCTTCCCCTGTACCAAATATACCATTTGAGATGTCCACCAGGAGCAGAAAGAAGAATCTATTACCTTGGATCTCTTTCTCTTTATTCTTCTTCACACTTGGATCCATTTTCTTTTTTTTTTTTTTTAATTTTTTTATTGGATATATTCTATATTTACATTTCATTTCCCTTTTTTTGTTTCCCCACCCCCCCTAAGGTCCCACATGCCCTTTTCCCTCCCTCATCCACCCCTTCCCACTTCCCTTTTCTGGTATTCCCCTACACTGATGCTTTGATCCTTTCCAGCACTAGTGTCCATTCCTTTCTTCTTGTCAGACATCATTTGGTAAGTGAATTGTGTCTTTGGTGTCCCAAGATTCTAGGCTAATATCCACTTATCAGTGACTGCATACCATGGGTATTCTTTTTCAGAATTGAACCCACACATATATGGCCAATTGATATTCGACAAAGGAGCTGAAAACATCCAGTGGAAAAAAGATAGCCTTTTCAACAAATGCTGCTGGCTCAACTGGAGGTCAACATGCAGAAGAATGAGAATTGATCCACTCTTATCTCCTTGCACTAAGCTCAACTCCAAGTGGATCAAGGACCTCCACATAAAACCACACACTAAAACTAATAGAAAAGAAACTGGGGAAGACCCTTGAGGACATTGGCTCAGGGGGAAATTCCTGAACAGAACACCAATCGCTTATGCTCTAAGATCAAGAATAGACAAATGGGACCTCATAAAATTACAAAGTTTCTGTAAGGCAAAGGACACTATCAAAAGGACAAATCGGCAACCAGCAAATTGGATCCATTTTCTTAACACACCAAGGCTTTCAACGAAGACCATATGAATTAAATACAAGGAGACAAATGTCTTTTGCAAAGATTTATTTATTTATGGTGCTGGGGACTGAATCCAGTTCTTCAACTGCTCGGGATAAACCTACCACTGAGCTGTACCCCTAGCCCTAGGAGGAGTTCTTACCAATCTATGCAGAATGTACATTGTTATTTTAAGTGAAAAGGCTTGTTTAGAGCCCATGTTGCTACTATTTATTGCGTGGGGTTGAAGAAACTACTTAAACCTCTTCAGAATTGTTTCCTCTTATAAGGAGAAGTGTTCACTGTATCTGCTTCTACAGGTTCAGGTGAAACAAAAATGAATGTGAAGCCTGTAGCTGAACACCAGACACTAAGTTAAGCACAGGCGACCTCTCAGTTAGATGGTATTGCTACTTCTGCATCTACTCTCACCGCCCCTCTCTCTGGCTCCATCCATTTCTCTCTGACATGGCATATTCAGCCAGTATGAAACGTGCAAAGAGGAAATTATTCCTGCGAGTTGATATTTACCTTCTCAGCTTTGGGATCCTGAACAGAGAGATGGAATTCATGGGACCCGGTATGCCTGTGAACAGGAATCTTAGCTCATTTGCTCAAATAAAGCTCTGATTCGGTGCACTCTATTAACGGCTCCTGGGGCTTTGGAGGCTAGACCACCAGTGTGACTGCTGCAGCCCCTTTCCCACATCTTAGCCTTCTGAGCTCCTCACTAGCAATTCCTTTTTTTACACCCACACGGCAATTTGTGGTTTTCAGGCCTTAGGTGGCTGCCTATGAAGTCTAAGAACCTCTGATCTATCACAAACCCATAGGAGAAGAACAGAAGCAAAGAGTTTAGGCTGCTTGGCCGAGATCACTCAGTGGGAAAATTAGGAACAGACCCGACTTTCTCTGCTGTGTTTCTGTCTGTGCATCCCCATCACTCCTGAGCTCAAGACAGCCTAAGAAGTGCAGAGGAGGCAGGCACAGAACTTAAAACCCAGACTTCTGCTTTGTCACTGTGCTACTGAGTGTTGTTTGGGGACACAGACAGTTGGCAATAATTTTCACTGCATGAGACAGGCCCAGAATAAAGCTCACCGAGCCAAGCATCCTAGAGCTGAACTGGACTCTGTTTCAGCAAGTTCTCTTGGTCTCTCTGTCTCTGTCTCTGTCTCTGTCTGTCTCTTTCTCTTACCTGCACGCACGCGAACACACACACACACACACACACACACACACACACTTGATTCACAGACACTCTCAAAATAGATTTATTCAAAGCAGGGCCTATAATCTAATAATTTAGAAGGCAGTGCGGGAAGAGTGCTGTGAATTTGAGACCAGATTGGGCTATACATTGAATTCAGGTTGGTATGTGCTTCAGAGTGACACCCTGTCTCACAAACAGAGAAAGACAGACAGACAAAGAAACAGACAAAGAGAAGGAGAGATTTGCCTTTTTCGTTTTTCTTTTCTTTTTCTTTTTTGCTTCTTTCCCTACTTGACATATCTTGAAACTGACAAAAGAAAGAAGGAAAGAAGGAAAGAAAGAAAGAAAGAAAGAAAGAAAGAAAGAAAGAAAGAAGGAAGGAAGGAAAGAAGAAGGAAGGAAAGAAAGAAAGAAAGAAAGAAAGAAAGAAAGAAAGAAAGAAAGAAAGGAGCTAAGTCAGAAAAATAACAAGAGAATGTGATTGGCCAAAGCAGGGGAGAGATCCTTAAGAGTCAGGTCAGTTTTATCAAATAGCAGTAATTCCCTGATGACCACCATGCTACAGCTGATGTGGGACCAGCAGTCCACTCTTCTGGGCAGGTACGGGCGTGCCAGGTTTCAGAGGGGAGCACCCTCTCTTTGGAGGAACTAGTTGTGGTTTCCAGGGTCCCCTTGAGTCTGCAGCCCGAGGACATCTGCGTGCTTATTTGAACCTCGAGGCTCTGCTACCTTTTTTCCATCTGAGCTGTTAGCTTTTAAAATCCTTAAAAACCAATCAGTGACTAAATTGCATCTGAAGAGCTATTTCAATTACAGAATGGAAGCAGTTCCTCGGCAACCAGAGTATTTAAGAGGCGCAAAAATTAATGTGCATTTTAATGCTGATTTTTCTGAGCATAATATGCTTTGTGATTCATTTAAATGTATTCTGTGTGTTTTAGTCTGGCATAAGGCACAGCAGCAGACCTTGAATCATCATAAAAAGTACATTTTTAAGATTTTATTTTAATACAGAAAAGTATTTAAAACCTAAGAAGATAAACTGAGTGGAAACATAATTGGTCCAAATCAGAATACAGATGGAGTCCTTTGCTTAAATAACTTGAAAGCATTCCTGTTAATGAGCCTTAGTCTTCAAAGAGACAACCTATAGTTCGGTTAATACTGAATAAAACCCCCATCTAAGTTGCCTTTCCTTTTGTTGCCCGGCTGCAGATGCAGCCTTTGGAACTCCCTTCAGAGCGGCGCAGTATCTCGAGAGCCACCAACCTGACAGATAAATTCAGGAGAATTAGCGCTGCCTTAGTTGGCATGTTTTAAAACTGAGCTAATCAAACGTAAACAGTTTGCCCCAGAGCCATGGCAAGCACTGCCTACGTGGACGGCCCAGAGGAAGTCAAGGCAGAGAAGGGGGCAGCTGCTTTTGCTCAACAGTTGCCAAGACCGAGATTACATAGAAGCGGGGAAGAGGGGCAGGGGAATAAAAAATAAATAAAGGCCACAAACAGGAACCTGACGCTAAAGTCAGACGCTCCCGGCCTGGCTGAGCTGTGTGCAGGGAGCACTGAGAGTGAGGGAGTGTGAATTATATAGCCCCAGGCTATAACGTCAGGACAACCCTGGCTCATCAAAACCCTTCACCCTTTTGCAGAGCAGAAAGATGCTCTGAAATGAATACAGTGAAGATTCTAGAAGGAGTCCTGGCTGAAGCCCGTCTTTCCAGCCCCTTAGAAATGAATGGGTGGCCATTCTTATTTTGTGCATTTTTGTGCAGCCAATTAATTGTAAGCTAAGAGGAGAGGGTAGAAGAGATGAGAGGCAAAGAAGAAGAGAACAGAACAGAGGGCAGGAAAAACAGGTTGCAATCTCCTACCTGCGGCAGCCATGTCCCTTCAGTTCTGTTAGTTCGAGCTGCACATGAATGAATGAGTGAGCTGTGCCTGTGCTGGTGCTCAGAGAACCTTCTCCAGCTGGCATGACTGTCTCAGCCCGGTGGCCCGTTCTTCCCTCCCACAGTCGATATGGAGAGACAGAAGGCCAGTGAGAGGCTCTGGAGGTGCAGACGAGCAAGAGGGAGTCACCTCAGTTTATGGAAGGTGCTGCATTCTGCCATCCATGAGTCAGAGGCTACTTAGTGGACAATTCCGTTACTGAGCAGCCGTGATGAATGCATTTGCTAAGGGATGCAGGGGATAGAGAAGGGGTGCCTCCTTAATTAGACCACACCAAATGCGACGGTTTGAAAATGCCTTGGAACCCCATGTTTCTTACAAAAACCAATATTTCTTAGGACTTGGAGGAATGTTGTGAAGGCCAGCAGAACAGCACTACAATATGTTTAGGGTCATCCAGCAAGGGACTCGCCTATTCTTTCTCTCCAACCAGGGATCTAACGATCACACTCAGGCTGGTCTGAGGGTCTGATTTTCCGAGGTCCCAGGCTACTTTTTCCTGACTTGTGCTGGTGCTGTAGTGTGAATGTACCCAACAAAGTTCATGCTTTATAAACACGATCTCCGATTCAGCATTCAGAGAGATTGCTATGCATGGTCACGCGGGCAATGCATGGGCTGGTAAAGGTGAGATCACTGTCTCCTCCCAATCCCTGAGGCAGAATCTTACTCTTCCGCCTTCAGCCAGGATGGCAGTGTGAAAGCTAGATTCACCAGATCCGAGTCTTCTGGAGCTTGCATTTCCTATTCTTCAAAGCACAAAGATGAATATGTTTATTTGTTTGTCTGTTTGTATGACTATTCATTTTATATATACACATACATATATATTTATACACACATATACATATACATACATCATATACCATATACATCATACATATCATACACATATACATATACATGCACATATATGGAGAGAGCATACATGTGAGTTTAAAGGCAGAGGTCAGCCTCAGGCACCATTCCTCAGGTATCACCCATCCCATCATGTGTTTTAACACAAGATGTCGTCTTGACTTGGAACTAAGCTGGCTGGCCAACAGCCCCAGGAACCTGTCTCCATCTTCCCAATTCTGGACTTACAACCCTGAGCTACCACATCTGGCTCATTTTACATGGGCTCTAGGGATCAAACCCGGGCTCTCAGGCAAGGCCAGCCCTTTTCTACTAATCGATCTCCCCAGATTTAATCTCTGTTTTTCTAAATTGCTCAGTCTGTGGTATGCTATCTCGCAACACAAAGTAGACTATAAGACGGAGCTGGGCAAGTTTTCACTTGAGCCCTGGCAACACATTGACCTGCTGTACTGCGGTGCCAAAGGGTCCCCATTCCACAACAAACCCTGGCTGAGTCTCAGCAACACCCTGGCCATGAGGCCTTCATCGATAGCCAAGAGAGACGAGTCCTCCACAAGGAGGCCATTGAGCAGACAGCTGGGCCGCGGACCGTGGTGGCTTTCATCTGCGGACCACTTCTCTTTGATGGAGCTGGGAAACAGAAAGCTATTTATAAGCCTCTGGTGGTGTTTCGGCAGCCAAGAGGTGAGGCTGGTTTGATTTACGCCTTCCTAGCCAGCTGCCCCTCGTCATTTTACACATGCTGGCATGACATTTCCTTCCAGCCAATTTAATCCTGAAAACTTCTGTTTCTTTCACACTTAAAGGAGAAGCAAGGCTCTAAGTAGAATCATCCCGCACTCCCCTGCAGCTGTGACACCCCGGATTCTCCCTCCCTCACTTCTTCTCTTTGGGTCTCCTCTACCTTTGGGAAGCCATGAATTCTTGCTTCACTAAGACATGCTGTTATATAGAGGTTTTTTTGTTTGTTTTGTTTTGTTTTGTTTTTTGACAATCAATTTGGGAGAACTTTGTTAAGAACTTGGATGTAAACATATTTTTAATGTTCCTTTTATTTCCCCAGCTTCACACTTCTGAAGCGAAATAAATGTCAAAGGCAGAAGCTTGCAGCTAGTCAAGGCAGGTGAGCACGGAGTATCCAGGGAAGAGCAAGTCTTAATAATTTAAATTAAGTCAATAAGTTATTACCAAGCCCTGCGCCAACATGAGACGGAAAGTTACCATGAGTAAAATGAGGAGCGCTAGAATGGATGACAGACAGGTGTGTGGAGGAAGGACAATCGTCCAGGTTCTGAGAAACTAGGGCTGTGATAGATACATCCTAGCAAATCTCTAAGAGCCTCTGGAGAGTCAACGCAGCCAGAGATTTCACCTTGCAGGAGGAATTACGACCACCGGCTGCCCCCTCCTTACTCCTGCTACGTAACTTCTCGCCACGTCTTAAGTCTTTCTGCTTTCTGCTTAGATCTCTGTTAGTCACACGGAGGGAAATTCCGGGAGCTTAAATGACATCTCACGAAATGGATGGGAACATAAAAATGAATAATAGCCTAAGCATGGAGACCGAGTTATCTGAAATAAGCCCACTATAAATATAATAGAAGCATTTTAATTTTAAAACCAAAAGCAGGTAAGTCAGCGGACAAGATTAAAACAAATAAACTAATATATATGATTAAAATTCTAACCACATCTAACTTTACAAGTGATTTTTTTTTTTTGGCAAAAACTCACAGAATAAATAAAGGATATAATGAAGGAATCGTAAGCAAAGAGGTAAAGGCTAAAGTTAAAAGTTACCAAGAACTGAAGAGTAGAGGTAGAAATAGCATCACAGAAGGCAAGAGCCAAATTTATTAAAGTCTGGCAAGACTCTGGCTAGCGGCAAGCCACATTCTTCATTGTTAAAGGACAGCTACAGTGAATGGAGGCAAGAGCTGGTACAGGAAATGCCAGAAACATCTTTGGCTGATAACAAAATCTGTATTTTAAATCTGTATTTAAAATTGTGTATTCTTACCTCTGCTTAGGCTCTCAGTCTTGCCATTTTTAAGAAATGAAGCATGGGGTGACCATGCTGCTCTCTTGTTCCCCCATATTCCCCAACGGCACTTTCCTGGAATGCACAGGTACCATTTCAAGATATTATTAAATAATTTCTTACTTTGTTTTGGTTTTTTGGTTTTTTTGCAGTTTTTTTGTTTCTTTATTTATTTATTTATTTATTTATTTTTACTTTTTGGATTTTTTCCTTGTTTATTTTTTATTATAATTATTTTACTTGTTTACATTCCAAATATTGTCTCCCTCCTGGTACCCCTCACAGATTTCTTTCCCTCATCCTTCTTTCTTAGAGAGGGATAAGCCTATAAACTATGAATTGTTTTGTGTATTCTCTAGTCTCTCTTTAAATACACGGCTATTGCGCCAGGCTTATTCTGTGGCTTACTTTTCCTGGGCGTCATTAGTAGGAATCACCAGGGTAGCTTTCTGTAGCTCCAGGTAATTTATTTTAACTGATATATGACATCATATATGCTATATGACTGGATACCATGAACATTCCATAATTTACTCCTCTATTATGCTGATCACTTAAATTTCATCCATTTTTAAATTGTTTTTGTTGTTTCAAACAAGGTTTGTTTTTTAAGCATATAAGAAGTAGCTCCAAATTTGTGGTTCTTGTCTCGACTGCCCTTCTAAAGAGTGTGTCTATGTCTATGTCTATGTCTATGTCTTTGTCTATGTCTATGTCTATGTCTATGTCTATGTCTATGTCTATGTCTATGTCTATGTCTATGTCTATGTCTATCTGCTTGTGTATGTGTATGTGTATGAAAATATTACTGATATGTCTTACAGCCAAGATGGTGTTTTAATGAGTTTCTGAACAATGGACAAATTGATGTGGTACAGAAAGTATTCAAAATAGAGCACACACACAAAGAAAGGCCCCCTTGGGGCTGGAGTGACCAGTGATTGATCAGTCATGAGGGCTTGCAGCTCCTGCAGAGGATTCAAGTTGAGTCCCCATTACCCATTTCAGGGTAGCTTCCGACCCTCCCGCCCTCCCGACTGCCTGCAACTCCAGCTCCAGAGAATGTGAAGCCCTCTCTTGACCTCCACGGGCATTCGCATGTGTATTGCATACACATAAAGATGTAGACGTATGCACGTAAGTTAAAAAAAAAAAGGGGGGGGAGGATGGGATGGTGGGTTTGCCGAGGGGATCCCAGGAAGGGGAGACGTGTGAAACCTAAATAAATAAAATAGCCAATAAAAAAAAGTGAAAGAGTCATCAGGTGCCCGTGCAGCATCTTTCTAGAAGGCTGACAAAAAATGGCCAAACCCCTGAAAATATTAGATCTCCTTTCTTGGGAGCTATTTCAAATAAGAGTGTAAAAATAGCTGAAGAACCACACTTCGGTGCAAAGCATATATCTTAAAGCGTTGTGGCCTTTGATTTTTTAACATCGTAGAATTTCTTTCTCATCAGTAAATGTAACACTGTACTCATAAGCCAGTCTATAACTTCACTTACAAACAGAAATTATTTAAAGTAAGAGAAACATGTAAAGCAACACACGCTTTTAACTTAATTTAAAAACTTTATCTATGTTTTAAACTTTGTGTGATCTTTGAACTTGGTACCGGATTACACACTTCAAATAATGAAGCTCCAAAAACACAAACACAGAGATAGCATCCTAAGACACTGTGTGGCAAAAGCCAGCAAACTCACAGTGATCCTCCTGCCTCAAGTGCCCTAGTGTTAGGATAACAGATGTATCGATATGCCTGTCTTTCTTAAGGCCTATACTATGAATCTAGCTCTTTGAATGTGTACTTTTTTTTACTTAACATACTTCAATTTTATTTCATATCAACTTAACTGAAATTCTCTTTTGCACCCTAAGTGTGGCTTGCCAGTTCAGAGCTGGGATTATATGTTCTATCTTAAAGTGAGGCCTTAAGCTCTGATCAGCAAAACTCACATACAAGCAGAGTGTGTCAGTAGGAGCTGGAGGAATGGGAGGCGAGAGCTGGTGGAGCCCTGGGGTCTGACCAATGAGAGACCCTGCCTCAAAGAAGAGGTAGGAGACGTGTGGGAGACAACACCTAAGGTTGTCACATCCATACATGGGCATGCAAAGTGTACACTCACACACAAACACACACACACAGACACACATAGATGCACACACACACATACACACAGATGCACATATAGACACCCACACAGAGACGCATAGGCACACATGGACACAGACACACAGACATACAAAGACACACAGACACACAGACACACACAGAGAGACATATACACACAGACATGCAGACACACACATATGCACACACATACAATCACACAGAAACACACACAGAGACACATAGGCACACATAGACGCAGACACACAGACATACAAAGACATACAGACACACAGACACACACAGAGACATATACACACAGACATGCAGACACAGACACACATACAGACACACACATATGCACACACATACAAACACATAGTCACACAGAGACACATAGGCACACATGGACGCAGACACACAGACACACACAGAGAAACATATACACACAGACATGCAGACACAGACACACACAGACGCATACATACAGATACACACAGACATGCAGACACAGATACAGACACACACAGAGACATGCAGACACACACACACACACACATATGTACACACACAGATACAGAGAGATGCACATACACAGACATACACACATATGCACACACATATAAACACATACACGGACACACACACAGACATGCAAACACAGACATACAGACACACACATGCACACACACATACATACAGAGATGCACACACACACACACACACACACACACACACATACACACACCATCTTCACCTGAGGGGACGTACCGAAGGGGTTGCCTCAGGCAGGACAGCTGGCAGTGTTGGGGTGCACCTTCCATGCCCGGGTAAGGTAGTGAGACTCATCAGGAAACAAAAGTCACAGAACTGTTATTGATGCAGAACACAAGGAAACTAAAACAGGTTAGCATTGCTGCCCCAGGGTCACCCAGGAAGCCTTCCCCCAACCCCTGCCCCAGAGATGAGATTGAACTTGGTCTTAAGAAACAAGCCACCATGGGAAGACCTCGGGGAGTGGACAGAGAGGCTTGGTCACTTCGAGGAACAGAAGGACAGGGTAGATTGGGACATTCTCTGCCTCATTCATGACTCATCACACTTGAAATAAATAATGTGAGGCCACATGCCCCACCCCAAAAGTTTGTAAGACTTAACTCAAGCTAAGCATTAAAGAACATAAGCTCTGTATTTTTATTTTCACAAAAATGTCAGCATAGTGACAAAACTGTAAAATATGAGGAAAGCTATGGTCTCTATCTGACAGAAAGTCATGAAAACACTGAAGTTAATTGTTATTGCATGTCAGGGTGTGCTACGGATAGATTAATGATGCTTGGATGAGTCACAAATAAAAATATTAATAATTCATACATCATTTTGTTTTGATTCCATTAAACTTGCTTTATTTCAATAAAATCACTAATTATGTTGTCATAATCAATATTCACATAACCCTTTTTGTTGACAGCAATGGTCAAAAAATGAAAAAATTTGTTATGTTTTTATATAAGTATATGTATTTTCAATATATGTTAATTCAAGCCATAAAGTGAAAGAAAATTAAATCAACAAATGTTTTATTTTCCAAAAGATTATTTTAATTTTAAAATGTCAAACACAGTTTATCAATATCAGCATATTTATTCAAAATTATTTAGGAGGAAATGAAAATGTAAGCTTCAGAAAACTCAAGCGTATCTCACTAAATATTTTATCAATATAAAATTATTCACAATTTAAGTGTTAGATATGCATCTAACTGCACCGTTACCGTCGGTATCACCTTTCCTGTTCTAGCTAGTCCCATGTTTTTTTAAAACATAGGTTATGGTAAGGGTTGTAGATTAAGGAACAGCTGCCACGATGAGATAATTTATTTCATCACAGATGGAAAGGAAAGAAGGCATGCCAGGCCATAGGAGGGAGCATTCTGATTGGTCAAGAGGCACAGGGAGCCATGAACATGAGCAAGAGGTTTAATGATACCTTCAAGGGGAAGAAAGCCTGGAGTCGGCTGAGCAGGCTTGTGATTGGCGACTCAGGGTAAACCCGGCTGGCACCGGAGCATCAGGATCTTCAGTACCTTGGTACGTCATGACAAGCAGGGCAGGAAATAGTGCCTGAATTCTGATAATCCAGAGCTTGAAGGAGTTTACGGTGAAG
The DNA here is from genome assembly GCA_964023405.1 of Apodemus agrarius. Lineage (NCBI taxonomy): Eukaryota > Metazoa > Chordata > Mammalia > Rodentia > Muridae > Apodemus > Apodemus agrarius. The sequence goes on along the minus strand of OZ030019.1, from coordinate 73,841,514 downwards.
ACTGCTCATCAGCTGGCTTGTGTATTAGTTATTTCCTGAGCTACTCTCTGACATGGACAACACAAAGGATGAAATGTTTATGTTCATGAGCTCAGTGACATTTCAGTCCTTGTGGTAGAGTAGACATGGCAGAAGTCACATCAGCAGGAATGAGTGATGGCCACAAGTCACATCTGCGATCAGGTGCATAAGCCTACCCCGAGAGACCTGCTTCCATCCATCACGGTACTGCCACCAACACACACACACACACACACACACACACACACATACACACACACACACACACACACACAAACAGAGAGAGAGAGAGAGAGAGAGAGAGAGAGAGAGAGAGAGAGAGAGAGAGACGTGCAACAGCCTTCAAAATAGCACCACATGTTGAATATCAAGTATTCCAAAAGTTAGCCTGTGAGAGGCACTTTGATTTCAAACCAGAACAGTTTGCTTTCTCCTAGAACTGACTCACGATAATAGGTACAGTCTCTGCAGGGTCAGCAAGGTCGCAAAGGTAGCAAATACGTGACATGACTAATATATATATATATATATATTACAGATAGATAGATAGATAGATAGATAGATAGATAGATAGATAGATAGATAGATAGATAGATAGATAGATAGATAGCTTTAAGAGTTAATGGGATCCAGCTACACACTCTTGGGCACATTCCCCAAGGAAGCTTCAGCCTACCTCAGAGACACTTGCATAACCATGTTCCTTGCTGCTATGTTCATAATAGCTGGAAACTGGAAACAATCTGCATGTCCCTCAACAGAAGAAGGAGAAAGAAAATAAGGTCCATTTATACAACAGAATATCACTCAGCTATTTTTAAAAAAATGAAGTCATGAAATTTGCAGATAAATGGATGGACGAGGGGAAAAAACATCCTGAATGAAGTAACCTAGACCCTGAAAGACAAATATGGTGCACATTCATTTACTGTGGATGTTAGCTATTAATTCATTGAGAAGCGAACTACAATCAGTACAACCACAGAGGTTAGGTATCAACTGGGGGACTGGGGAAGGCTCGATCTCCCTAGGAAGGAGAAATATAATAGTTAGGGATAGACAAGAAGGTAGACTTGAGCCGCAAGATAAAGAGAAGGGGAGAGAAGAAGCAGGCAAAGGAGGAGGAAATATGGAGAGAGACAGCTAAAATGAAACTAAGAGTCATTTGACGAGTCATATAGAAACCTAATAAAGTAAAAAATTATCTATGCATATATATGACAGAATATATAAAATAGTATCTATTCTATGTAAATAAAATTGCCAAATATTAAAAAAGAAAGCTCCAACTGGACATCTCTCATCACCAAATGAAGCTTCCTGTACCAAGAATGGGTTACATCTAATTGACTTCTTAGCCCAATGGATTCCATGGGAACCCACAGCCAAGAACTCCCTCGGCTAACGCCAAGGCCATTGGACATTGTTTGCTGTGCCCGTACACCAGTCCCCTGCTCAGCTGACAGCAGAGACGCTTCCTCCTGCGGCACGTGGGGGCAAACAAGGAGAGGCACAGCCAAAGTGCAGCGTGAGAGACCTTGGGGCCCTCAGGCCTGTACGGAATGGGTGTCTCCATCAACTCCCCTCAAGCCTCAGGGAACTGCGCGGGAAGTCAGGCACAAAAAGTGTAAGGGCCAGAAGGGATGAAGGACACCAAGGAAACACAATGTGACCAACGCCCGTAGGATGTAGGAAGACGGTGGCAGCGTGCATAGGGGCCTGCACAGGTCTGCACTGTAGGGGGTCCTAGAGCCAAGAAGAGGACACATTTCCCCACCCTAACCCAGAACCTAGCTCCAATGGATAATCATTTGCAAATCAAATATTAGTTTTTTTTAAAGAGACTATTCACTGGGAAAACAAACCACCCATAAGGGAAGACACCATGGCCAACACAAAATGAACTCAGTGCTAAAAATATCTGGAGGGTGTTTGTCTCCCAATGCTGTGTTACAGCATTTGTTTGTTTTGTCTAATAGGTCTTTTATGAATATATTATGGCGCCTGGTTTTATGTTTTTAAGGGATTCTTTTATGTGTGATCGTGTGTGCCTCCATATCTATATGCTTTCTCATGTTTTTTCTTTGTCTCTTTTTCTTCTGTTTACTTTATCTTATCTGGACTTGTTTCTTTTTGTATTATCTGATTTTATCAGATGCCTGCTTGTCTTCTAACAAGAGACAGAAAAGGTATGGCTCCAGAAGACAGGAGTGGAGAGGAGAGAAAAGGAGAGGAGAGGAGAAGAGAGGAGGGGAGGGGAGGGGAGAGGAGAGGAGGGGAGAAGAGAGGAGGGGAGGGGAAGGGAAAGGAGGGGAGAGAAGAGGAGAGATAAAGAGGGACTAGAAGAAGAGAAAATATATTGTATGAAAAATATCTATTTTCAATAAAAAATAAGCCTGTCCCTTATTTTCCACTTGTCTTCTCAACTCTAGGACCCCAATGGTGCAGACCTGTGCAGGCCCTGTGCATGCCGCCGTAGTCTTCATGAAGGGTATTGCCTGTGGCCACACTGTTTAGAGGGCCGTGTTTCCCTGGTGTCTGGCTCCTAGTGTGGGCTTCGGAGTTGCACTCTGGTCACCAGGCTTGGTGGGGCATACTGTTGCTTACCGAGTCATCTTGACAACCCTGAGACTAACCTTAGGCGAGATTCCTGTAACAGCTCTGCACATTAGGACATGGTATGTCGTGTTGTATGGATTAAAGTCTTAATTGTCATGTGGGCCCATCTCAGTGAATGGGACTATAAAGAAGGGGTCTTAGAGCCCTCAAGGCAAATACTACTCAAACCCAAGATGGTGTCAGTTTGCAGAGATGTGAGCTAAGCTGTTGGCCAAGTGGTTCACTCAGCATTTTTAAGACACATCATGGGAAACGCTGTTTCTCCATAGGTCTAAAACCAATAAGGAGCTTGTGTTTTTTGAACTGATCATCATCATGGACACCAGATGGTTTTGAAATATGCCTGATGAAGACACATTCTCTAAAAATCATGGAGTCCTCAACTGAGTCTATAGGGTAAGAAGAAGGGGGCCAAAAACCGAGCCATCACTTTACATTGGCTGAGAGTACAGAAATAACTCATAGGCCTGTAGCTGTAGTCACCTTGGAGAACAGCAATACCTTCAAGACAGACCATCCACCAAATGACATCAATTAATCTATGATAGGCCATTGACATATTGGGGCAGAAATAACCACCTCTTGGGAAATCTTATCATCTCAAATAGAAAAGACCTCTTTGGACCACCTTACAAACCCCAAACAGAGATCACTATCAAACTGGTCACACTTTGACTGGGACTACTTAATTATGCATGGCTCCTGCCTGGCCTCACCCTAATTCCTCCTTTTCCAAAGCTCTTGGCAGTACCTTGAAGATACTCCTGGGGGTCAGGACTGCTTTCTTTGTTCCTTTTCTTAAGTGGTCACATTGGATAACCCTCTCTTCTTTTCACCAATTCTTGCTTCTGACATTAGGCCAGTGGTTGCTAATAGCCTCTGCATGGCCCTGAAAATCCTGATTCTAGCTGCATTGTGCCAAAATAACACGGGAAGGAAGCAGTCATGGTGATTTAGTCCAAGGAAAAGCTACAGCGCTTTCCACCATTTCACTACCAGAGACAGCACAAACATGGCCTTTTGAGCTGAACCTCAGCCATCCCAAGAACTTTGAAGTGTGCAAAGTGATTCACGCGCAATTTTACAAAGATACAGTACCGTCCCGTGTCTATATTGAAAATCCACTTCCTGAAATCAAAGAAAAATGTTTCAACAATTGTCAACTCAAAGACTGAATGACCTTTTCCCTCCTCGCTCAAACCTTCTCAGGTTTCTCTTTTAGTATTTGGGGCACCCCGTTATTTAGCATTCATAACTGAAATCAGAGGTGCCAACGTTAGTCACCCCACTGTACTACAGTGAGAAGACAGTACTAGTCTGGTACTAGAAAAGCAGTTTGAACACACGGAGACCGGTTACCCTAGCCCTGAAATCCACATTGCAAGGATTTATGCACTTTCAGAGTATGTGTTTTTGTGAACAGCTGGCTTCTATTACAAAATTGCATAAAACTAAATGTTACTGCCTGCTAAAGGTTAAGGCTGAATTCTGGTTTGCACATTGCAACATGGGCAGTAAGACCTAACATTGTAAATTCCACACAAAGGAGGGGGTGGTATTCTCATACTGGCCTATTTGTATGTTCTCATCAAAAGCATCATGAATCGCAAACTGAAAACATGAAACTTAAACCCAAAGTGTAATGAATCACACGTTAAAATATATTTTGATATTTAAAAATGCATCAAAATTGTTAGTTTCTTCTTTCAGATTCATAATGTAACTGTGCAATTATACATATTTCCACTATGACTTTGCAATGCTGTTGTAAAAACCAGAGGAAGACTAAGTCATCTGTGGTAGGAGCACTTGGCCTCAGTCTGCCTAGCCTGCTTGTTTCGACCTTCCTGGCCCAGAACAAACAGCAGCCTCTACTGGGTGATCTAGAGCAGGCGCTCCGTGTGGGTGGAGATACTGGTGGTGTGCTGTCCAGTCATTTCCCCAGCTCCTTCCCATGGGGCCTACAACAGCATAGTGCATACAACAGCATGGTGCGTACAACAGCATGGTGCGTACAACAGCAGGGTGCGTACAACAGCAGGGTGCGTACAACAGCATGGTAACAAAGACTTGTCAGTAGCTGCCTTTCTGCCTAACACTGCACCTAGTGCAGGAACTGCAAAAGCCGCCAAGAGATTTCCCATTCGGGGAACCTCCGTTTCCAGTTAAGGCTTAAGAGTGGTGTGTGCACATGCCTCTGTGTGTGTGTGTGTGTGTGTGTGTGTGTGTGTGTGTGTGTGTGTGTGTATGCCTCTGTCTGTATGCCTCTGTGTGTGTGCATGTGTGCCTCTGTGAGTGTGCCTCTGTGAGTGTGCCTCTGTGAGTATGTGTGCATGTGTGCCTCTGTGTATGTGCCTCCGTGTGTGTGTGTGTGTGTGTGTGTGCTTCTGTGCTTCTGTGTGTGCCTCTGTGTGCGTGTGCTTGTGTGTGCTTCCATGTGTGTGTGTGTGTGTGTGTGTGTGTGCATGTGTGCATCTGTGAGTATGCCTGTGTATCTCTGTGTGTGTGTCTCCATGTGTGTGTGTATTTGTGTGTGCCTCCATGTGTGTAAACCTCTGTGAATATGCCCGTGGTGTGTGTGTGTGTGTGTGTGTGTGTGTGTGTGTATCTGCACACATGCGAAGGTTTGTTTGCCCATGTACCTGTTCCTGTGGAGGCCAAAGTCAGATGCTTGCCTTTCTCATTCTCCGCACGCCTCCACCCAACCAGCATTTGCTGTACCTGACACTTACACGGATGCTGAGGGTCTGACTCTAGGACCTTATGCTTTCTTGGTTAACGTTCTCTGCGAACGATCCCACCTCCTGTCTAGCTGTCAGAATCCTAAAGCAGCTAATAAACAAACAAACAAACAAACAAGCAAACAAATCTGAGTTACTAAATCCCAAGAATTCCAAGAGGTTCACTCTGATGCAGAAGGTAATATAACGGTTTATAAAACGCATCCCCAGAGAAAAATGATTCCTGCCTGCCCGGTTTGATTTGTGAACGCATCTGGCACAGTGAGACACATCAAGTTCTACAACCAACGGACCTAAAATCGAAGTCCCTGGAGGTAATTAACAAGTGAGTCTATGAGCTTCGTTCCCCTGCACCAGGCCCAAGCCCTTTCTCAGGCTACAGCGGTCAGAACGCTTTACCCGGGAGACACGATCACGATGAGACGTGTGTCTGAGCCAACACGGCCACGTCTTTGCCGACATCTGAATCTGTCTCTGTCTTCATTCCCACACCCTCGGTCCAAAGAACTGCAGTTCTACACATGCCGTAGGCTCAGCACGGCCGATGCGCTCAGCTGTACCGGCATTTTCCCTCAGATGTGAACTGTTTTCAGGGTTGAGTGCCGTGTAAGACACAGCTGGTCCGATGTCACGTGAAGTCTTGACAGTTGGAGCTGAATTAGGTTTATGAGCAAAGATGAAAATCAAAGACATCACAGCAGGCTGTTGGGTTCCCGTACCAAATTACATGAAAAAAAAAAAATTCCATTGACTCAAAAATAAATACACGTGTCCCTGTAATGTCACTTTAAGGAAAATCTTCACTTTTTTACTTAACTACCCTATGAGGGTAGAGTTGTTTTCTGGTTTTCTCTGATTTTTAGATATTGCTAATGTCTTTCTGCCACTATTCTGTTTCCTATATGCCAACGAAACCCAGTGTGCTGGGGGGGGGGTCTTATTAAATGTCCATTTTACACACGGCCTCAAAGATGGACAGATGGACGCTGGGCAGATGCAGGGGTTTCACCAAAGATAGGGTGAGGAATGAATATAATTCTTCGAGGGAAGATAAGACACTGTATGAACACAAGCCATTTAAAAAGCATGTTCAGAGCACAATGTGAAAAGTCCACGGTGGAAAAGGGAAGGTACCAATTTTCTGCGTGGCCGGGACATTGTGGAAAACGGACACTTGTGGGTTGCCTGGATCTTGGGCTTGTCTAAGCAGAGCAAAGTGCCACCAGGAACAGCTCAGACCTTCTATATAGTTAAAAGCATCAAGGCAAGATTTTCAGATTTTCTTCAGTCTTCAAGGGGGATTTGTTTGTTTGTTTGTTTTTGTCTTTCTCCTCTTATTTTGTGGTCAACAAGCCAAATACTTCAGCCTGGGCAGCTACAGGATCAGGGCACAGAAATGCTTATTAGTCAAGATGGCCAGCCAAGCCCCCAGCAAAACCTACGGAAATAATACTGAGGAAGGACCAAAATAAATTGCCTCTAATCAGGAAGAGAGCAAAAAAAAAAACTCGCAAAGGAGGTAGAGCTCATTGACTGCCACTTATGGGAAAGGCTATGAGCACCGTAAAGGCCACACTTTCTCATATATGTACAAGATGCTTCAGAATCGGTGTTGGAGGTGGGTGATAAAGAATGTTTCAGATATTCGAGGTTGTGGAGGGCATTTCACACCACAAAATCAATGTTCTCCAGGCTTAGATAAATATATACCCAGAGGATTCCCCTGCATACAATAAAGACACATGCTCCACAATGTTCATAACAGCCTTGTTTATAATAGCCAGAAGTTGGAAGGAGCCCAGATATCCCTCAAAGGAGGAATGGATACAGAAAATGTGGTATATTTATACAATGGAATACTACTCAGCAATTAAAAATAATGAATTCATGCAATTTGTAGGCAAATGGTTAGATCTGGAAAATATCGTCCTGAGTGAGTTAACCCAATCACAAAAGAATACACAAAAAATGCAATCACTGATAAGTGGATATTAATGAGCCCAGAAGCCCTAAATTCTCAAGGCACAATTAGCAAGTCAAATGATTCCCAAGAAGAAGAAAGGAGAGGACCCTGGGCCTGAAAAGATTGGATCCAGTTTTGTAGATCCAGAACAGAGAAATGGGGAGGGGGGGTGATTGGGGAATAGTTGGGGGGGAGAGGACTTATGGGACGTATGGTGGGGGGGACTGGGAAAGGGGAAAGCCTTTGGAATGTAAACAAAGAATATAGAAAATTTAAAAAAAGAATATATATATATGTATATATACATATACACACACACACACACACACACACACACACACACACACACACACATATATATATATATATATATATATATATATATATATATATATATGCATATCCACGATGATAGTATCAGGGGGCATCAACACTGCCCTAAATACATACTGTGCTTCTCCTGGTCATCCTTTCCTGTGTTTTAATCTATGGTATTGGGCCATCTTATAACTATGTGGTACATTGATGCTTTTAGAAAGGAAAGTATGAAAGACTTCCAGGAAGTGTTTAGAGCTTTCTGCTAGCCGCAAGAATGAAAGGTGACTAGAAAGGAGGATGCTTCGAACTTTCTTCGGAAGCTGAGATTGAGAATTTCTCTGTCCTCTATATCCTATGACATTCAGACACCAGGAGGGCTCAGGAGTAAGCAGGGAGGAAAATGGAAGCAAATTACAGTTTATTTCACATGGATTGTATGATAACCATGGGATGGCTAGTAATGTTTGGCTATCAGAGTCTTTCATACTAACTTATTAGAGTAGAGTAGGGATTTAACACGGGGCTTTAAACAAGCCATCCAGGTTTCTTAGCATCTAAGTGAAACAAATATGTTTATGTCAAACTCTGCAGTGTATTAGTCAAGGTTCCCTACGGCAACAAATATATATATATTTGTATGTATATATATATATATATATATATATATATATATATATATATATATGATGTATTAGACTGGCTTACTGCCTGTGATCCAAGCAGTCTAACAATAACTGTCTCCTGATGGACAGGCCAACGATTCAGTCATTCAGTCCATGAAACTGGACGTCTCAGCTCTCATAGTCAGACGCTGAGGTTCCAGAAATGCTAAAGAGCTGCTAGTCTCCAGTCTGTGGTAGAAACAATCACAGTTCACCCTCGACTAGTAAAGGGGAGAAGGAGAAAGAATTAGAGGAGAGGACAGAGCCGCCATGAGGGGAGATGGACCATGAGCACATGGCCGGAAGGAACAGCAAGTGTCTGGGGGACATCGCAGGGGAGGTAGCCAGGTCAGCAGTTAGAAGAATAGGTTAGGAGTTAGCGCTCAGTAATTGTCAAAACCAAATATAATAACCCTAGTCTGAGTTTCGTTTGTTTGTAAGGTAGTCGGGGATAAGATGAGAATCCCGACGAAGTCAGTTCTAACGTCAGTGAGTGTTAGACTGCCTCTGGGAACAGAACGAAACTTGCCCGTGAGGATGAGGGCAAGCAGGAGAAAAGCCAGAGCTTCCCTCTTCCACGCCTGTCGTGCGGGCTGCCACCGGACGGTGTGGGTCACCTCCAATAACCAAATCAGGCAAACTTCCTCACAGGTGTGCCCAGCTGCTTGGGTTTTAGCTGATTCCATATGTAGTCCAGTTGACAACCAAGATTAGTCATCATAGGCACCTTCAGTATTCTGAAAAAAAATGCTAAAACATTTTTTTAATTTCTTTTTCAGGAAAAAGACTAGACCCAGATGCATCTCTGTCTGCCACCCTACATTTCTAAGCTCCCTGACCCAGCGCTAAAGATGCACAAGAGTGAGTTTGTCATCTTTGTTTAATATGACCTGATACTGAGCATGCTCAGTAACGGAACTCCCAAACTAAGCATGCTCAGCAACTCGCCCAGCTCAAAACCGTTTTTCTGAGTGACTGCCCACAGGACTCCTGAATGAAATCCCTAGGAAGGGCACGGCTCCCCTGCAACTAGCTAACCTCCCATTCTTGCGGCCGTCCTGTTTCAGTCTTGCACTTTTAAAAAGATGGAAAGAACATTTTAATTTGTATGCATATGTAACATTGCCTCTTCTTTCTCACCCTTGCAAATGTTTGCAAGAGGAACTCAGCTTTTATTTTAAATCCTCTCTCTGAGGAAGAAGGCATTTTTTTTTTTCCCCGTAGAAAATGTGACAAGAAGTGAGCGAAAAATTCCCAGTTTCGGCTTCCTTTTGTTATTCCTTGTTCACTGGAGGAGGGATGAGAGCGTTGGGATCCGGAATCCATCCGGAGGAGCTGCTGCTGAGCCGGTGCTGAGCTGGTACTGAGGAGCCCAGTGCTCGGTGCTTCCACAGGAGACACTGTTTGGAGTCCCAGAGACTCGGCGTTCCGAGGGACCCAACCCATCCTCTCAGGGCAGCACCACGAGAACGCAGGTGGAGGCGAGACTGGAAAGCTGCTGTGAGAACAGGAGCTAGAAACTTTGACGGATAGGGCAGAGACCTCAAACGAGAACTCTGCGGATGTTTCTGCTGGAGGCAGGATCTCACTCTCGCCTGGAAGCCGCACTGGAGGTCGGGACTGGGACAGAGAGGAGATTCTGGGTTGCCCTGTGGTTGTGCCACCTGAACTGGCCTGTTGGCTGCCCTCCCTATGCCCCTTCTGCTCTGCCATACATCTTTAGAGATGTCCCCAGACAGGCTGGCCAATGGATGACACCCCATCCCCAGGGCCCTGCCCAACGGGACCTCCGCTGTCTTTCTGTCTCTTAAGATTCACTTAGGAATCTGTAATCAATTTGTTTCTAAAGCTCTCCCTCTCTGGTACCTGAATTGCACTCATCAAATTTGTTTGAAAAAGAACCTAAAAACCACTGGGCTGGAGTGACTTTGGTGGCTGTCGGATTTTCCTGGAGTCTAGCTCTCGAAGCTAAAGCTCATGAAGACCAGAGATTGGCTGTTATGGTTTGTATATGCTTTCCCAGGGAGTGGCACTATTAGGAGGTGTGGCCTTGTTGGAGTCGATGTGTCACTGTGGGTGTGGGCTTAAGACCTTCACCCTAGTTGCCTAGAAGTCAGTCTTCTACTAGCAGCCTTCAGATGAAGATGTAGAACTCTCAGCTCCTCCTGTACCATGCCTGCCTGGATGCTGCCATGTTTCTACCTTGATGACAATGGACTGAACCTCTGAGCCTGTAAGCCAACCCCAATTAAATGTTGTCTTTTATAAAACTTGCATTGGTCATGGTGTCTGTTCACAGCAGTAAAACCCTAACTAAGACATTGGCCTTCTGCTGCTCTCGAATACAGGCCAAAGTTTCCTGTATCGATCAGGAACGGTCTGCAGTCATTGTCTGAAGAGAGTCCCGTTCCTTGGAGGATGGTGCTGACAAGCATTAAGAATGTCAAAAGCCAGGCTTGGTGGCCCACACCTGTAATCCCAGTACTTGGGAGGCAGAGGCAGGCGGATTTCTGAGTTCGAGGTCAGTCTGGTCTACAGAGTGAGTTTCAGGACAGCCAGGGCTACAGAGAAACCCTGTCTCAAAAACAAACAAACAAACAAACAAAAAAGAATGTTGTTAAAGCGCCACCCAGCTGCGCTCTAATTCACTCGTCTCAACAAGAAGACGGAGGACAATGGGACTCCAGTGGTATAAGCCGGGCAGAGCCTCAAAATTGCAGCTAGTTTATGAGAAAGCCAGCCACAGGTCTGTCTGCAGGTGTCTGCTTGCAAGGCCCTCCAATGAGGCACTCAGGTCTATACGGTGTTTGGTCTCACACCCAGGTACCAGATGAATGAGAAGAAATAAAGAGGGAAGGACATGACCAGCCCTGGTTATGATGGGGAAGAAAGTTTAGTGTAGATAAAGGGGAGCCCATAGCCAGAGGGAGTGACATACAGGAGAGCAGAGAGGAGACAGGACCAGACTGAGCTGGACCATGTTAAGCAGTAGCAATGGGAGAAGGGAGATCAGCTTTGGACCAAAAGAGGTAGCCTGGGCCAAGACTGTAGGCAGTAGAGACCAGGTAGCCATACTGGTTGGTTTATATTGGGAAGAAAAGCTAGGGAAGGGCAGTGTAGCCCCTGGGTGGGGTATGCCAGCCCGGAAGGCCCTGTGACAGGTAGGGGCCAAGTAAGGTGTACAGGGAAAACCTTGTGGCCGTCATCCACTCTGTGTGTTAATTAAGCACCTTACCTGTGGGTTTGAATCTTAGAAATTGCCCCTGCTTGGATGGATTAAAACATAAGAATGCTCTGCCTGGTTCTGTAGCGTAAAAGTCCTCTGCAATCTCATCTGAAGGAAGGGAAATGCCTCCCTCCCCGTAGTACTGAGGAATTAACACATTTTCTTCGGCGAGATCTCTAATTCTTCACTGAAAATAAAAAAAAGAGTTCAATGCGCATGCTCTACAGTAGGCTCTGGGGCTTTATTTCTCTCACGATCTCTTTGCTTAAGCTGTATCACAATCGTCATATACCTACGATTTAAAAAAAAAAAGGGGGGGTCAGGGGAAGCAAGCAAGCCAGCAGCCTATTGGACACATTGCAGAGGGCGTGGCAAGGGTCCTTCAGTACCAAGCTTTGCTGGTGTCCCTAGAGACCTTCATCCGGTAGGTTCCGGCCTCTTTTCTAGCTTTTTTGAATGGAGTTGGCACTTGCTCACAGATTTGCCTTTGTTTATCAGTGAATAAACACTTTTCAGCCTGCAGTCTATGTCGGAAACTAAAACAACTTCAGACCCAGGATAGATCGGTCGAGTGCGGTGTTTACATAATCTCCACCCGCCCACCCCAGCGCAGACTCTGCCTTTCCTTTAATAAGGAACCATTGAAAATGCCTCATGGATTATTAGTTCCAACCCATCTTATGCTCCCTGATAAAGAAACCAATTGTTTTAAGGATTCCCTTCTCCACACTAATCTGAACCGGCATTCTAGGAAGAACCCTTTTTGTGCGTGTTTTCATTGTAATATTCATTTTCCTCCTCTGGTATGACTTCTGCCAATCCTGTTGCGCAAATCCCGCCTCAAGATGCCCTTTGCTTCCAAAGCGCCGGGCATACAGCTGTTAGTTTTAATGTCTGTTTGTAAAAGTCAGCCCTAAAATTTTAAATACAATGGAATCAATCCCTCCACATGGTGAGATCGCAGTTGTAAAGTGGCCCCTTTATAAAAGCCGGGGAAAGAATAGAATCCTTGCTTCTTTTCTGAGGCTACTGCAGCCTGGCAGCTGCTGCCTTGGTTACAGCCATGCGGCTTCTCAACAAGCTCTTAATTTGAATGGCCTGTTTGTGTTCGGCTTCCAGGAGGCAAGCCTAGGTACGAGGTCCCCTAACCGCAGGAGAGCTGGTCTTGATGAATGACTTTCTTCGCACAAAATAGGCTTTATGTGCCCACTTAAGCACACAGGACCAATGATAAGGGATCATGTTGGTGTGAAATAAATTGGATTCAGGCTACTCCCACCACCTCCAGCAGAGACCGATTAGCCAGTTCCGGAGATGCATGCCTCCAAGGTCACTTATCACACGTCTAGCTTGTATTTCACTTACAAAACTCTACGTTTTCATCTTGAATGCGTTTTCCAAAACATCCGAAAGTCGAGTTCAAAGAAGCTTCATTCTAAAAAAAAAAAGAAAAAAGAAAAAAAAGTGTTGTTTAAGATTCTTAATTAATACCTGCCACTTAGAAATACCTCTCATCCACATTTCTGTAAAATTTTATTTTTTGTTTTTTTTAATGTCAGCAGTATTAAAATAAGTAATTAAATAAGCATTGTAAATTTCTGTAAGAACCTATTTGTGTATTATGATTAGACACTTACGGCCGACTTCAAGGTTTATAACCATAAAGTGTTTAAGGGGGTGAAATGCCTCCTTAAACCGACTCCTGTCAAGGAGTTAGCAATTCCATTTTGGGGTTTTAAAATTCACTCTTATATAATGACTATTTCAAAAACCCGTGAAATGTTTCTAATTTGTGACATAAATTTGATAGTGTAGACAAATGATATGATTTCCAAAACTAGGTTTATGGGTCTCAATGACACAAGAAGATCAACAAATACTGTTTGGAATGAAAGTCTCACAAAAGCTAAATTACAGGAGTCTAAGAGTCTCTGCAGTCCTTGATAAGAAAGGAATATTCTAGAGAAAAGGAAGCAGATCTGACAGTCGACCTAAGGGCTGAGTCATTGTGTATGTGCATGTGTGTGCATGCTCATGTGTGTGTGTCTGTGTGTGCACATGTATGTGTGTATATCTGTGCATGTGTGTCTGTGTGCACGTGTGTGTGCACATGCGTGTCAGTCTGTGTGAGTGCATGTGTGTATGTGTCTATGTGTACTTGTGTGTGCGTCTGTGTGCACATGTATGTGTGCACATGCATGTGTGTTTGTGTGTGTGAATGTGCGTCTGTGTGTACATGTGTGTGCATGTGTGTGTAGTAGCTGGAGGCTTGTTTCTTGGGAGCCATCTGTATTATTTTTTGAGACAGAATCTCTCGTTGACTTTCAGCTTGCTACACAGGCTAGACTGGCCTGCCCAAATGTCGAAGATAGAGATCCACTTATCTCTGGCTCCGATCCCCGGTGCTGGGATTATGAGTACATGTCATCACGCCCAGCACTTTTATGTGGATCCTGAGTGTCAGAATCAGATCCTCATCCTTGTACGGCAGGTACTGTACCCTCTGAATCATGTCCTCAGCACCATAGTCGATCCTGACTACTAAAGCGAAGAGAGGCTGGATAGAACACGTCTTATTTCCACATAGGATTCCCAAAAGGGAAGAGTGAAGAAGCGTATGTCTGGAATTCAACAAACATTGACAGAATCTGTTATGGGAGCCCTTTGGGCGAGGGAAAAGAGTGTGTGGTAGCAAGAACATGTCTCATGGGGTCTCTGCTGACCCAGTGCCTTTCCAAAAGGAATTGACTAAGAGACCATAACTTTAGTCCCCTATCAAGGGTAAAAAAAAAAAAAAGACCAGTCATTCAACTTGACCTGTAGCCTTCTGGTCATCTCAATGTTTGGCAAGCAAACAGAGAGCACATCATAATCGAATCTGTGATTAAATAAAAGGCTGAAGAGGATAGCTAACGTATTTCATGTGACAATCAAAATCTGAAAGCAACTGCCCAGTTTTTAGGCACTCATAAATACGGACATTTAATACACTGATGGCGAGGCAGGCCAGAGCTAGTTGCCATGAAGCTTAATGGGCTTAAACAAAGCCAAGGCCATGCCCGAACGGCTGTTTTGCCAACTCTAGAAAACCATACGATGGCTCTGATAATAAAATCAACACAAGTCAAAAGTCCACTAACGTCCTTCAGAAGTGTAGCAAGTTATGCTTAGGTTAGAGACATGGAATGCTGTGACCAGGATGTCCAAGAAGTAAAAACAACGAATAAACTTCATTTAATCTGAGCAGAGTCCTTTTTGTGGTGTTATATAGTCAGTTCTGAAAATCACATTTTAAGAGGAGCCTTGAAGAATAACCACATCAACCTCAAATGCATTTAGAGAAAGAAAAAAGTAAAAATCAATATCAGAAAAACAAAGTGTGTAGAGATTAGATGAAAACAAGAATGGGGCTCTATGTATAAACATCAAAGTCCAAGTAGACACTGTATCTATAGAAACAGTATCCATAGAAATTGTATCGATAGACGCCATAAGAGTTGATTTGTGAAAGAGTAGGTAGACTTCTTTTTATAAGTTACTGTACTTATGTGTGTTTGTGCATAGATAGGCAAGCTTGTGTACATCTATGTGCATTCATGCATGTGCAAGTATGTGCACAGATATGTTTGTGTATACATGCAGACTCCAGTAGAGTCTAGAAGAGCTCTCCTGAGTCAGGTGATAAACTATCTTGACTTACTCAGTTCTGAGTTCTGTGCTTTACAAAGTGGCATTGCTGATGACTCCTACCTGGTGAGAATCTGATAGTTAAATAAGAGAATTTGTGCTTTGCAGACTCATCATCTGTGAATTGGTGTTAATAAATGTCGAAGCTCTTTAAGTTTTATGCTGTAAGACTTTGCCTCTGTTCCTTTCCTTTCACAGTCTATGTGTAGAATGTGCGGGCACATGGTGTGAAGAGGTCCTCACATGTGCCTTTCAGAACCACTTCTGTGAGTATTCAGGGACCACAGATGCTTCTCATATTGGGATGACTGAGCAGATACAGTGGAACCAGGTTTCCACACGTTCCAGAGCTGGGGAAGTGATATTTCTGGAGGGACTGCTCACCCTGACTCTGTAGACTAAGAACAGATTAGCATGTTGGTGTTTTCTCTGCTACTGTTGCCAGCCTTCATCGATTCTTGACACATTTTTGACTACTAGGGTAGGATGCTTACAAAGATTAGGCTGCAGCTTTGGTTAGTTGAGACATATTCATCTTTGAGCTTACTGTCTCTGCACATCCTCAGACCATTTCATTATCTATAGATCTGTCTTCCCCCCAAAGTCAAATATTTTGTCTTTATTTTCTCATTGAAACAAACCCTAACTACCTATACTTTAACAATTGCTTTACTTACGAGTGTAACTTTCCACCAAGACCCAACGACCATACTCCTTGACCTTCCTCATTGCTCTCTAGGTTAAAAAAAAAAAAAAAGAAAAGTGTGACTCTGATACAAGTCCAATGGCAAAAAGGGTGTGTGAGCCTTCCAAAAAGATTCTGAGAGTCAACATTCAACGCAAGGGTTAAAAGAATGACATTTGCAACTCTCTAGTCTTCAAAGGAGAGGAATCCACTGCTGGCTGACAGTGGGCTGACTGTATTAGCTACTTTTTGTAGCTGTAATAAAAACCCATGACCAAGGAAACCTCTAAGAGAAAGCACTTGATTGGGCTTCTGGTTCCAGAGGGTTAGAGTCCGTGTAGACAGAGTAAAGGCATGATATCTACAGGCAGCTGGAGCAGCAGCTGAGAGCTCACATCTTGATCGGGATGAAAGATTCAGAGAGCACACTAGAAATGGCCAGAATCTTTTCAAAGCCCAAATCCACAACATGCCACTGAGACACATCCTACTACAAAGCCGCATGTCCCAATCCTCCCCAAACTGTGTTATTCACTGAGGACCAAGTATTCAAACATGTGAGCCTAGGGGAGTCATTCTCATTCAAACCATCACAGTAAATACGATGTGGAAAAGTAGACAAAAAGAGGCGAGGACAGGTTATTTCACCAAATGAAAGGCTATTTGAGACAGGGGAGACAAAGACTCGGGAGACAGTGAAGATGAAGGGTCACCCAAAAGAGGATTCCTGGAAGATGAAGGAAGAAGAAAAGGCAAAGAATTTCTCCTGGAGGTTTGACATCACCTTCCCAAGTGACAGATAAAGACCTGGTTTGCCTCTTGCTTCTCTAGAAAGCCTCAGGAAAATAGCTGTAACTTGTTAATATATGTAGTGTCAGATGAGGGTCCCATGTGGGATCTGCCTGTAGCGGAATGAAGGGAACACGTTTGTTTCCAGAGAGAGAGAGAGAGAGAGAGAGAGAGAGAGAGAGAGAGAGAGGAGCTGATGTCTACTTTGGCTCTTGGAGAGAAGACAAAGCCAAAGCAAAGGGGCGTGGATGTGTTCCCCCTCCTCCTCTCCCCGGTGATCACTCTCGGAGCAGCGCGCAGTAAGCGAAGGAGGCAGGACGGAGGGAGGAAACAGAAGAGTCTGTGCGACATTTATGACCTTAGCCTGCATTTCAGGGAGAATACGGACATTAATGCCCCATCTGCTGAGAAAATCCGCCAGAGATTTCCAGTTCCTCAAAGTGATGATAGGACTCAAGTTTCCATTTCCTTCCAGCTGCAAAGAAGGGCCCCTGCTTCTGAGAGAAAAATCGATGACCTCGGCGGGGCTGCCCGGCAAACCAGTGCTCACTTGCTGAGAGCCGAGGAGAGAAATCACACCCCTCGCAGCAAGCCTCGGAGCACACACACCTGTGCTGGACGGGGCCTCCTGCATGGGGTAATAGAGACCTCTGCGCGGTTCCCACTACTACCATGGGGTGACTAAATGGCCCTAACAAACTCATTTCCTGTCTCCCTGTTACACTTTGTCCAACCCTAACACCAAGATCAATGTTTCCTTCTGCTGTCCCAGAGTGGGCAGAAGCCATCAGCTCCCCCCTTAAAGTCAGCACTCTCTTCACTCTCCCAGATGACTTCCTTTTTTTTTTTATTTGGTGAAAATTCATGTCCCTAGGGTTTCTCTGAAGTCATCCTGTGGAAACTCTCAGTGTTGGTTAAGGCTGTCTGTCAGATGCTTTGCTCATTGGACAGCGCAGCTCCCTTTCCTGGTGGGTTCTGTTTCTTCCTTCCGACCCTAAATCTGGAAGTAAGTCTCCATAAACCTTGTCTTTGTGTTCTTATTCCTTCTTTATGAATTCTCTTTACTCTTCTTCCCCTTTTCTATCCACTCTAACCAGAAAGACATGATTATTTTTTTCACCCCAGGGGCTAGGGAGGTTGCACAGTCAGTGTGACATTCACAGAACAAACATTAAAAATAAAGCTGGGATTAGTGACTTGGCTCGCAATTCCAGGACTGCGGGAATGAGATGGGCAAATCAATGGTGGTCAGCCAGCCTCTCCCCCTCAGTCCACCCAGACCAGAGGAGACCCTGCTTCAAAAACACAAGGAAGAGGGCTCATGAAGAACAGTACCCGAAGATGATCTCTGGCCTCTCTACATGTGCCCACATACACATATGCACACATGAATATAAACCCACCAACACGAATCCCCCAACATGAATCTGTGACCTCAATACCCACACAAATCTGCACCCACACACCCATGACCCCCCATGAATCTGCACATACCCACATGCATGCACAGTCTCTCTCTCTTTCTCTCTCTCTTACACACACACACACACACACACACACACACACACACACATGGCTTTTAACCATAATCTTTTGAAAAATATATTATTTATTTTATTTATATGAGTACACTGTTGCTGACTTCAGACACACCAGAAGAGAGCATCTGATCCCATTACAGATGGTTGTGAGCCACCATGTAGTTGCTGGGAATTGAACTCAGGACCTCTGGAAGAACAGTCAGTGCTCTTAACCACTGAGCCATCTTTCCAGCCCCGTAAGCATAATCTTAAGACACAATCACCATAGACAGAACCTGCCCTCTAACCATTTGTGTCAGACTGTTCTATGGTCAGTTTCAACTTCGCTGTCTTCATAAATAGCCTAAGATCACATCCAAACCACAAATGTGTCGCCTCCCCTTCCTCTCCATCTCCACTGTCACCTGTCCTTTTAATGGTATGAAACAACACAAATCACCTCCTGTGTTTCTAATGCGCCTTGCCCTCCTCTACCGCAGGTATCCATTTTTTTTCTTTCCCAGTCCTCCCGTTGCTGTTCTAAGTTACTGTCATTCCTCGTGTTTTCCTAGCCCTCTAGCCCATAGCTCTCCCTTTACACGGAATGCTGAGGACAGAAGAAATACCCAGATTTAACAACTATGCTGCTGCTGCTGGTGGTATACATCCTTCCTAATGATTTTATTTTCAAAATTGTGTGTGTGTGTGTGTGTGTGTGTGTGTGTGTGTGTGAACACAGTGACATTGTGAGCCAGAAGGTATCAGATCCCCTGGGACAGGTGGTTATGAACCACCAAACACGGGTAACAGGAACCACATTCAGAATCCTGGAAGAGCAGTATACACTACACTAAGCCGGCTCTCCAGCCCTGCTGGCACACATCTTTAAGGAAGATGAGGGTGTAAGTTAAATCCTTAAAATGTGTTCCAAGGGTGACAAAGACACAAGGGTGACAAAACCACCAAACTCTGAACTAGTCCAAACTTGTCTCTGTGTAGAGAGGTACACAGAGGTAGAGGAGGGCAACTCTGCCCATTTTCAAACTCTAGTCCTCCAATCAAGCTACTTGTCTTTCTCATTCATAATTCTCTGAGCTCTACTCACACTTTCCGAATGGCTCAAACATGGCTTGACACTGAGGAGTAGTTATTCCCGTTGAGTGTGTGTGCGGGATCCCTTTCCTCTATATAGGAAAAACTTCCTTGCATTGCTGTGCTCTAACGAAACCTAAGAATAAAGGATGAAGGAATCCTCCTTTATACAGATACAATGATTTTGTAGTCCCAACACCCTAGGAAAATATTCAAACAGTAGTCAATTAAATTGAGAGTTATTCAATGATTACCATAATTATGATAGTCAATAGTTATCAATGAGGAGTGGGAGGTACAGTTTGCATGGGAGAGTATTTTAGATTTGGTAGAGTATCTGAGAAATTGATTGATTGGTGTGCGGGAAGAATAGTTTCAGCCCTAAGAACACCAAATACAGAGACCCTGAAACAGGATTGCTCTGGGATAGTTCAAAAAGTACAATGCAGTTGCTTTAGAAACATTGGCTTTTACTCCAAGTGAAGGAACAATTGTTGGAAGGCTTTTCACTAGAGCACAAGTTTCCTATGATAGCGCTGGCTGCCTTGAGATCAGATAGTATAGAAACATAGCTAGAAGCATGGGGCCAGTAGAAGAACCAGAGCCCCCAAGAGAGGCACCAGTAATCCTGACCAGGGTTAGTTGTAGTGATGGAGAGGAAAGGGGTAGTTGAAAGATAGCTAGGATTGGATGGTGGGTTGATCACAACATAGGAGAAAACGAGCACATTTGAAGATAACCTCGAGGTTTTGGACCCTGGAGGTGGAGCCTAACTGTGTCAAGAAAACCACAGAATCCATGTCACTGAAGGAAAAGCTGCACACATTACAGAGTTTCAGAGAAATAGTACCAGTATGGTGTGTGTATCTGTGTGTGTGTGTGTGTGTGTGTGTGTGTGTGTGTGTGTGCCTCTGTGTGTGTGTCTGTGCCTCTGTGTGTGTGACTGTGTATGTGTGTGTCTGTGTCTGTGCCTCTGTGTGTGTGTGCTGTGTGTGTGCATCTGTGCCTCTGTGTCTGTGTGCTCTGTGTGTGTACATAGAAAGAAATTTATTTTAACAAATTAGCTCATGGATACAGGCTTACAATCCAGTTGACAGGCTAAGACCTACAAAGGAGCTATACAGTGCAGTTCCGGTCCAAAGAGCATCAGCTGCAGAGTCCCTTATTACTTAGTGGGGAAGAAGTTCAACTTTTATTCCATTCAGCCTTCAAATGATGCGTGAAGCCATAATACTGTAGGAAGAGAAATATGCTTTACTCAAAGTTTATCAATATAAGTACTGATAACATCCAGAAACATCCACAGAGGAACATCTGTGATAACCACAAAGCTGTGCCTTCTGGCCAAGCCAGATGGATTCA
This sequence comes from Apodemus agrarius, assembly GCA_964023405.1. Lineage (NCBI taxonomy): Eukaryota > Metazoa > Chordata > Mammalia > Rodentia > Muridae > Apodemus > Apodemus agrarius. The sequence continues at coordinate 73,820,829 of OZ030019.1, read as the reverse complement.
AAATATGAACTGCCACAACTTGGAGTCTGGCATGGGAAAGCTTGTGCTGTATAGTTGTCTTCGTCAGGGTTTCTATTCCTGCACAAACATCACGACCAAGAAGCAAATTGGGGAGGAAACGGTTTATTCAGCTTACACTTCCACACAGCTATACATCACCAAAGGAAGTCAGGACTGGAACTCAAGCAGGTCAGGAAGCAGGAGCTGATGCAGAGGCCATGGAGGGATGTTTCTTACTGGCTTGCTTCCCCTGGTTTACTCAGCTTGCTCTCTTATAGAATCCAAGACTACCAGTCCAGGAATGACACCACCCACAAGGGGTTCCCCACACACACACCACCATTGATCACTAATTGAAAAAAATGCCCCACAGCTGGATCTCATGGAGGCATTTCCTCACCTAAAGCTCCTTTCTCTGTAATAACTCCAGCTTGAGTTAAGTTGATACAAAACCAGCCAGTACAATTGACCCCTTGTCAACTTGACACACAAACACATTACTATTAAGCCTCAACCCTTACTTTCTTATTCATCCACAAGGTCTAAATAACTTTAAAAGTCCCACAGTCTTTGCAAATTCTTACATATTAAAATTTCAATCCCTTTAAAATATCCAATATCGTTTAAAATTCAAAGTCATTTAAAAATTCAAAGTCTCTTAACTGTGGGCTCCACTAAAATACCTTCTTCCTTCAAGAGGGAAAAATATCAGGGCTCAGTCACAATCAAAAGCAAAATCAAATTCCAGCCATCCAATGTCTGGAATCCACTCATGATCTTCTGGCCTTCTCCAAGGGCTTGGGTCACTTCTCCAGCTCTGCCCTTTGTAGCACACTCCATGTCTTCTAGGCTCCAGCTCTCTGTATTTCACTGATGTTCTTGGTGGTCATCTCATGGCATCTGCAAAACACTGCTGTCTTCTGCTGTAACTAGGCTTTGCCAATAGCCTCTCATAGGCTCACTTCATGGTGCCAAGCCTCAATGCCTTTGCATGACCTCCTCAGTCCTGGGCCTTCAATTGAAACTGAGGCTGCACTTTCACCAACATCCTTCCATGGCCTCTCACAGTGCCCAGCCTCAGCTGCTCTCCATGACCCCTTCATGCCTTCATGCCTTGGGTGACTATTAAACATCACCAAGTCCGGGAGTTGCACAAGGTGCAACCATGGCTATCTCTGGAACACAGCCTCTGTTCTCTCAGAAAACACTTCCTAGAAGGTTTCACCTCAGTGATGATGATCTCTTCTTAATCGCCTCTAATTTCTTAGCCCCATCTAACCAGCATCAATAGTACCAGTAATGCAAAGTTTTCACTTTAGTAGTTCTGGTTTCTTGTTAATCACAGCTGATTCTTCAGCCCCAGCTAACCAAAATTATAGAATCTTCACAATCAAAACAGCAATGGCCCTGAAAAGAAGAGTCTTTAATCTTCCCTCTGACATTTCACAAGCCAGGCCTCCATCTTCTGCACTGTTCTCAACATTATCTTCCAAGCTCCTATAGAATATCTCACAGAGCTCTTAACACAAAATGGCTCTTCTAGCCCAAAGTTCCAAAGTCCTTCCACAGTCCTCCCCAAAACATAGTCAGGTTGTCTCAGGAATACTCCACTATGCTGGTACCAATTTTTCTTAGTCAGACTTTGTATTCCTGCACAAACATCATGGCCAAGAGGTAAGTTGTGCAGAAAGGATTTATTCAGTTTACATGCCCATACTGCGGTTCACCACCAATGGAAGTCAAGACTGGAACTCAAGCAAGTCAGGAAGCAGATGCTGATGCAGAGGCCATGGAGGGATGTTACTTACTGGCATGCTGGCTTATAGAACCCAAGGCTGCTAGGGATAACACTATCCACAATGGACCCTCCCTCCTTGATCACTAATTGAGAAAATGCCTTACAGTTGGATGTCATGGAGGCGTTTCCTCACCTGAAACTCTTTTCTCTGTGATAACTCCAGCCTATGTCAAGTTGACACACAAAACCAGCCAGTACAATAGTGAACATGTGTTTGGATGCTGTGTTGTTTTACAGATAAGAATAAAAGAATAAACTGTGTCAGGCTGTAACAAGCAGAGGAGACCTTGAAAGAATGCATAAGCAGCAAGGGTGTGTGTTATGGTCAAAGGCAAATGCCTTAAGACTCATGGGAAGGGACGAAGCCTTCCTTGGGTCAAGCTAAGGAAAGCGACAAAATCTTCCTCTGGTCCCTAGGCAAATGTTGATGATTGTGTGCAAAAGCTAGCAACCCTGGCACCTCTTCCAGGTGACTGCAACCTGAGGCTGATCTCCTAAAGGGACCTATTATGGAAAGCAACTAACTCCTAGTCCTTTGCTGTGTCTAATAAACATGCTGATGTTGCCTTGTGTGGTAGATGACCTCCATCAGAGTAAGCACAGCCCACCATCTTTTCTGTACATATGTCTGTTGTGTCTTGAGGGCCTAACATTACTCCATTCTCTCATTGCCTCTGTCAGGGTTTCAGGAACAAGTCATATAGGAACCAGTATCTGATCACAGCCACACGGGAAGCCGGGTCAGATTGTAACTATAAATCTGTGAGTGTTTCATAAAAGACTTTTTAAGCCAGTGTGAGAAGATGGCTCACCGGTCAAAAGCACACATTGCTCCTACAGAAGAACTGAATTTCAGTCCCCATCATTCATAGTGGGTGGCTCACAATCTCCTGTAACTCCAGTTCCAAAGATCTAGCACCCTCTGCTGGTCTCCATGAACACCTACACCCATACACATATCCACATTCAGACTCAAAAACATGCACATAATTAAAAATAAAAGTAAAGCATTTTAATGAAAGTAAAAAGATTTTCAAAGCCAGGGAAATGGCTGAGTTGTTTAACTCCATTCTCACCTGGAAAGCATGAAGACCTGAGCTTAAATCCCTAGTGCCTATATAACAAGCTAGGTACAGCATGAGCTTGTAATCGCAGCACTGGAGAGGGAAAACCAGGAGGATTCCAGGGACTTGCTGGCCATTAAGTCTAGTTGAATCAGTGAGCTCCAGATCCAGTGAGTGACCCTGTCTCAAAAAAAATGTTATGGTAACAATGACCAGCATGCCACAATAATCCTAAAGGCACAGTCATAGTGGCACACACCTTTGTGGTAACCAACAGCTCACTAATTAGTCTTACAGTCTCCTCATCAAGAGGAAAATTATGCCTGCTACTGGAACCCTAGCAAATTACCCAAGGCTAGTGGAGTTAAGGATCTTGGAAGAGAGCCTATAACCACCACTTTACTAAACTCGCATAATCCCTAACTACATTCTAAATATTTATTTTCATACCCACAGATAAGTGCAACTATCATTCCTTGCTAAAGAAATTTCTCTTTGCAACAGATGGAGACCATTACATTAAACCACAACTGATAAATATACAGAGAACAAGAGATTATGTGGTACTCAATCTCAAAAGATATGTCTACAAAATAATTCATGCACCCAAGACTTGGGGATCATTGTGGAAGAGGGGAAGAAAAGATTATGAGAGTTAAGGAACAGGAAATTTGTTATGAGACTGTGTCTCCTAGAACTGTCAGAGAGGCTAGATGCATAAAGTCTCACCATCATAGCTGTCTAAGCAAGACCTGGGCAATGAGGACACCCATGGACATGCTAATGTGAAAGGGGAGGTGTTTTCAGGGTCTCAACCTCCAACAAAGAACTCCAGGCAATGCTAAGAGTGGGAGAAAGAAATTATCTTTTTTAGGGAAGAGTGCCCCCTCTGCCATATTGTTTACTCAATACCAAATGTTCAGCTGAAATCATATATGTTTAAGTAACATTACAGTGACTGAACAGGTTGAATTAATCTATTTTCAAGAGCAGGGTGTATGTGTGTGTGTGTGTGTGTGTGTGTGAGAGAGAGAGAGAGAGAGAGAGAGAGAGAGAGAGAGACAGAGACAGAGACAGAGACAGAGACAGAGACAGAGGGAGACAGAGACACAGAGACAGAGACAGATGGGGAAGAAGAGAGAAGCTGTGAATTTGAGAGAGAAAGGAAGGGGCAGGGTACATGGGAAAGCTTGAAAGGAGGGAAGAGAAAAGGGAAATAATGCCATTATAATTTCAAAAATATTGTAAAATCAATGTGAGAGTCAATAGAGAAAGATGCTGATGCTAACCTCTAACTTTTCCCCATGTGATGCACACATGTACACATTCACAAACATTTAAGTATACATATGCCACACACGCGCAGCATGCACACACATGGATTGTATTTGTTTATGTTGAATTTTTATTTGTGTGTACTTGTATGCCTGAGAGTGGGTATGTTGTGTACATGAATACAGATGGTCTCAGACATCAGAGATGTCGCATGTGCAGGAGCTAGAGTTACAGGTGATTGTGAGTCACAAAGCATTGGGTGCCATGAACCAAACCCAGGTCCTCTTCCAAGAGCATGCATGCTCTTAACTGGTGAGTCACCTCTCCGGCCTGACAAGTTTTGTTTTTGTTTTTGTTTTGACTAAAGCCAATCACGCATGAGATCAAGAAAGAATTAGTGGTAGGAAAGAAGGCAGTGGCTTGTACCTGAACAATAAGGCACCTTGGGGGTGGAGTGTAGACATCAAAAGAGGCTTGGAGGCAACCAGTAGGATCAAAAGAAACCCACATATTGTGATTTTACACACTATACACAATTGAGCGAATGAGTGTTAAACACATGAATGACTAGTGATGAAGTAACAAAACAAAGGAGATCTGCTGTGGGGGGTGGGGGGGACACAGCCACTTTATCTGCCAGGCAGTGGACCCATGGCAATGCGTCCCATTAAATAACTCATGAAGAGAAGAAATATCACCTGCCCTTTAAACACAAGTTTAAAATAAAATTGCAAAAGGTTCACTTATCTACCTGGTGAAGTAGCTCAGATTAAACATTTAAATGAATTTTATCTTCCTAGCAGAACCCACTTGCTTCTTAAAGAACCTTAAATGTCATTCTCACCCCCTCCCAGCCCCCCACACATTGCTCAGACAAATGTATTTTTAAATCTTCCATGGCCAGAACCTTTTCTGCAATAAAGTCTTTGCAGGCACACAGTCCGTTCTAAATCCAACACTTTGTTGAGAGGCGTCCTTCCCTCCTCTGGCACCGACACAGGACTGCTGAGAGCTGGGATCGGGTCAGCAGAAGCCTGCTGGTCGGCTCCTCCCTACTCCAGTCGCAGTGAGAAATCTTCTTGTGTCAGTAGTTTTCATAGCAGAGATTAGATCGCAGCAAACATTTCTGCGAAGGGTCACATGGTAACTGCTTTGATATTGGTGAGCCTCGCAGATCCGCAGCCCCGTTCCTGGAGTCTGGGAGCAGCTGCAGACCTGCAAACAAATGAGCCGGGCCAAGGTTCCGAGAGAACTTCGTTTACAAAAGCAGGCCGTGCACAAGATTCGGCTCTGCTTCTGTCCGGTTTTCCCCCGAGTTCTTCTGATTCTTGATTACTGATTTATGCCTCAGAAACCATTTCAACACCCAAGAGAGAAGCTGGTGATGCGAAGCCTGCAGAGTCCTGAGTTCGATGCCCAACACTGCAGAAGGGGGTTGGGGGAACCAACCAGCCAAAACAACCACTTTGTATGTTGTGAGCTCCAAACACAAGAAAAGAAAGATGTATAGGATATCCCTTAATAAAAACGGCCCTTATAAAAATGATAAAGAAAACAGACATGTTGGGAAAGGCTTCTGGATCCAGTAGGTCACTCTATCCCGCGGAGCTCCTCTGGGTAAATTATAGAACTGAACCGGCAAACAGTGAAACGCAGAATCACATCTCCTGTTACATAATACCGGGAAACTATCACTCCATTACATGGGTATTTCTGCAGCGCGCAATGTATTTTCTTGGCATTAATCTGCAGAGGCTGCGAGGCAAAGGAAATGCTTGAATTTGAAATTGAGATCCTTTTTGCCTTTGTCATTACGTTTCTAAGTAATACCCTTCCTCTCGGAGCTGTACTTCATTTAATTTAGTCACGGTTTAATGTAACCTTCCCCTTAATAATAGCTGTGGAGAACTTCACATAGCCCTTTCAACAACGCTTTCAAGACGAAGATTCAAAGACAGATTTTCCTGCCAATGGTGGTTTTGATACAAAGAGCCCATTAGAAAACTTGAAATGTGTAAATTACACAGAAGGCTCTAAGATGAGGCTTAAATTGTCAGGGTGATGTACCTTCCCTGAGCAGGTTAATGGGGAGACGGGTACTTGTTTCAACAAAGGATTGAAAATGATGCCCAGAAAATCACCCTCATCATCAAAAGATGGATTGCCTTTGATTGCAGATGTAGGGTATGGTATGTGTGGCTAGGAACCCGTGTTAGTTAGTCCCCCTTCATGCTCTTCCCGCTGCAAACACAGCATTAAAATGCAGCCCTGAGCAGATCCAGAATGTCCCCAGCACACTAACTCATGGGCTTCTCCTCGCGACAGATGTGGTCAGGACTGCTCGCGCGGTGCCCGTGGAGTATTCTATCAATGTTTTATAGTAGGTCATCATCTCATACAGCCTACACTTCAGGATGTGTAGACAAAATGGGGCCAGAGGTTAGCAAATGAAAGCAGTGGTTAAATCTAAAATACCAATTTTGACTGTGGTTTTCCTTCCTCTTCCCCATTAAAAATTCTTTGTCACAGCCTTGCCAGCTCTCTATTTTTTTTTTAATCTTGAAATCTCCACTAGCTTGTTTCTTAATACCTGCTCGAGTTCTACATAAATCTTAAGGAACTTTGCTTTCATAGGAACGAGGATGTCCACATTCGAGGCCACGCTTTTGCTCGTGAGAGGCCTGAAACTCGTTTATATCTCCAGTACGTGTGGAGTGAAAGTCTATGTTTTCTTAGAAAACTTTGCTAGTGAAATATATATACAAAAACAATACATTTCTTCACCCCAAGGATAAATACCAGAAACAAATATTTTTAAAAGTGCTTTACTTTATTTGTAATGATGGGAATGTGTGTGCCTGTGTGTAGGGGTAAGTTTATGTAAGTACAGGTGCCCTTGGAGACTGAGGTGTAGGATGCCCTGGTCTTGGAGTTGCCGGCAGCTGTAAGCCACTGGGTGTGGGTCCTAGGAACTAAACTTGGGTCTTTTAGAAAGATCAGGAAGCTCTCTTAACCACTGAGTCATCTCCCCAGCATCCAAAGACTCAAATACTTTTGGACAGTGTTGTTCAGGATTTTGGGCTCAAAGCTAGGGCCCTCAGTACCAACAAGCTGCTGTCGGCCATCTGACCCCAGTGTGCCGTCTAAACAAGTAGTCATGAAAGGCAGAGGAAAGGTATTTATTCAGTGTGTCCACATTAAGAAGGGAAAAGAGTAATGAAACTGATACCCAAGTCCATCTTTAGGGCACTGAGATGTAGCTTTAAATAGAGGACGAGAATTATGCATTATTTAGCAGTACTGGCCTGGATGTGGTAACCTCCCCGACTCATTTTCTTGACTCTGTCTGTCCTACAAAGTAATATGGTAAGTTGTGAATCTTTTTTTGGGAGTGGGGAGCCCGAGGAGAAATATTACGCATGCTCTGGCTGAACTGAAGGCCGTTTCCTTCCTCACCATGAGATTCTTGGAGAAATTTTAAGTATTTGGTATGTGCGATTTGAACAGTCTGATAGCCATAAGGAGATAGGCACAAGTCTCTATTTCTAATATCCCCTTCCCCTGAAATTTACAAACAGAATTAAATCTGCATGCAAGAGGCTGACTTAGAATTGGTCAAAGATGAAAAAAATGCAAAAGTGGCAATCCTCACCTAGCGGAGTGCTTAGCGCACTTTCCTCTAGATTCTCAATCCTTCAAAGTGAACATTATTCTCCCATTTTATAGAGAGGACAATCCCACTCCTGAGAAGGCTGACTGACTTGAGCAGAGAGGGTTGAGCCCATAGTTTCCTGTTATACAATGATGTGCAGGCAAATTTACTACATGAGATATTTAAAAACAAACAAACAAACGACCTGCTAAGTTACAAGAAATAAGACGAACAAGATGTTAGAACAAAAACACTCAAAAGAACAGGTGTAGCCATCCAACCTGGACATAGAGACTGTAAGCGCTGCCTGGGGGGGGGGGGTCTTAACATCAATCATATGTGGAGGATAAATTTTCTTTCTCCTTCCTGGCTGGCATTCAGTTATCTACTTTCCCTGGCTGGATCCAGAGGAACATGGAAAAAGAGGGTACTCCACCAAGGGGCGGGGCTCTAAACACTGAGGCTTGCTGCCGATCCTCTAAAGAGCTGAAGCTCTTTCTTTATGAAGTCTACAGTTGATCTTTTCAAGAAGGCGGCAGCTGAAGACTCGGTGTCACGATCCCTCTGAAAAATGTAGGCATCGTTGTTCCTCTAGTCACCCCATAACTTACGGTGGTTAGAGGAAACGCCACACCCTTCCCGCTAGAGCTCGAAGAGGCCTTCACCGGCATGCAGCCCTGGTCACGTGTCATGCTACACTTGGTGCTAGCCAGCGACTTCCCATCGGTGTATTCGAACGGTGCTATGACTTTATGACTGCTCTGGCTAGTGTTTCGTCAACACTTGACTCAAATCACAGTCATTTGGGAAGAGAAAACCTCCACCTAGGAAATCACCCTAAAGAGTGGCTTGTGGGGCGTTTTCTTGACTAATGCGGAACAGGAGGAGGACCTAGCTCACCACGGGCAGTGGCGTCCCTGGATCGATGGTCCTGGATTGTACAGGAAGCACACTCAGGGGCTGAGGAGATGGCTCAGAGGTTCAAAGCACTGCTTGCTCATCCAGGGGAGCCGTGTTGAATTTCCAGAACATGGCAGCTCTCGACTGTCTGTTGAGGAACGCTCAGGCCGGTTCTGTAACTTGACTGTGGTATGCCATCTTAATTTTCTTTACTATAGATCCAGTAATATAGGCTCCTTCGGTGCTCTATGTTTTTCTGGGAGAGCCTCATACTGACTTCCAATGATTAATATACATTGTCTACCAACAATCATTTTATAAATGAAAAGGTGTTAAGCTATCTTGAATTACTACTTGATATCAAGTTATATTTCAAAGCTGCTATAATGAAGATAGTATGGAATAGAAACATGTATGTGGGACAATGGAATAGAAGAGAGAGCCTGGCACTAAATCTATGCACATACGACCAACTGCTATTTAACAAATTTGCCAGTAGAATCACAAGTACAATTTCTTCAATAACACTCTAGAAAAACTATATATCTACAATCAAGGGAATAAAACTAGATACAAATCACCTCAAAAATAGATTAAAACCTTTGTATGAGACTTAAAAACAACAAAACTCCTAGTAGAAAACAGCGAAAATATGCTTCTTAACATCTATTATTCTTAAGGTTCATTTTTTAACTATGAGTGTACGTGAACATAGGTACCCATGGAAGCGCGAGAGGGTGTGAGATTTTGTGGAGCTTGGGAGATGCTTGGACTGGAGCACTCACTCCGAGGCAGAGACAGGGGGCCCTGCATCAAGGTGGGAAGCAGAACTGGCTCCCCAAAACTGTGCTCTGACTTCCAAAACCAAGCCATATCACGTGATCCCACACTCATACACACATACGCATGAACACACACAAAATTAATTAGTTTGAATATGCTTTACATATCATATATATATAACTACATACTAATAAACATATTTGCATTATAGCAAAATATAACTCAGTCATATGTATATATATTCACACACATATTTTTGTGTACACATACTATGCACACATTGAATATGTTTATACATATACATTTTACATACATGTATGCATATATGTATAAAATGTGTGTGTTTATGTCTGTGTGGGTATATTTGTCCACCACTATGCACACAAGTGTGTGTGTGTGTGTGTGTGTGTGTGTGTGTGTACATGGAGATCTGAGGCCTATCTCAGGTGTCAGCCCTCAGGAGCTGTTCACCTCTTTTTTTGAGACATGTTCTCTCTCCTGCCTGGAGCTCACCGGGTGGGCGAGGCTGGCCAGCCACCCACCTCCAGCGTCCACCTGCTTCGGCCTCACCAGCACTAAAATTACAAACACGCACCGCGGAGCTTAGCTTCTTCATGTGGGTCCTAGGGCATCAAACTCCTGTCGTCGGAGTCACCCCCACTCCCACCCCCATCCCCAGCTCTCATATACATCTTTCAAAGTCTTACGGAAAAGAAGGAAATCCTGGCAAGAACACGGAGGAGCGTGGAGGAAGCGATGCCGAGTGCCAACGCCAGGCACAGAAAGGTGACGCCAGCCTTCTCAGTCATGCTCGCAACCTGAAGCATCGCGACTCACGCAAGCACGGAAAGATGACACCGTTCTGGCTCACCCGGGCTCGCAATCTCAAACATCCGGACTCACGCAAGCAGAGGAGGACCGGAAGCTGCAGAAGCCAGACATCCTTGTACAGAGGGTCCATGGAAACCCTAACTTAGAAGCCACATCTGGACAAGAAGACCATGCTCTGAGTGAAGAAGGCGACGAGAAGGTATTGGGAGCTTAAAGTCTACACGCCAGTTCCTTCCAGTCTCAAAGCAGCCTTTATTTCTCAACCATCATTCACCGCTAGGCAAAATTAAGATACTGAGAAAAACAAACAAACGGAACCAGTAAGCCATGACATGTAGACCATAGTCGAAACTACATTGGCTAAGATGATCTAGCACATGGCTACATTTATCTTAAGTTCTTGCAAGTGTCTTGGAGTTCGGAGTCTGAAAAATGACACAAAATTGCTCTGTACCTGGAGAGCCTTACTGACGATTCGTTACTTAAGTAACCTCCTCCATTTCACAGATTGCACTCCATCTAAGTCCTGCATGCTGTATAACAACCTGTCTTGTCCTGTTTTTTTTTTTTTCCTCTGAGTGTCAGCATTGGGGCCCACAGAGACTGTGCCACACAGGGAACAGAAAAGACTGAGACTATGGAGACGAAGGCAGGCAGGCTACAAATGTTCACATTAGTCGCTGCAAAGAAAATGCCCATCTTCCTAATGTTACCAGTGGGCCCTTTTTTAATTTGTATTACGTGTGCGGATCACTGTGGACCTGTGGAGAATGAGGACATTTATTTACCCGGAGCCCTTTACTGTCATAAATAGCGGCGGGGCATTTAAATGGTGATATGCCTCCTTAGGCACTGAGTAGCAGTAATCCAATATGCACGTGTATTAACATTGAGAATTAGACCAGTGGGCAGTGCATTGGTGAATGGTTTAAATGGATACATGAAAAAATAATGGACTACAGGTTCGCTCGGAACTAAAGCTTAAAACACAAATCTAACTCGGTCTTCCTCACTGGGTCCAGAAATCCGTGTGTCCCACCAGGAGAACTAACACTTCTGCTCAGAGGATAGCTATTTCCCCAGACATCAAAATAATCAAATGAAAGGACTGCTAACTCCATTAATTCATTTGTGAGTAGAAACATCCCGTTCCCTAGAGATGCATGCAGCTTGATGTCGGAGCCACAAAGTAAAACAACGCTGGAAATGAATGGGGAAGATTGTCTTTGGTGCTGGGGAGATGGCTCGGGGCTGGGGAGATGGCTCGGGGCTGGGGAGATGGCTCGGGGCTGGAGAGATGATGGCTCAGGGGTTAAGAGCACTTGCCTTTCCTCCAGCTTATAACTGCCTGTGAGTCCAGCTCCAGGAACCCTGACACCCTCCCTGGCTTCCATGGATGTGCACACACAGGCAGTGCACATTTTCTCTCTCTCTCTCTCTCTCTCTCTCTCTCTCTCTCTCTCTCTCTCTCTCACACACACACACACACACAAACACACAAACACACACACACAAATCATAAAATGAAACTTCAAGAAAAATATATTAACCACAATTTCCCGATTTTAATATTGATCCATAATGATACAAGTTATCACTGAGAAAACTGGATGAGATGTCTGAAGGAGCACCCCATACATTTCTTTTTTTTAAATTTCCTGTGACTCTATCATTATTTCAAAATAAAGACACTTCTTTTCTCCTTTTTGTATATATAAATGTGTCGTTTAAGTAAGACATACAACATGCTGAGTTGATTTGCATATGCATTGTGAAGTGCTTGCTATAATAGTCTATTAACATATTCTTAAGTTTACCCATGTTTGTATGTGCAAGTATGTATATATGAAATAATGCATTCTTTCTTATAGAACATACCCCAAATAGGCATTTTTTTAAAGGACAGAATTTGCATCAAAGATTATAGTAAAAATGGATGTAGGGGGTTGTATATATACATTTCCAGGTAAGTAAGAAATGGAATCAAAGAAACAGAGACTGCTAAGGTGAGGGGGGCCATGGGAGGAGTTTGGGAGAGGGCAGCTGAGAGGGGCTGGAAGATTGACAGGGAGAGGAAGTCAGTTCCTCTGCAGCTAAAATCGTTAAAACAAAACGATTTACGAATTCTTCCCATAGCCTGATACATGACTTAAAAGTATTTTCTGATGCCGTAGCAAAATGCATGGACATGGTCTGGCCTTGTGGGATGCCCTTAGGTCTTTGCAGGCACGCCCCTAAAGGGAGCTGTAGGACCCCACACCTTCCTGTTTCTCCTGTTCCCATGTTCCCAAAGGTCCAAAGCAACAGCATCACTCAATTATAGACTATAACTGAGAGCCAAAGTAAACCTTTTCTTTCCGTAAGTTCATTATCTCTGGTATTTTGATATAGTGATGGAGAGCTAACAGGATTTTCCTTAAATTTAATGACAGCATAAAGTCCAATAACTATGCCCACTCGCATTTTATGAAGTAAGACACTTAGCCATAAAAGGGTAATATAAAGCAAGAACAGCCACACGGAACGAAACCAAAAGGAGCTTTAGAACACGTACTCTGCTCTGGAAGGAAAGGTTGTATTGTTACCAAGAAGGACAAGGATAATATTTACACAACACAGAGCTTGGCCTCATATCCTCTTCTCTATAAAACACAGTTATCTGCAGAAATACTTTAAAAATGAAAAACTAATTCAGAGGCCAGCCTCAACCACAATAACTAAGAGACAAAGCCTAATTCTTCCTTGACTCCCCCACAGCACCTTCAGATTGCAAGTACTTGCTGACAGATTGGAAGGACTTGCTGTTATCTGGTTTAATTGAATACAATACTATGTATCAACATTATTTGATGATGGGACCCCGAAAGGCAGAAACGGGTAGCAACAGAGCTCTGGATCCCACAAATAAATTGTTCCAGAGATTGAAGGAATGTGTAGGAGGAATGTACCCAGGATGAAGTAGACACAGGAAGAGCACAGGGAAGTGGTATAAACACAGAAAACAAAGGGCAGGCAAAGCGACCTCCAAGCCCGGTCAGGTGTGAGCCCTGCAGGCGATGGGCCAGCTCTCACTCCTGCATGTGCAAGGAGATAACACTTTGCTCCGGCAGGCAAGTCTGTTTTACAAGAAAACATTCCTGCCCTTGGCCCGCACCCTTCCATCTCACGCCATCCTTGGAATGCTTTCATTGAGCATCCCTAGGTGTCTGTTTTAATTTCGTTTCACATATTTTAGAAAGTATATGCTTTTTGAAAAAGGGATACTCTCCCTCTCGGGTGTCTCTGGGCTTCCTTTCCTTCTTAACTTCTGCTGTCGCACCCACAACTGTAGCTCTATGCTACTCCACAGTATTTGCCTGGAATCCCGGTACAAAGTAGATGGATGGAAATGCAGACAAATGATACCAGCTGTGTAACGTTGATTATACAAAATCTGAAACCAGGAAAAACTATTTTGTGGGCGAAAAGGTCAGAAGTTGTGTTGAAATTGGGAGCAGGAGATGGACATGACCCTAGGCAGGAACAGAAAGGGACTCTGCCATCTGGCAGGTCCTTGGTTTGCTCTCTCTCTTTCTCTCTCTCTCTCTCTCTCTCTCTCTCTCTCTCTCTCTCTCTTTTTTTCTCTCTCTGTGTGTGTGTCTGTGTGTATATGTGTGTGTATGTATGTATATATACATATGTACATATATGTGTGTGGTATTTTTCTTTCCTCAAGTGATTAGAGATAGTAGAAACCCTCAGAACCTAGATTCAGAGATGCTAGACATAGACAGACAGACAGGCAGACAGACAGACAGGCAGACAGACAGACAGACAGGTAGGTAGGTAGGAGAGAGAGAGAGAGAGAGAGAGAGAGAGGTGGATGGGTGGATAGATGGGTGGGTGGGTAGATAGATGATGGATGGATGGATGGATGGATGGATAGATAGATAGATAGATAGACAGACAGACAGATAGACAGATATCTAACAAAAGCCACATGAAGAAGGAAGGGTTTGTTGTGGTTTCACTCTCAGGGTGCTGGGGAAGACATGGGGACGGGAGCATGAGGCACTTATTGCATCCGCAACCAGGGATGCATGCTGGTGGTCAACGTGCTCCCTATCTTTATTCAGTACAGTGCTCCTGGGCATGGAGACTCAGTCTTAGTGTGACTTAATTAACCCAGCCTGGATCCATCCCTCACAGACAGACCCAGAGGTGTGTCTCCAAGCTGATTTTAGATCCTGCCAGGATGGAGATCAATATCGGCCATTGATGTTTCTCTTCCTTCCCTGAGCCCCGTTTGCCTCGATTCTATTCACGGGGTGAAGAGTCATCCTCCTCTCCATAGGGTTCAAACATTTCTACAAATGTGTGTAACATTTCAATAGGATTTGTTTGGGAAACGGACTAACACGCAGTTTGATGGGTCTCGTTGCTGCAGGGCTAGCGGGTGCCTCAGGGTGGCCACAATGTTCAGAAATTAAGATTAGTGAGATCTTTCCACAACTGATCAGGGCTTGTAGAAACCCTCAGCACCTAGATTTGGGGATGCTGGAATATCTCATAACATGAAAAAACTTACTCACATCTTTTACTTTCTATCCTACTTCTCCATAAATTAAGGTTATTCACATCCCATGGGCTTACCATTAAACCATAATGACCTCCCCACAGACCTAAGAATAACAGACTAAACTGACTAGAGACTGAAAACGATAACATTGTAAGACAAACCTTTCTCTGTTTGTCTTAGTTCGGGTTTTACTGCTGTGAACAGACACCATGACCAAGGCAACTCTTGTAAAGACAACATTTCATTGTGGCTGGCTTTCAGGTTCAGAGGTTCAGTCCATTATCATCAAGGCAGGCAGCATGGCAGCATCCAGGCAGGCATGACAATAGAGCTGAGAGTTCTGCATCTTCATCTGATGGCGGCTAGAAGACTGGCTTCCACATGGCTGGGAGAAGGGTCTCATTGTCCACCCCCACCTCTAACAAGGCCACACCCACTCCAACAAGCCATACCCCCAATAGTGCCACCCTGGGTCAACTATGCAAACCACCAGTTTAAGTTCATCATCTCAGGTGTTTTGTTACAGCAATGGAAATCTAACTAACACAAGGCGAATCCAAAGGCAGAGACATTCAGGCAGGCCAGAACCATAAAGAAAATGTTCTTGATGTAATATCAGGAAATTGTCTTCCTCTTCAGTTCACATGGATAAAGTGTGCGAGAGGATCTTTCGGGAAACTAACCCCTGCCTTTTTGAATTGTGAAAGAATATTATGTCCAGCGGATATTGTTTTTACAGTAGCTGGGACTGCGATACACATGACATGCACAGCATTATGTCAGCCAAAGTCCCAACATGCATAAGGGAAGGGCTCGTGAAGCCCCAGCTTTAGCTAAGGAGTTATTGACAGCTGATGGCTGGTAGGGGACAGAGGGTCAGTTTTCTTCGGAGATACTGATCCAGAAAGCCTACCCCTGCTCCAGTCGGTCATTACACACACACACACACACACACACACACACACACACACACACACACACACACACACACACAGCACCAAGTGGCCTTATTGGCCTTATTGAGTACTGTTTTAAAAGAGAGAGAGTGCACATGAAGTTGGGGTGATGGTGGGTGGGGGAGGGGAGAACTGAAGGGGAGGGGATGGAGGATGGATTCGATCAAAGCATATTAATGCATATATGAATGTTAAACAAAATATCTTTAAAAGAATTTTATTTATCACCTACCCTAGGAGCTAGGGTTGCCAAGTGCCACATCCTGTGTTAGATAGTCTCTGACTCTGACCAACGTTCCAACATTCAAAACTCAAAATGCACCCCGCACATACATGCATACACGCGTACAAAGCGAGCCCGTTATTTCAAAACCTTCACTGTAGTCATTTCAGGAGGCCCACTTCCTCTGTGAAACTTCTGTTTCCTCGGTGTGCCATTCAAGATGAGTCAGCCCGTTTTCACTCCGTCTTACCCATTTCTGAGTGAAGTCCTTTAGCCTTCCGGTACAGAGGGTCTTGTCTCCTTGTGCGTACTGCCCTTCCCATCTTCCTTTTTGATTTATAATATTTTCCTCTCAATGTGACTGAGGGACAAAATTGTCTATAGTCTGGGGATGGAGTATTCATTCTCTCATATACTTCCTCTCAAAAGCCACCACCCCCCGCCCATGTCCAGGCAATGTATTACCTCTCAAAGCCCTCGTGACCAGGCTTATTTAAAGAGGCCCCTCCTCCTCCTCTGGAGCTCACATAGGAAGCTATTAAATCTATTTTTGTGTTTAGAGACAGTGCAGGGCTCTAACAAGGAGCTTTAACATATACCAGTTACTTTTCTCTTTGCTGTAACAAAGGATCTGCCAAAACCAATTTAATGGACAAAGGGTTTCTTTTGGCTGATGGGTTGGGAAGTGACTCAGTCCGTGACAGCAGAGAAGGAATGGCAGCTGGCATGTGAGGCCACCGGTCACATTCATATTTAAGAAGCACAGAGGAAACAGGAAGTAGAGCCAGGCTATTAAACATCAAGACCTGGCCTCAGTGACCCAGTGACCCACTTTCTCCACTGAAGTTCTACCTCCTAACCTTTCCACACCTTTCCAATACAGTACCACTAGGGTGGGGCCAGGTGTTGAAACACACGAGCCTGTGGGAGAAATTTCAGACCCACATTGTGATAAACCATCTTTGTTATGTCCCCCATATCTTGATGCTAACCGTCAATTGTTCACGTGCAATTCTCATGCTCTTCCCAGACTCCGTCTAACAATCCCTTTGGCACGTCTTCTGTGTAAAAATGATTTTTTTTACCCCATCTTCTTCACTAGGAATCCTTCACATATGTGTGTGTGTTTGATATACATAAAAGATAAATAAAAATACTCATATGACATAAGAAGCTTTAAGAAACTAACCCTGAACAAAGTTCTGAGACAAATAAACAGTCCCCATGTTATACAGACCTTTGTTTTAGAGGCCACCTTTGACACTGCCTTTACATGCATTGTCTTTGAAAATTGCTCTGTTATAGATTAAATATTATGTGTCTGCCCCCCCCCACACACACACAAATTCACACCACAGAATGATTATCTATAATGGGATGGTGTTAGGAAGTGAGATGGAAGCTTTGGGATATGACTTATTGGTAAGGAAGGAGCCCTTGTGAGGGGAATTAATGCCCTTACAGGCAGACACCCACCTGTTTGCTTCTCCCTGCCACTGGAGGACACAGCAGGAAGGTGACTCCTTACAAAGCAGGGAGAAAGCCCTCACTACATACCGCCTGCCTCTTCTGGCCACTGGATCTTAACACCCTCGTTTGCAGGCAGACTGAGAGAAGTGAGATTCTGATGTAAGACAGCATCTCCATGGCATTCTCTTACAGTCACCCAAGCCCACTGCGCTATCGTCCATCTAAGTGTTTATTATCCCAATATTTCAGGCACAGGGCAAAGTTTCACTTATTGGCTCATTGCTGTTTTTGTTTCATGAATATCTGTGATATGCCAGTTACATAACTATTTTAGGTCTTCATGATCTAAGACAAGAGATCATATTACCACAACATTCTTATAGTTTTGGTCGTGAGCCTACTCCTTAACAACTGAGATATATCTCCAGCCCACCTATAACTTTTGTAAAGAAAAGGACTCTTTCTGTGGTTTCAAGTGAGATTATATGTGTGTGTGTGTGTGTGTGTGTGTGTGTGTGTGTGTGTGTATGTTTATATATATACACACACATATATTTATGTATATATACGTATATGTGTGTGTGCATTTTATAAAATAATTTTATATGTGTATGTATATCTGTATATGTTTATATGTAGATAATAACTACTAAAGCATATATTATTGTATTTTGTTTCATTTTATCCAATGACTGCTCTTAGGGTGCCAACAATATGCCAAATTTTTCCTTAAATATCTTTCAGTGTCAACTAATCTAATATTTCTCACACTGAAGCCATTTTACAAAAGTGAAAATGGAGAGACATCACGGAGTTTGGAGTCGCACAGATAAAGGCAGCAAGATGGCTAGTGGCAAAGGCTGGGAGCGGGCAAGGGAACTAGTCCCCGAGTCTACGTTCTGGCTTCCTGCACGATAATGACAATATTTACTTAACTTGAGAGGGCAGGGAGGCCTTTCCTGAGTATGTGTTAAATAAGCTGAAATTAGAACTAAGGCCAGAATGCTGGAAGAGACAGACAGACAGACAGACAGACAGACAGACAGACAGACAACCCCCATCCCTGGGGACCTCAGGACCTAGACAAGCAGCTTTCCAGGATAAGCAGGAAGGACAGGGCTCAGATCAGGACAGCTCCTAAGGTTCCCCTGTGTCACCTTACCCTGTGGTAGAAACACAGTACCAACCCACCAGGTCAGGACCTGAAGAAACTACATACCCACCCAACCTGTTTCCAGCAGACCAACAGCCAAAATCATTCCCTACTTGTTAAAAATGAGCTAAAGTTCTGTGTGAATATATCTGGCCTTCACGGGAGTTGCACGAAGAGTGGAAACTGGAAGCCAACAGCCCCTTTGTCCTCCGCCTTGGACTCATTGGTGTTCTCTTTGTCTTCCTCACTGTCCTACTTTGGCATGTGCCTCAGAAGTGGTTGTTTTAATGACAGTGGGATTGTAGTAGAAAGTTTATTATTACTTATTGAATCAGTAAGAGTATTCTAGGATAAACGCACCTGGGGAATTCACTTACCCCACAGATGGCTCATTACCCTCTGGGTCGATTTTTATTGTATCCAGCAGTATGATGTTGAGAACTCACATTTTAACTCTATGTCACAGAGTGGCACAGATGCCACAGTGGCAAATAGTAAAAGCCAAAGGGGACTATGTGGAAAGACGTTCTACAGAGAAGATGGCCCTTGGACACGGTCCTGTGCCTCCCACCAAAAGAGGAGCAGTCACTCAGCAGAGAGGAACTATCACCTCGGTGTCATTCTTCTTACACACAAACAGGGATGTTGGCTAAGATGAACAAGCCCTGAAGGATATTCAGGAAAGAGCAGGAGATGGGTGCGGAGCCAATCTGCTGTATTCAACACAGAGCCCTGAGGTCAGCGGCCCTGCTCATCACTAGCCACGGGACTATGAATAAGTTCCTTGACTTTGTGCTCAATCTATTGAGTTGGAGACAAGATAGTGTGTACTTCATAGCACAGAAGGAATAATTTAACACATTGGCTTTGAGACGCACTCATATAGAGCGAACACTGTGTGAATGTCTATGAGGATCGATATCAGTGGACCTTTTCTGGGGCTTCATAGACTCCCTCTGTCTGGTTACTGAGACATAATGCATTCTTGCAAACCCAACCCTTCTCTTCGGGGGATCTGGTGCCTCCTGTCTTGTGTTCCAGTTTCCCTTTCCTTAGCCTTTCCCCGTCCTATGCCTCTCTGTTCTTTCCTAAGTCTGAATTCCATACCGCCACAATAATCCAAACAAACCTGCATATTCAAATACACAGAGGGCTGCTAAGCTCTTACCACAGCAACCTCTCTCATCAGTAGCTGCAGTAGATGTCTAAGACCAGCGAAAACAGTAGACATGTCTTTACTCACAGTTCGAGAAGCAGGGAGTCTAAAGTCAAGGACTCAGCCCACACGCTCCTACTGGCTGCACGGGAACCCTTGTCATGTTTCCCTCCTACCGTCAGAGGACTGCTCACAGGCCTCCGCCTTGGTCAACTTTATAGTTGCCGTATTCCAGCCTGCCTGTTTTCATGCGACAGTCGCCTGCGTGTTTCTTCTTTTTGTAATTAGGAACCCTTCATTAGACTAAGGTCAAAACTACTCCAATCATATCTAAGTATTGATAACCACCAAGAGCCTACTCCAATGGTCTCTTTCTGAGTTCCCCGATGGGACACCACTCAGCTCAGAACAGTGCCAAAAGAGTGATTTGTTTTTATCTGTGGAAAACATGACTGTGGGAAGAAGCCACGCAGTCAGGAGCTTTCAGAAGCTGCTTTTCAAGCCTCCTCTCCCCAGCTGAATGTTGCCTGCCTGGCTCATATCTGTCCCTTGACCTTCATTCTAAACATTTATCTAGAAACACACATAGGAACGATGATACACCCCTTCTGTCTTCTTCCTTGTAGTATTGAAGGAAGCACCAATCCAGGGAGACTACAAAAGCATAGACAGAGGACTGAGTAAACCAGGCAGGACAACGCCCTGTGGAGCAAAGGGCTTGGATGAAGGAGTGGAGTTCTTCCCTTCTAGGTAGTGCTCTCTCCCCATTTCACAGACAGGTATGGATACCTCACATCTATAAGATGAAAATGCTGGATCCTAGACATTGAGTTCCTCCCAGAGGAATTTCTTATAGTTGCAGTGTTTGCCAGGCAAATATCAACATATTAAAATTAGAAACTGGGGGAGTGCATCTGGTCTAGTCTTTGTGGTTACCTCTATAAAATGTCGACCATGATTTATAGAGGCTACCAGAGATGGTGTGTGTCTACTTGATAGCACCCATAATTAAGTCAACAGACAGCTCAAGTGTTATCTGGTACCAGAAGAAGCCAGTGGTGCTCCAGCAGCTGACAGAGGAGTGCAGGAGAAGACAGCTAGAACCCCTCTGGAAAGAGAAGAACCCTTAATAGACCAACTCTTCTGCTTCAGAGGGCACAACCATTGGGCAGGAGACAATATCGGTACCAATCAGGATCTAGCGTTCCCTATCTCCAACGATGGCATATAGACATTTTATGCCTTCAAGATTGTATATGCACATGCATGTGCATGGATGTATAGAAATTATGAGTATTGTATGTGTGCTTGTGTATAGGTATCAGTGAGTGTGCACGTAGTCACATGCTGTAAGGATTTGCCTCTTTTATATCATACCCAATTCTCAAGCGATGATGACACTGATCATTTGGAAGGGTCCCAGCTGGCTCATGACAGCTGCCATCCTAATAAGATTGTTATCTGAGCATCTTTAGTCCGTGTGAGCTCAGGGGTCAAGGAGCAATCCCGCTCAGAACTTTCCCAGAACGTGGGATGTGTAAAACAGTTTAAAACATTTAAACACAGTGCACTGGTAAATGCACAGATTTATAATCTGTCATATCTGTCTCTGGAAAGCAGTTTTACCATTCATTAGCAGCAGGAGCTTAGGCCACTCAGCTAACCTGTCACTATTCAGTCTCCCTCTCTGTAAAAATGGTAATAATGATACTCATCTAATAGAGTTATTGTAAAGACAAACAGAGGTTAGATCAAATGACTAAGCTGGGTCACAGTCACGTAGATGGCTTGATAAACAGTAGAATCTGTATTCTGTGAGTTTCTGCACTGACATGTCACCTGTTCTCTGACAGAACCTTCTCTAATGAAATCAGCAGCCTATGTACCGGGCTATGTGCCTCAGAGAGTAACAGGCTTTTTCCAGGCTTTGAGGTCACCTCACCTCCCTTTGGTCATTTCTATTAGTGTCACAGAACAGAGTCCTCATGAATACTCACACTTGTAAGGTTTTGGCATCTTTCCAGAGGTAAAAAGATGGGAGGATGCCATCTCTACTTATTCTGTGCAGATGGAAATGTATCTTTTATATTCAGGTGTAAATTGAACTCTTTCCAGACACCTGCACCCTAGTTTGTAAGTCTGAGGAAAGGTTGTCTATCTTTATTTTCTATCTGTCCTGGGGTCTACCAGGGCAAGGGCAAGAGCCTGGATCTGGGATATGGTTATTAACAATGAGGAGAGCAACCCTGGTGCTGATTACTCTGTGATAACTGTTTTATGCTGAGTCCTGTCCTTTCAGAGTAAATCATAAATGGTCATCTTTAGTACTATGAGAAGTTGGGGAAACTGAAACTGTTCTCAATTGGGGCACTTTCTGTTTTCAAAATTATATATAATAACATGTAGATGTAAGAATGTGTGTGTGTGTGTGTGTGTGTGTGTGTGTGTGTGTTTATGCATAGGTGTGAGTGTGTGTGTGTGTCTGTATATACTCTATAGTGTTTCTTTCTTTTATATTACAGCAAAAACCTTGGAAGCAGAAATTCCAAAAACAAGAGACAACATTCCTACTATATCTCTGACTGAAAAGGAAACCTACCCATTACCTATCACCAATCTTTGGCCTTTGTGGGTGTGTAATTACATCAATCTGTCCCTGTTCACATGACTAGCTCTTCTATATCTCTTTTCTTATAAAGAGACCACTTACTGAATGAAGATTCACACAGCTTCACCATGACCTCCTCAAGAAGGACAACTGAAAAGACCCTATTTCCAGATAAGATCACATTCTGAGGTCCCAGATGGGACAGTAGTCAACTCAGTACAGCTAACAGATAGCAAGTTATTTTTTTTAAAAAACTGTGTGGACCAGAAAAGAAAAAAAAAGATAGTACTATGCAAAAAAGGAGCTTTAAAGAACTGCGTCAGAGGCCCCAGCTGAGGAGCACCTGCCTGGGTTATGCCTGTTCTTTGCCCTTTATTCTAAATATACATTTAGAAACAAAAGGAGGAATTCTATCCTCTGTTGTCTTCTTCCTAAAAGTCCCAGGGACCATTTGCTTTTCAGACTAGGACACTAAACTATAACAAGGCTAAGTAACTCAGAGTCTTCATGTTTGCTTTCTTCCTGTTGGATTCTCTGCTATTGTAATTACCTTTAAAGCTCAGGGCTGGAGGGGGACTGTGAGGCATGCCTACTACTTCATTTTCTGGATTTCAGAGAGCATCTATGAAAAGAGGAAAGGGGAGGATGAGAAAGGGAATGATATTTTGCAACACTACTAAACGGGTTTCAGAAATGTCGGCATGACTTACTTCTCTCACTTCTGTGACCAAATCCTTCACAAGAAACAACTTAAGGAAGTAAAAGGTCGTTTGGGTTCACAGTTCAAGAATACAGTCTGGACTTACCTGCCCAAACACTGCAGCTTGTGCGCTTCCCAGGAGATCTGCAGTGACCAAGGACACAGGTGAGACTTTCATCCAAACACCCACACCAGCTGGGATACCTACAAGCCCAGCTAAAGCAGAACCTAGCCGCTCCCTCTCTAGCTCCACCTTCCTTCCAGCCCACTTCCCAATCCCAGTCCTACTTCCCAACCCCAGTCCAGATAAACAGCCTGGCCAATACCCATCCAAAGACTGCAGCCTGTTTCCCAGGGGCTCCACACTAAAGACACAGAGCTCTACCTTCCTTCAGGTCCACTTCCCTACCTGGGCCAGATCAGTGGCCTGATACTTGTCCAAATGCTACAGTCTGTGAGCTTCCCAGGAGATCCATGGTAACCAGGGACACAAGAGGATCTTAGTGACCAGAGGCATAGGAGGCCTACTCTAACCAGAAACAACACTGCCTGCCTCCAAGGAATCCAGCCCTAACTCAGGTTCCAGAGCTCTACCTGCCTCCAAGAAGACTGGTATCCATCAGAGACACCCAGGGCAGTTCACACCAGAGAGAACCAGATGGCCAGAGGCAGCCTAAGATCATAAACACCAGAACCCAATGCAATTTGGCACCATCAGAACCCATTTTTTCTACCACAGCAAGCCCTGGCTACCTTAACATGCATGTAAAGCAAGATAATGACCTTAAATCCTGTCTCATGAAGATGATAGAGGCCTTTAAAGAGGATATAAAGAACTCCCTTGAAGAATACAGGAAACAAACAAGTAGGAGCCCCCAAAGAAGAAATGAATAAACCCCTTAAAGAAATACAGGAAGATACAAACAAACAGGTAAAGGAACAAAATGGTCAAACAGTTAAAAATGGAAATAGAAACAATAAAGAAAACACAAAGGGAGGCAGCCCTGGAGATGGAAAGCTTGGAAAAGAGATCAGGAGCTACAGATACAAGCTTCACAAACATGCATAGAAGACACCATAGAAGATTTTGATATTCCAGTCAAAGAAAATACAAAGTGTAAAAAGTCCCTAACATGAAATATCCAGGAAATTCATAACACAATGGAAAGACCTCACCTAATAATAATAATAGGAATAAAGTAAGGAAAGAATCCCAGATCAAAGGGCCATGAAATATCTTCAACAAAATCACAGAGGACAACTTCCCTAACCTAAAATAAGAGATGGCCATAAATGTACAAGAAGACTACAAACCACCAAATAGATTAGACCAGAAAAGAAAATCCTCTCATCACATAATAATCAAAACACCAAATGCAAAAGAACAAAGAAAGGATATTAAAAACTGTAAGGGAAAAAGGCCATATAAAAGCATGTCTATCAGAATTATACCAGACTTCTCATCAGAGACACTAAAAGCCAGAAGATCCTGGACAGATTTCATCCAGACACCTAAGAGAACACAAATGCCTGCCCAGGCTACTTTACCCTGCAAAACTCTCAATCATCATAGATGGAGAAACTAACATATTCCATGACAAAACCAAATTTAAACAATATCTTTCTACTGATCAGTCCTACAGTAGATACTGGAATGAAATCCCCAACACAAAGAGGGTAATTATACCCAAGAAAACACAAGAAACTAAACAGAAACACACAAGATCACACAAACAGAAAAGAAGAGAATCATATACATATATTACCACCTCCAGCAACAAAAATAACAGGAGCTAACAATCATACAACTTTAATATCTCTCAACATCAGTGGTCTCAGTTCCCCAATAAAAAGACACAGGCTAACAGATTGAGTCCATAAACAGGATTCAGCATTTTGCTGCATAAAAGAACCACACCTCAGTGACAAAGACATATAAAAACTCAGTAAAAGCCTGGAAAAAATTCCAAACAAATGGTCCCTAAAAACAAGCTGGAGTTGCCATTCTAATATCCAATAAATAGCCTCATTGAACTTTCACCAAAATTGACCATATACTAGAATATAAGACAAGCCTCAACAGATACAAGAAGATTGGATTAATCCTATATATTCTATCTGACCACCAAGGACTTCAACAACAACAAAAACAACAGAGAATCCACATACCCACAGAAACCGAACAACTGTCTGCTCAATAACTTTGTCAGGGAGAAATAAAGAAACAAAGACTTTATAGAATTCAATGAAATGAAGGCACATCATACCGAAACTTATGGGACTCAATGAAAGCAGTGTTAACAAGAAAATTTATAGCACTAAGTGCCTTCATAAAGAAATTGGAGAGATCCCTTACCAGCAACTAACAGCACACCTGAAATTTCTAGAACAGAATGAAGCAGATATACCCAAGGAAAATAGAGGGCAGGAAATAGTCAAAATGAGGGCTGGAATCAACCAGTTAAAACCAAGGAGAATTATACAAAATATCAACAAAACCAAGAGCTGATTCTATGAGAAAATCAACAAGATAGACAAACCCTTAGCCAAACTAACTAAAGGGTATAGAGACAGTACCAAAATTACAAAATCAAAAATGACAAGGGAGCCATAACAACAGAAACTGAGGAAATTGAAAAAAAAATCATCAGAACATACTAGAAAAGACTATACAAAACTGGAAAATCTAGATGAAATAAATGGTTTTCTAGTCAGATATCATCATGTACAAAAGCTAAATCAAGATCAGGAATCTAAACAGTTCCATAACCCTTAAGAAGAGTGATCTCCCAGCAGTGCTTTCACTTCTGAGGATGGAGGTGAGATCTCCACATTCTCTCTAGAGGGGAACATCTAGGAGTACACAGGGCATAGGATCTCAAGGAACAGCTGGGACAGAGGTCTTCAGGCTGCCATTTGCACCAGGAAGCCAGGCGGCTCCACAGCCTTCTGTGCACAGACCCTGCCAGAAGAGTTGGCCTTCCAGGAGTATGGACACAGGCTTACAGGCCCACAGGAGGGACAAGCTCCAGCCAGAGACAGTAAGACCAACTATCACCAGAGATAACCAGATGGCAAAAGGCAAGCACAAGATCCCTACCAACAGAAATCAAGGCTACTTGTGCTTGCCTCAGAACCCAGTTCTCCCACTACAGCAAGTCCCAGATACCCCAACACACCGGAAAAACAAGAGTTGGATTTAAAATCATATCTTATGATGTTGATAGAGGGCTTCAAGAAGGACTTAAATAACTCCCATAAAGAAATACAGGAAATCATGGGTCAATAGGCAGAAGCCCTTAAAAAGGAAACACAAAAGTCCCTTAAAGAATTACAGGAAAACACAATCAAGTGAAGGAACTGAACAAAACCATCCAGGATCTAGAAGTGGAAATAGAAACAATAAAGAAATCACAAAGTGAAACATCTCTGAAGATAGAAAAGCTTGGAAAGTATTCAGGAGTCATAAATGCAAGCATCAACAAAAGAATACAAGAGATAGAAGAAAGAATCTCAGATGCTGAAGATACCATAGTAAACATTGACACAACAGTCAAAGAAAATGCAAAATGCAAAAAGCTTATAATCCAAAACATCCAGGAAATCCAGGACACAATGATAAGACCAAATGTAAGAATTATAGGTATAGAAAAGAGCGATGATTTCCAACTTTTTTTTTTTTTGGTTAAAAATTATTTTAAACCAAGACACAGCTGGAGAGGCCCAGGTAGACACTCCTTCCGGGGCTACCCTCACGGAGGGATCTGCTACGCTCTCCCCTCCAGGCAGGCCGAGCTCCGCCTAGGCTCTGCAGGACTGCCCCCAGGCCCTCAGACCCTGCACCGAGGCAGCAGGCAGCAACCAGCTCGCGGGCCAGGGACTAGCGGTAGCGGCGGGCCTCCATATTGCAACCAGGACACAGCTGGAGAGGCCCAGGTAGAAGACCCTGCACCGAGGCAGCAGGCAGCAACCAGCTCGCGGGCCAGGGACTAGCGGTAGCGGCGGGCCTCCATATTGCAACCAGGACACAGCTGGAGAGGCCCAGGTAGACAGATTCCATCGGGGGCTACCATCACACCGGTGGCAGCCAGCTCATGATCCCTTAGAGCAGCAGTCACGCATATTCACCAGTAAAGAAACAACAGGTGAGCCCAGCCTCATGGGAGATTCAACCACCAGCCAGTGACAACTAGGCCAACTAACACCAGAAATAACCAGATGGCAAAAGGAAAATGAAGGAACGTTACTAACAGAAATCAAGGCAACATGACAGCATCTGAACCCAGTTCTCCAACAACAGGAAGCCCTGGATACCCCAAAACACCAGAAAAACAAGACTTGGATATAAAATCACTGGTCAGGATGCTGGTAGCTGAACACATAGAAAAATCTCATAAAGAAATAGAGGAGAAAATGGAACAAAAGTTAGAAGCCTTTACAAGGCAAATACAAAAATCACTTCAAGAAATTCAGGAGATGATGGATCAAAAAGAAGAAGACAATAAGGAAGAAAGACAAAAATCACTTAAAGAAATACAGAAGAACGTGGGCCAACAAGTAGAAGCTATGAAAGAGGAAACACAAAAATCTATTAAAGAAATACATGAAAACACAATCAAGCAAGTGAAAGATCTGAGCACATCCATCCAGATACTAAAAACAGAAGTAGAAACAACTAAGAAATCGCAGAGGGAGACAACATTGGAGATAGAAAACCTTGGGAAGAAATCAGGGGCCATAGATGCAAATATCAACAATAGAATATAAAAGATAGAAGACAGAATCTCAGAAGCCGAAGATACCATAGGAACCATTGATTCAACAGTCAAAGAAAATACTAAATGCAAAAAGGTTGTAACCCAAAACATCCAGGAAATCCAGGACACAATGAGAAGACCAAACCTAAGGATTATAGGTATAGAGGAGAGTGAAGACTTACAAGTTAAAGGGCCAGCAAATATCTTCTATAAAATTATGGAAGAAAACTTCCCCAACATAAGGAGAGAGATGCCCATGAATATACAAGAAGCCTATAGAACCCCAAACAGACTGGACCAGAACAGAAATACATCCCATCACATAATAATCAAAACTCCAAATGTACTAAACAAAGAAAGAATATTAAAGGCAGCAAGAGAAAAAGACCAAGTAACATATAAAGGGAGACCTATCAGAATAACACCAGACTTCTCACCTGAGACCATGAAAGCTAGAAGATCCTGGGCAGATATCATGCAAACTCTAAGAGAACACAAACTTCAGCCAAAACTACTTTACCCAGCAAAACTGTCAATCGCCATAGATGGAGACATCAAGGTATTCCATGACAAAACCAAATTTGTACGATATTTTCCACAAATCCAGCCCTACAAAGGATAATAGGGGGAAAACACCAAGACAAGGACAGAAACTACACCCAGGAAGAAGCAAGATAGAAACCTCCTCTCATCAAACCCAAAAGAAGATAACCTCTCGAATATAAAAATAAAATAAATAAATATAATTTAAAAAATGTCTGGAGGAAATAATTACTATTCCTTAATATCTCTTAACATCAATGGACTCAATTCCCCAATAAAAAGACATAGATTAACAGACTGGATATGGAAACAGGACCCTACATTTTGCTGCATACAGGAAACACATCTCAGTGTTAAAGACAAACACTGCCTTAGAGTAAAAGGATGGAAGACAATTTTACAAGCAAATGGTCTCAGGAAACAAGCTGAAGTAGCCATTCTAATATCAGATAAAATAGACTTCCAACCTAAAGTCATCAAAAGAGACTCAGAAGGTCACTTCTTGCTGGCCAAAGGGAAAATCCACCAAGAAGAGCTCTCAATACTGAACATTAATGCTCCAAATGCAAGGGCACCAGCTAAAAGCACACATTACACCTAACACAATAATTGTGGGTGACTTCAACACTCCACTCTCCTCAATGGACCGATCAGGAAAGCAGAAACTAAACAGGGACACAGTGAAACTAATTGAAGCTTTGGACCAATTGGATTTAACAGATATATAGTGAACATTTCATCCTAAAGCTAAAAAATATACCTTTTTCTCAGCACTGCATGGTACCTTCTCCAAAATTGGTCACAAGACAGATGTCAAAAAATACAAGAAGATCAAGCTAATCCCATGCCCCCTATCAGATCACCATGGAGTAAGAGTGGTCTTCAATAGCAACAAAAACAACAGAAAGCCCACATACACATGGAAACTGAACAATACTCTACTCAAAGACAGCTTGGTCAAGGAAGAAATAAAAAAAGAAATCAAAGACTTTTTAGAATTCAATGAAAATGAAGGTACAACCTACCCAAATCTATGGAACACAATGAAAGCAGTGCTAAGAGGAAAACTCATAGCTCTAAGTGCATCCAAATAGAAACTGGAGAGAGCATACACTAGCAACTTAATGGCGCACCTTAAAGCCCTGGAAGAAAAAGAAGTTAATTCACCCAGGAGGAGTAGAAGACAAGAAATCACCAAACTCAGGGCTGAAATCAATCAAGTAGAAACAAAGAGAACCATACAAAGAATCAACAAGACCAGGAGCTGGTTCTTTGAGAAAATCAACAAGATAGATAAACCCTTAGCCAGACTAACCAAAGGACACAGAGACAGTATCCAAATTAACAAAATTAGAAATGAAAAGGGAGACATAACAACAGAAACTGACAAAATTCAAAAGATCATCAGATCCTACTACAAAGGCCTATACTCAAAACAACTGGAGAATCTGGAGGAAATGGACAATTTCCTAGACAGATACCAAATACCAAAATTAAATCAGCATCAAGTAGATCAGCTAAATAGTCCCATAACCCCTAAAGAAATAGAAGGGGTTATAGAAAGCCTCCCAACCAAAAAAAGTATGGGACCAGATGGTTTTAGTGCAGAATTCTACCAGACCTTCAAAGAAGACTTAACACCAATACTTTTCAAACTATTCCACAAAATAGAGACAGAAGGGACACTGCCCAACTCATTCTTCGAAGCCACAATTACACTAATACCTAAACCACAAAAAGATCCAACAAAGAAAGAGAACTACAGGCCAATTTCTCTTATGAATATCGATGCAAAAATACTAAATAAAATTCTTGCCAAACGAATCCAAGAGCACATCAAAACGATCATTCACCATGATCAAGTAGGCTTCATCCCAGGGATGCAGGGATGGTTCAATATACAGAAATCCATCAATGTAATCCACTACATAAACAAACTGAAAGAAAAAAACCACATGGTCATCTCATTAGATGCTGAAAAAGCATTCGACAAAATTCAGCATCCTTTCATGCTAAAAGTCTTGGAAAGAGCAGGAATTCAAGGCCCATACCTAAACATAGTAAAAGCAATCTACAGCAAACCAGTAGCCAACATCAAAATAAATGGAGAGAAATTTGAAGCATTCCCACTAAAATCAGGGACTAGACAAGGCTGCCCTCTCTCTCCATATCTTTTCAGTATAGTACTTGAAGTTCTAGCGAGAGCAATTAGACAACATAAGGAAGTCAAAGGGATACAAATTGGAAAGGAAGAAGTCAAACTATCATTATTTGCAGACGATATGATAGTTTACTTAAGCGACCCAAAAAACTCCACCAGAGAACTTCTACAGCTGATAAACAACTTCAGCAAAGTGGCAGGTTATAAAATTAACTCGAGCAAATCAGTAGCCTTCTTGTACTCAAAGGACAAGCAGGCTGAGAAAGAAGTTAGGGAAATAACACCCTTCACAATACCCACAAACAACATAAAGTACCTTGGCGTAACTCTAACCAAACAAGCGAAAGATCTGTATGACAGGAACTTCAAGTTCTTGAAGAAAGAAATCAAAGAAGACCTCAGAAGATGGAAAAATATTTCTTGCTCCTGGATTGGCAGGATCAATATTGTAAAAATGGCCATCTTGCCAAAAGCAATATACAGATTCAATGCGATCCCCATCAAAATCCCAACTCAATTCTTCATAGATCTAGAAAGAGCAATTCTCAAATTCATCTGGAGCAACAAAAAACCCAGGATAGCTAAAACTATTCTCAACAATAAAAGGACTTCTGGGGGAATCTATATCCCTGACCTTAAGCAGTACTGCAGAGCAATTGTGTTAAAAAACTGCATGGTATTGGTACAGCAACAGGCAAGTAGATCAATGGAATAGGATTGAAGACCCAGAAATGAACCCACAGACTTATGGTCACTTGATCTTTGATAAAGGAGCCACAACCATCCAGTGGAATAAAGGTAGCCTTTTCAACAAACAGTGCTTGTTCAACTGGAGGTCAACATGCAGAAGAATGCGAATTGACCCACTCTTATCTCCTTGCACTAAGCTCAACTCCAAGTGGATCAAGGACCTCCACATAAAACCAGACACACTGAAACTATTAGAAAAGAAACTTGGGAAGACCCTGGAGGACATGGGCACAGAGGAAAAGTTCCTGAACAGAACACCAATAGCTTATGCACTAAGATCAAGAATTGACAAATGGGACCTCATAAAATTACAAAGTTTCTGTAAGGCAAAGGACACTGTCAGAGGGACAAAACGACAACCAACAAAGTGGGAAAAGATCTTCACCAACCCCACATCCAACAGAGGGCTAATATCCAATATATACAAAGAACTCAAGAAGTTAGACCCCAAAGAACCAAATAACCCTATCAAAAAATGGGGTACAGAACTAAACAAAGAATTTTCACCAGAAGAAATTTGGATGGCCGAGAAACACCTTAAGAGATGTTCAACATCATAAGTCATCAGGGAAATGCAAATCAAAACAACCCTGAGATTCCACCTCACACCAGTCAGAATGGCTAAGATTAAAAACTCGAGAGACAAGTGCTGGCGAGGATGTGGAGAAAGAGGAACACTCCTCCACTGTTGGTGGGATTGCAAAATGGTAAAACCACTCTGGAAATCAGTTTGGCGGTTCCTCAGAAAATTGGGCATGTCACTTCCAGAGGACCCTGGCATACCACTCCTGAGCATATACCCAGAGGATTCCCCTGCATACAATAAAGACACATGCTCCACTATGTTTATAGCAGCCTTGTTTATAATAGCCAGAAATTGGAAGGAGCCCAAATATCCCTCAAAGGAGGAATGGATACAGAAAAGGTGGTATATTTATACAATGGAATACTACTCAGCAATTAAAAATAATGAATTCATGCAATTTGTAGGTAAATGGTTAGACCTGGAAAATATCATCCTGAGTGAGTTAACCCAATCACAAAAGAATACACATGAAATGCAATAACTGATAAGTGGATATTAATAAGCCCAGAAGCCCTAAATACTCAAGGCACAATTAGCAAGTCAAATGATTCCCAAGAAGAAGAAAGGAGAGGACCCTGGGCCTGTAAAGATTGGATCCAGTTTTGTAAAGAAAGCATGGGGGAGGGAGAATGATTGGGGAATAGTTGGGGGGGAGAGGAACTATGGGACATATGGTGGGGGGGGGAACTGGGAGAGAGGAAAGAAAGCCTTTGGAATGTAAACATAGAATATAGAAAATAAAAATTTAAAAAAAACATAATGAATAATAAAACAGTCAGTTTCTACCTCAGACCCACTGAATATGGGATCTCAAAAAAAATTTTATAAAAGGAAAAGAAAGATAAAATGTGAACAAAATTAGATGAATGTATAAAGCAGGATTAAATAATTCTGTTTTTTATTGTTTTCTATATTCTCTGTTTACATTCCAAATGATTTTCCCTTTCCCATGTTCCCCCCTTACCCTAATTCCCATAAGCCCTCTTCCCTCCGCCAGTTCCCCAATCAACCCCTTCCCACTTCTCTGTCCTGGCAATCCCCTACAACGCTGCATCAAGCCTTTCCAGGACCAGGGCCCTCTCCTTCCTTCTTCTTGGGAATGATTTGATATGTGAATTGTGACTTGGGCTAATATCCACTTATCAGTGACTGCACTTATTAAAAGACTGTGTCCCTCAAAGAAGGAATGGATACAGAAATTGTGGTATATTTATACAATGAAATACTACTCAGCAATTAAAAATAATGAATTCATGCAATTTGTAGGCAAATGGTTGGATCTGGAAAATATCATCCTAAGTGAGCTAATCCAATCACAAAAGAAAACACATGAAATGCAATCACTGATAAGTAGATATTAATGAGCCCAGAAGCTCTGAATTCTCAAGGTACAATTAGCAAATCAAAAGACTGCCAAGAAGAAGGAAGGAGAGGACCCTGGTCCCGAAAAGACTGGATCCAGTTTTGTAGGAGAATATCAGAACAGAGAAATGTGTGGGGGGGGGGTGATTGGGGAATGGGTGGAGGGAAGAGGACTTATGGGACATATGGGGAGGCGGGAACTTGGAAAGGGGAAAGCCTTTGGAATGTAAACAAAGAATATAGAAAATAAAAAAAGAAAAAATTTAAAATAGACTGTGTTCTTTTGTGAATGAGTTACCTCACTTAGTATGATATTTTCCAGTTCCAATTGCCTAAAAATGTCATGAATTTATTGTTTTTAATTGCTGAGTAGTATTCCATTGTGTAAATATACCACATTTTCTCTATCCATTCTCCACTGAGGAACATCTGGGTTGTTTCCAGCTTCTGGCTATTATAAATAAGGCTACTATGAATCTAGTGGAGCATGTGTCCTTATTGCATGCCTGGGAATTTTCTGGGTATATGCCCAGGAGTGGTATAGCAGGGTCCTCTGGAAGTGTCATGCCCAGTTTTCTAAGGAAATGCCAGATTGATTTCCAGAGTGTTTGTACCAGCTTGTAATCCCACCAGCAGTGGAGGAGTGTTCCTCTTTCTCCACATCCTCGCAAACACCTGCTGTCTCCTGAGTTTTTAATCTTAGCCATTATAACTGGTGTGAGGTGAAATCTCAGGGTGGTTTTGATTTGCATTTCCCTAATGACTAATGATGCTGAACATTTCTTAAGGTGCTTCTCAGCCATCTGAAGTTCTTCAGGTGAAAACTCTTTGTTTAGCTCTGTACCCCATTTTTAATAGGGTTATTTGGTTCTCTGGGGCCTAACTTCTTGAGTTCTTTGTATATATTGGATATTAGTTCTCCGTCTGTTGTAGGGTTGGTGAAGACCTTTTCCCAATTTGTTGGTTGCCATTTTGTTCTTTTGACGGTGTCCTTTGCCTTACAGAAACTTTGTAATTCTATGAGGTCCCATTTGTCAATTCTTGATCTTAGAGCATAAGCTATTGGTGTTCTGTTCAGGAACTTTCCCCCTGGCCCCATGTCCTCAGGGGTCTTCCCCAGTTTCTTTTCTATTAGTTTCAGTGTGTCCAACTTAAAGGGCAGTAAATATCTTCAACAAAATTATAGAAGAAAACTTCCTTAACCTAAAGAAAGAAATGTCAATGAACATACAAGAAACCTTCAGAACTCCAAAAAGACTGGACCAAACCAGAAAGTCCTCCAGGCACATAATAATCAAAACACCAAATGCACTAAACAAAGAAAGAATATTAAAAGCAGTAATGGAAAGGGGCAAGTAACTTATAAAGGCAGACCTATCAGAATTACACCAGACTTCTCACTAAAGACGATGAAAGCTAGAAGATCCTGTGTAGATTTCATACAGACACTAAGAGAACACAAATGCCAGCCCAGGCTACTATACCCAGCAAAACTCTTAATCACCATAGATGGAGAAAACAAGATATTCTTTGATAAAACCAAATTTATACAATATCTGTCCACACATCCAGCCCTACAAAGGATAATAGATGGAAAACGCCAACACAAGGCGTTTCTTGCGAAAAAGCAAGAAAGTAATCTTCTTCCAACAAACCCAAAAGAAGATACCCACACAAACATAAAAATAACATCAAAAATAACAGGAAGCAACAATCACTATTCCTTAATATCTCTTAACATCAATGGACTCAATTCCCCAATAAAAAGACATAGACTAACAGAAATACTTTTCGTGCAAATCTACAGTTTTATCATAAAATGTTTGTAATTCCTCTTTCAATTAATTTAGTAATGTTTTATGTCTACCATTTTATCTGCATTATTTTTCATGATAATCTTCAATTTTAGCATGTTTTTCTATATATTTCTATTTTATCAGAAATGTTTTCCATGTAAATCTCTGATTTTATCACAAAATGTTTTTAATTACACTTTCAATTAATTTAGAAAGGCTTTTTATATCTACCATTTTATCTATATAATTTTCCATGAAATAGTCAATTTTAATGTATTTGTCTATATATTTCTTGAATTTTTTCAGAAAAATTCACACAAACCCTCAATTCTATCATAAAATGCTTCTATTTCATTTTTCAATTAATTTAGCAATGTTTTTTATTTATACCACTTTACTCTTTAATTTTCCATGAAATTGTCAATTTTAATGTGTTTTTCTATATATCTCTTCTATTTTATCAGAAATATTTTCCATGTAAATCTTCAATTTTATCATAAAATGTTTTTACTTCCTTTTTCAATAAACGAACATGCTTTTCAAAAAAAGAATCAAAACTGAAATTATACATTCACTGCTTCTATAAATAAGACAATAAAGGTTTCCCGTGACCCTTAATAAAAAAGAGAGAAAGAAAAAGGAACATAACCTAATTGATTCTGTGAAGCTACTCTGATATCTAAACAACACAAAGACCCAACAAAGAAAGAGAACTTCAGACCAATCTTGTTTATGAATATAGAATCAAAAATATACAATAAAATTCCCACAAACTGAATCCAAGAACACATCAAAACCATCATTCACCACAATCAAGTAGGCTTCATCGCAGGGATGCAGAGATTGTTCAGTATTCAAAAATGCACCAACATAATGCACTATATAAACAAACGCAAAGAAAAAAAGCCATATGACCATCTCATTAAACACTGAAAAAGCCTTCGACAATATACAACACCCCTTTATGTTAAAAGTCCTGGAGAAATCCGGAATTCATGATACATACCTAAACAATAAAAGCAATATATAACAAACCAAGAGCCAACATCAAATTAAATTGAGAGAAACTAGAATCCCACTAAAATCTGGGACAAGACAAGGCTACCCCTCTCTCTCTCCCTATCTATTCAATATAGTACTTGAAGTTCTATCTAATTAGACAACAAAGGGATATCAAGGGGATAGACATTGAAAAGGAAGAAGTTAAAGCATTACTATTTGCAGATGATATGATAGCATACATAAGCAAGCCCAAAAGTTCTACCAGATATTACTACAGCTGATAAACTACTTCAGCAATGTGGCAGGATATAAGATTAACTCAAATAAATGAGTATCTTTCCTTAATATAAATGATAAACAGGCTGAGAAAGAAATTAGGGAAACAACACCCTTTGCAATGACCCCAAATAGTACAAAATATCTTGGTGTAATTCTTACTAAGGAAGTGAAAGATCTGTGTGACAAGAACTTCCAAATCCCTGAAAAAAATATCAAAGATCCTCAGAAGATGGAGAGATCTTCCATACTCATGGATAGGTAGTATTAACATAGTGAAAAAGGCCTCTTTACAAAAAGCAATCTATAGATTCAATGCCATCCCCATCAGAATCCCAATACAATTCTTCATAGTCAGGGAAAGAGCAATACTCAACTTCATATGGAAAAACAAAAAATCCAGGATGGCCAAAACAATTCTCAACAATAAAAGAAATTTCAGGGAAATCATCATCTTTGACTTCAAGATATACTACAAAGCAATAGTGATTAAAAACCATATAGTATTGGTACACTGGCAGGCAGGTTGATCACTGGAATAGAATAGAAGATCCAGAAGTAAACCCATATATCTATGGACACTTGATCTTTGACAAAGAAGCCAAAAACATAAAAAAGAAAATTATCTTCAATAAATGGTGCTGGTCTAGCCGACAGTCTGTATGTAGGAGAATTAATATAGATCTATATTTATCACCTTGCATAAAGCTCAAGTCCAAGTGGATCAAGGACCTCAACATAAAACCAGATACACTGAATCTAATAGAAAAGAAACTGGGAAAGAGCCTTGAACTCATTGACACAGGGAAATTAGATCCCAATGGTTTAGGATCTAATATCAACAATTGATAAATGGGACCTCATGAAGCTGGAAAGCTTATTAAGGCAAAGGACACTGTCAACAGGACAAACAGCAACCTACAGATTGGGAAAAGGTCTTCACTAACTCTACATCCAATAGAGGACTCATATCCAAAATACATAAAGAACTCAAGAAGTTAGACTCCAAAAAACCGAATAATACAATTAAAAACAGGGTACAGAGCTAAACAGAATTCACAACAGAAGAATCTACAATGACTGAGAAGCACTTATAGAAATGTTTAAATTCCTTAGTTATCAGAGTAATGCAAGTAAAAACAACACTGAGATTTTACCTCACACCGATGAGAATGGCTAAAATCAAAAACTCAAATGACAGCATAGCTGGAGAGGATGTGGAGAAAGAGTAACACTCCTGCACTGCTGGTGGGATTGCAAACTGATACAACCACTCAGGAAATCAATCTCAAGGTTTCTCAAAAAATTGGAACTAGTTCTAACTGAAGACTCAGCTATACCACTCTTGGACATATACCCAAAAGATGCTCCACCATACCACAAGGACACATGCTCCACCGTGTTAATAGCAGCCTTATTTTTGTTAGCCAGAAGCCTTATTGCTAGAAACAACCCAGATGTCCCTCAGCCAAAGAAGGGATACAGAAAATGTGATTTGTTTATACAATGGAATAGTATTCACCTATTAGAAATGAGGACATTGTGAATTGTCCAGGCAAATGGATGGAGGGAGAAAATATTATCCTGAGTGAGGTAACCCAGACCCAAAAGGACGTGCATGGTATGTACTCACTAATAAGTGGATATTGGCTGAAATGTACAGAACACTTAGGATACAACCTTCACAGTGTAAGAAGTGCTGCAAATAGAACCAAGTGAGGAGGCCCCAACCCCACTTAGAAGGGGGAATAAAATAATCACCATGGGAGGCAGAGGGAGGAAGCAACCTGGGTGGGAGAGGGAAGAAGGAGGGCAAAGGGTTAATCAGATCAGAAATGGAGGGGGAGAGAGGACAGGAGAGAAGCCCAGAGGTCTAAGAGAACCCGCTGGAGATAAGCAGCCTCTGAGAGTAGGGAGATAGGGGAATCCTTTAGAAGGTACCAGAAACCCAAGAAGTGAGACGCTTTCAGGACTCACTGGGGGAGACCTTACCCAAAATGCCCAACACTGGGGAAAGGCAACTCTACCTCCAGTAGATAGAGCATCAAGTGGAGGGATGAGGTTGCCAATCCACAGACAAAATTCCTTGCCCAGAACTGTTCTTGTTTAAAAGAACTACAGGGACAAAAATGGCGGAAAGAAGAAAAGGAGGTCCAATGACTAGCCCAACATGGAATCCATCTCATGGAGGGGGAGGACACACCAAGCCCTGCCACTAGTATGCTATGGTGTGCTTACAGAAAGGAGGGTGACATGGCTGTCCTCTGAGAGGCCCTACCAGCAGCTGACTGAGACAGAAGCAGATACTTACACCCAACCATTGGAGTGAAGTTGGGGACACCTATGGTTGAATTAGGGGAAGGATTGAAGGACCCGAAGGGGATGACAACCCCATAGGAAGACCAGCAGTCTCAACTAGCCCAGACACCAGGGAGCTCCCAGAGACCGAGCCATCAGCATACATGGGCTGATCTGTGGCCCCTGGCACATACGTAGGTAGCAAAGGTCTACCAGGTCTGGCCCCAGTTGGGGAAGATAGGCTTAATCCTTGATAGCCTTGAGGTCCCAGGGAAGGGGGAGGCAGCACTCTCTCAGAGGCAGTGGGGCGTGGGGGGAATTGGATGAGAGACAGAGGGAGGGGGACTAAGGGGGCAATGACTGGAATGTAAATAAATAAAACTATTTAAATTAAAAAATCACACTAATAAAAGAAAAAAATGCAGTCTGTGGTTATGGGACAGGCATGTGAGCCAGCTGGTGGCCCTCTACGGAGTGAGGAAGCAGAGAGTAGATAGGAATATATATATATATATACACATATACATATATATGTGTATATATACACACATATATACATACCATATAAATACACACATATGTGTATATATATGTGTGTATATATATACATATATATATATATATATATACATATACATACATACACAGAAGAGGGTATTGGATCCTAGAATAGAGGGCTGCAAGCTACTACCATTGCTGGGAATTGAACTTAGTACCTCTGGAAGAGCAGCCAATGCTCTTAATCACTGCAGCTTCTGTTCTTAAGACCTGCCTCTGGCTAGTGACCAAGTGTTGAAACATACAAGCTAACAGACACTTCACATTCAAACCAAAGGGAAATCCTTTGGCCAGTCACTGAATATAAAGTTAAGTGTCATTTCCACCTGTGTCTGGTACACCTGAGGATCTGCCAGCTCACTATGTCCTTGGGGTGATGAGCCTCTCAGATGTGTCTAGCAATGGAACATTCAGATTGGTGCTGGAAGATGGGGGTTAATGGTAGCCTCGGAACCAGTAAGAATATCTTGATTCGCCTGCCTGGTCTGCTAGAATAGGAACTGATCTGTTTGAATGTCCTGGCGGGGAGGGGGACAGCAGCACAGGGTGGCTCAGCTCAGTAGCATCCTCTGCTGTCCGTGAACAATGCTGATGAGTCACGTGCACCAAGAGACAGGGGCTCTGCTATCTGCTTACCCTTTGCAACATAGATGAGGACTTAAGAGCCTTCTCCGGTTGCTTGAGTAATCAGGTCTAAGACAAATGCAAACAAAGCTGCTTTAAGGGCTGTAAGAGCCCCAGGGCTACAAATGGTAAAGCAGAAAAGAAGAAACTGCTCTCTGACAAGGACAGCTACTCTTTCCAACACTCTGGGGTGACAACACTATTTTTCTTATCATTTGAACTCCAAATCTGTTGTTTTTCCTGGTTCTTGATAGACTGTTTCAAGGGTATTTTCTCCAAACCTAAATGCAGAGGAGGCAGAAATCCGAATCCTTGGATTGGTTGTAGGAACTAAATTACAATGTAAGTCCAGTCTGATTCATGCCCGATGCTTACTGATGAAGACTCAGAGTTCATCAAACTGTTTTTCAGTTGTTGGGCAAACTTGAACAAATTAATTGTTCATCTCTTTCCTTAGTCTCTCCCTCTGAAATCACTGAGCACTGGAATAAATAAAATAGTTCTTCCTCTGAGCTGTCTCAGAGATAGGATGGAAGGAGTGTGAGTGA
Source organism: Apodemus agrarius (assembly GCA_964023405.1). Lineage (NCBI taxonomy): Eukaryota > Metazoa > Chordata > Mammalia > Rodentia > Muridae > Apodemus > Apodemus agrarius. Next base: position 73,780,441 of record OZ030019.1, on the reverse strand, counting down.
CCGAGCACTGCCTAATGGAGACATTTTCAACGCTCCTAATGCTGCCATCCTCTGATATATTTCCTCATGTTGTGATGACCCCCAACCATAAAATTATGTTTATTGCTGCTTCATAGCTTTAATTTCGCCACCATTATTATGAATGGATATGTAAAGATCTGTGTTTTCTGAAAGTCTTAGGGAGCCCCTTGTGAAAGGGGCCATAACCCACAGGTTGAGAACTGCTAGTCTAGTGGGTGTCTGTTTCAGACTTAGCAAGTCAGAAATCTCTTCTGGAGGTGGACAAGCCATATAGTAGGTCTTATCTTACCCCTTGATGATGAAGAAGGCAGAGTTAATATCAGCCTTAAAGTTCGAGCCTTCTGTTTGGAGAAATCTCATAGGTTTCTGAGAGGCAGGCTGGTAGGACCACAGTGCCTCACAGCCTCCAGATGGGCTTCACAGGGCCATGAAGGCTGAAGAACCTTCCAGGAGCGGATGATACTCAGTGTGCCGGTTCCAGCTGAAGTAATCCCAGGTGGAAGAAGTAAAAACGGCATTTTATTTTTAGTGGCTTTAGTGTTTTATTTTTTTATTCCCAAGGATGGGGTTTTACAGCAATGAGACTAGTAGGTAAAGCTGAAGTCATCAAGACAGAAATGTAAGAAGACTACAAATGGGCAGTAAGCTTCCAAACTGTAAAGAAAATAGGCCATCCAGCCGTGGATTCAGAGCAGGCTGCTTGAAACGAAAAAGATTCGTCTATGTTTCTCCAGTGTGGTGAAGCCCAACAGCCAGTTGTTTTTTAACCAGTTGCTATACAACGTTTAGCTGTGACAGAATCCAAATTTCTTCAGATTCATCCCATGACCTTGCACAGGAATGCTTCCCTTTATCCCTTGACAACATCAGCTATCGCAATCTTGCGAGGAGTTACAACAGCTTCAAGAACCTCATGATCTAGCTGTAGGAGGACGTGGCCAGATGAACTCGTAATCTGAAAACAAATTAGAATTATGATTGAGGACAAACCAAACACTGCAGTTTAGTTTTTGTGTTTAGACAGCGATAGAGCATGGATTTTCCTCTCTTTGATCTAAATTAGATAAAGGCGTGACTAAAGAGATCACGGCACATAAGTTAAGAGCAGCGGCTATTCTCATAGAGGACCAGACTTGAGTTCCCAGCACCCACATTAGGCATCTCATAATGGCCTGCAACTCCAGCTCCGTGGGATGGATCCAACACCTTCTTTTGACCTGTATAGGCACCTAAAGACACAAGTGCATTCATACACACACACACACACACACACACACACACACACACACAATTGTAAAAAAACAAAACAAATCTTAACTATATTAGGTCAAATTCAGTCATGTTGAAGAGAACCACCACACAACACTGTGTGAAGAACATTCCCCTTCTCTCTGCCCTTACCTTTGACATTAGAGATAAGCCAAACTAAAATAGAGTAAGCCTATTTTACTAAGGATAAGTAAATCCAGACATTCCCTAGGTAGTAATAATTTCTGACCATATCAACACGTGTCTAAATAATGAGATTAGTCACGTTTGATATGTGAAAGGACATTGGCCACTGAGCATGCTTTGCTAACTTTTTTAAGTGTCTTAAGAGGTTTTTGGTTTTTTTCCCCTTCGTATGTTCAACATTTCGTTTTTGCTTTTTTGCATGTTCAGGACAGAGAATGTTGTCACTCCAAAATATGTCCCTGCTGTTTCGAATGTACCACAATACTTACTGCTTGTCAAGAAGGTATTAATGAAAAATTTGAGAATTATTTTTATTAAGGCTCTTGAGTCTGACGATCCCATCATGTGCAAACGTGCCTGAAGAAAAATGAGATGTTCTTTAACCATTATTTTTATTTTTCGCCACTTAGAATTTTTGAGTGCTACAATTGGTTTGGGTTTATTATTCCATGCCGTAAAAAGGTAGAGAGATGAATGAAGGACATGGGCAGCGAGCGGTTCAGTTCATGGAAGCCTAAAGCTGTAGAAGCACCAACTCTCACTGTAAAGTCTCAGTACAAACATATAGGAGAAAGTTTTAAACTTTCAAACTCAACTGAACCATGCCCCACACCCTAACTCATATGACTCAGTGATAGTCAACCCTTGAGTTGAATTAAGATAATCAGGAAGGCTTTGAAAATACTCAGATTTAGGCTTTACTGTGAACTATGAAATCACATCCTTCCTTTGATGACACAGACCAGAATGCCCATTTGAAGCAAACTTAGCATAAGTGTGCGCTATGTGTATTGTCATTGATAGCTTCCCATGTAAAGCAGTGGTAAGTAGGGCACCGCCTTCACACATCTACAGACCCTCGGAATGTGGCCTCACTTGACAGTATGATCTTTACCAAAGATGCTAATGAGCATGAACTTGTTGGGCTGACTAAGCACGCGCTGCCTAAGAGTGGGCCTGAAATCCAATGCCTGGGACACAGAAAAATATGCACATGCATGGGAAAAGAACATAGGAGGGAGATATGATAGAGATCAGAGTCATAGCAACAGCCTAAGAAGTTTTGGGGGTCACCAAAAACTGGAAAAAAAAAACAAAACCAAAGAAGATATCTTCTCCAGAGTCTGCAGAGAGAGCAACACCATACGGATATTTTAGATTCTGATGGCTAGACTGCAGAACTGTGAAGAATTGGGTATACATTACTGTAAGCCATCTAGGTCTTAGTAAGGCATCATAGTGGCCTTAGCAAACTGCTACAGTAACTCCTTCATTTCGGGGGGTACAGTAAAATTCTATAAGACAACCTCTTTAAATCATAAATCATTAGCACTGACCTCTCGCTGTGATTTTGGACTGCCTTTCTTTTTGACCTAAAAATATTCTAAGATGTCATAACTTGTAAGAAAAGCTAAAAGGAGGGTGAGCACTGAACCTTTGGCCCTAACCCATCATTTCCCATATTCATCTTTAGTGCAAACTCTGTAGTGCTTAATCTTCATTTTCAGCTTGATTGGCTTGAGAGTCGCCAAGGAGACCCACTTCTGGCCATATCTGTGAGGGCGTTTCCAGAGGTGTGAGTAAGGAGGAAAGGTCCACCATGGATGAGGGCGGCTCTGTCTGGTGGGCTGGCAGTCCTGACGGAATAGTACGGGAGATGGGGGAAGCAAGCTGAGCTCTAACATTAAACTTGCTCTGCTTCCTGACTGTAGGTGACATGTGACCGGCTTCCTTACACTCCTGCCTCCTCTCTGTCACGGTCTATACTCTCAAGATGTGGTCCAAATACACCCTTCCTTTAAGTTGTATCTTGGCAGGTATTCTATGACAGCGAGGAGGAAAGTAAATGATGTAGCCCCTAAAAACTAAAAATTCCAGTGGTTGTACTTTAATCACTTATGTAATTTATATTCCAGGTGAATGAAAGGAAAGAGGAGATGCGTGTGGTGGCAGATGCAACATCAGCATTTAAGAGGTAAGGGTATGAGGGTCAGGAGTTCAAGGCTAGTCTTGATTACTTAGCAAGTTTCAGGTCAGACTAGGAAATATAAAGCTGTCTCAAAACAAAAAGAAGGTAAAGAACCAGAAACACAATAGACATGTGCATTAGTCAGACAAATGTTGTCATCATGCCTATGTGAGCCATATTTTTTTTACCATGGTGTCTTAGTCATTGTCCTGTTGTTGTGAAGAGACACCAGGGCCTTGACAACTCTTATAAAAGAAAGCATTTAATTGGGAGGTTTACAGTTCCAGCGGTTTAGTGTATGATCAGGATGGTGGAAAGTATGGCTACTTGCTGGCAGAGACAGTGCGGGAGAGGCAGGTGAACATTTCCATCTGGATCACAAGGCAACAGGAAGAGAAATTGACAACTGGGCTTGAGCATTAGAAACCCCAAAGCCAATGCCACAGTGACACACTGCCTCCAACAAGACCACACCTACTTCAACATGGCCCCACCTCCTAATCCATGTCAAGTAATCGCCTCGCCCTAAAGACCAAGCATCCAAATCTATGATAGGGGTCTAAAGAGCTATTCCTAATCAAGCCAGTGCACACAGTGTCAACGAAAGAGCTAACAAAAGAATACCTGATTTTCTTAAAAACCAAGCAACAGGTGCTAGAATAAAGATCTGTGTGCTTCTACAATGTCAAAAATATCAAACTAGAGTAATCTTTGCTAAGACAAGATATAGAAAATCAAGTACAGAAAGACCAACTTGAAACTTCTTTCCTTATGCTCAGTCCAGTACATTTATCTGAAAATGAAATATTTTTCTACTATACCTTTACTATTTGTGATACAGTTCCTCTCTCTCTCTCTCTCTCTCTCTCTCTCTCTCTCTCTCTCTTTCTCTCTCTTTTTCTCTCTGCATGTGTCTGCCTGCCTGCCTGCCTGCCTGTCTGTCTGTCTGTCTAGCTCTCTTTGAATCCTAGTTCTTATTCTCCAAGTTAATATCATGTCCTATCAAAAAGTTACAACTGTCAACTCTAAATCTACTACTGGCGGAAGTTCAGCTGTGGATTTGATATTAGATTGTAGTACAAAACTGTGTTTTTTTTTGGGGGGGGAGTTATTGTGCCAGCATGGTTCTCTTTTAAAAAGACAAGAAAATTGCAACTATTCTGGAGGATCATTCCTTTTCCTAGTCTTAGTAGCTAAACTTCCTAGGCTGGTCCCTGTGGGTCTATCTGCAATAAAGCTGCAAGACATTGGACTGCTGGCAGCCAATCTGCCCAGGAGGGCTGGGTCTGGGTGCCCAGGAGGTGCATTCTCTGGAGAGTCATCGATATTCATTTATTTAAAGAAACTATGGATGGGATAGATGACTCACTGGATAAAGTGCTTGTCAAACAAACATGAAGAGCAGAAATCAGATCCCTGCAGTCTATGTAAGGCCAGAGACCACAGTACATACCTCTAATCCCAACACTGCTGTGTGGAATAGAAGATGAAGACAAGAGAATCCTCAGACTTTGACTATGTTTGAATTTTTTTTCTGATAAAAGGTCTTTGAAAACCATGCAGTCCTAGAACATCTCTTTCTGCTTAGCTTGGATATTGTATCCTAGCCTTGGAATCCTGAAGACTTTAAAAGTTTTCAATTGATCCTCCAATTACTACCTGAAAAACAGAAAAAATGTGAAAGAAAACTCCATATGATAAAAGCAAAGCAAATAAAGAAACAGAAATCTCTCTGTCGGGGTTTTTCTTAATTCTGCATTTGTGTGCTGACAGAGCAAGGCATGTCCAGCCATTTCCCCCTCTTCCTCCTCTGCCTGTGCTTTTCCCTCTCTTCAAGTGTATGGCTAACTGGCAAAGTATTTAAAGGCAAGGGTATTGACTAAAATACCTGTTTTAGAAATCCACCATTGTATACCCAAAGAATTTTGTACATATTTTCGATATATTTCAATTGATGTAATTATATAAACAATGTGTAGTTAGGAAAGAATCACAATAAGCCCATTTTCTTTTCCCTCAGGGGAAAAAAACTGACTTTTAAAATGCTCAACTAGATTTCCATCCTTATTTCGAAGACGCAATCTAAAGTATGATGAATACTTACAGAGCCAACAACAGAAAATGCTTCACATAATTTATCCATTTAATCATCCAAGTGGGGCTGGCGAGATGGCTCCGTGGTTAAGAGCCCTGACTGCTCTTTCAAAGGTCTTGACCTCAATTCCCAGCAACCACACGGTGGCTCACCACCATCTGCAATGTGGTCTGACACCCTTTTCTGGTGCATCTGGAGACAACTATAGTGTACTCATATACATAAAATAGATAAATACATCTTTTTAAAAAATCGTCCAAGTGTTCTGTAAAGTAGGTAGCTACTCTCAGAATCTACAGGTTGGGAAACTGAGGCAGAGTGACAAGGATTTATGGCTTTCTCCAGGTCTCAATGCTGATGATGGCAGCATCACACTTAAGTCAGACTGATGTTGAAGCGAGTTCTTTCCCTAGCCCAAACTCTCCTAGTTCAAGTGGAGACTGCAAAGCAGAGCTTATAACTGGGTCCAAGTTGATAAAGGTAAAACACATAAGAATGTGACATTCATAACAAACACCTATTGGGTATTTAATCCACCAAGCACACTGTCAATTGCTTCTTACGCGGTGCTCAGTCTACTCTTCCTAAAATCCTAAAAAGACCTTATTGTAATAATTATACCAGTTCTTTTCTTAAACGTTACCACATCATGATTCTACTGTACCAATGTATAGCCAATATATAGTTGTGTCAATATTATATTAGACATAAACATCAAGTGACCACCTCAACCTGAGAGGCAAGGGAAGCGTGTTATTTACAATGGGTTTGTGACCCAGTTTGCTACAACCAGGAAATGGGAGTAACATGAATAATAAAATTATTTAAGTTGGAAATGGGATAAACCTAAAATCCTAGGTAGACTCCTCTCCAGGCTCAGGACTAGGTCATAGCAACATGTCTAAATGCCTTGAGAAGGTTGGCCCGCTATGGTGTCTACCTCTGTAAATAGTTTAGACAGATGAAATCAGCCAGCCCAACAAATTTTGTGGCAAGTCTGAGATGAAGAGATGGATTGTGGACATTTGTCACTGAGTTTCTGCATAAAAGCAGTGGCTGGTGGGGCATGGACGGATGACATGTTTTGCTATCACTGTCGAGTCTGCCATGAACACCTGAAGAAACTGAAAGACCAAAAGAAACACTGCTGTCCCCCAGCCTACAATAAATGAAGGAATTTATATTTTTAAATAAATATGGTAAGATAAACCTGAGAGCTACCAGGTAGTGGTTAATAAATGCACTAGAGTTTCCACAACACTGTAGGGACAAGGACAAGATTAGGGTCCCCCAGGACAAGGTTAGGGTTTCCAGGACAAGAGAAGAATTTGGTAAACTGAAAAAAAAGAACAGAAGTGTTAGTTTGGCTTTTGTTTTGTTTAGTTTTGTTTTGTTTTTAGATGGCCTCTCTCTATGCAACCCTATTGGAACTTCCTATGTAGACCAGGCTGGCCTAAACTCACAAGAGACCTCTGTACCTCAGCTTCCCAACTGCTGGGGGGAAAGGCGTGCACCACAATACTTAGCTCTGATTTTGTTTGTAGGAATGAAAAGAGGTCATTAGAAAGAGGCATTTGTTTTATAAGTCTTATGACCTTTCTGGTTGACTGAAGCCATAGAAAGAAGAAATCCCGAGTTGTCGGAGCAATATAAAGAGATAGTCCCCAAGACACCCAACAGCTGGAAGAGTCCAATTCCAGGCTTCTGACCCTTACCATCCATATCTACCACATCTTCTGCATTGGCAATTTCCTAATAGCTCATCCTGCTGCTTCATGCCCCCAATGAAATTACTGGGCATTCATAAGCCAATGTTTATATCAACTTTCTTTACTCACAATAGAGAGTTCTGTCTCTCCTGTATTGCTTTTCCATTGTGGTTTATACAACCCTTTCATCGGTGGTCTTATCGTTTTGTCTTCTTCATGATGTGTACTGGTATGGCCCGTTAGTGCATGAATGCCCAGGAGCATGGCCACAACTGACGTCTTGAACCCTTACAGTTAAAGACAATACTAACAATATAAACCCTTCATCTCCTCGAGGGTATCAACACACTCCACGAATCCTCACACTTTATAACAACGTAAATCAGAGAGCTGATTAGCTGCAAACATGAGCTAAATGTTGATGAACTATTTTTTTTTTCTAATGTGTTTGGCTGGGTTCTAGCCTGCAGCTGTAATGTTTACCACTATTATCTGATATTGACTATATTGTCAACCCAAAACTTCTAACCTCTGGATTATGTGAAATGACCAGTAAAACGTACAAGGAGTCGGCTGTCCTCAGCTCAGGGGCGATAAGCAGCCCCCAAAGCCCTCCTTCACCACCTCCCCGGTTTCAAGAGCTTGTAGAATTTGTCTTCTTTGTAACTCAAGAAGAATGATATTTTTCTCTGAATCAGCTCTTACAGCATCCAATTTACTCTTCAGAGTAAATAGCGATCTTTAATACATGTGAGGTAAAAAAATATTAAATATGCATATATTCATGCTGTGACACTGGGCCCTTTCAGTCTCTCAAAATAATAAAATAAATAATGAATGATCCATCTCATTGAGGAGTTAGTTATAGGCCTATCATGAAATTTTCTGCTTTTTGAGTTTAACAATATTGGAATATTTGCACATAAATTATTAAAGGTGTCTTGGTCAGAAATGTCAGTGTCTCTTTCCTGGAAGTAACATTTTTTTTCCAGAATAAGATTGTTCAAAAGGTAGCCAGGAAAATAATAGACAATAGGAAAAGAGTAGATTAGGTTCACTGAGGGCAAAGGTTACAAAGTTCAAATGAATGCTTTATAAATGAGTGCTTTTGTAGAAGTGTTCAAGTATTTATAGATTAAAAAAATAGGACTCATAAGATCGTAAAGGTGCTTTTTCACAAGCCGGATAAACTGAGGCCACTTCCTGGAAGCCAGGCAAGGGTACGAGAAAACCATCTCCACACTCAGGCTGTGACACATGTGCCCGCCCTTACAATGTGCCTACACAATTCTAATTCTAAATTGTAAACATTAAAAAATTATGGGCAGATGTAAAAGGAGTTGTTTCATTTCTACTACTGTGATAAAATTCTCTAACAAAAGCCAACTTAGGGAAGGGAGGGCTCTGTGGGCTTATAATTCCAGTTTACAGTTTACTGATGCAGGGAAGCCAAGGATGGGGAAAGCCTGAAACGGGTGGCCACATCATCAGAGAAGTCTCAGAGGCAGGACCTGACCACACCCCATCCGCAGCCAAGTGTGGAGAGAAGTGAGTGCACACGGTGCCTGCCTGCTCCCTCAAGGCTAAGCCAGTCCTCTCCTCTTTTACACAGTTCAGGGTCCAAAGCACGAGTCTGGTGCCTCCCACAGCCTTCATAAATCAACTAACAATCAAGACAGTCTCCCACAGAAGTGACCAGAGGCAACTTGATGCCGATAATTCATGAATTGAAAAAAAAATCATCAAGCTTCTAGGTGAGTCTAGGTTGTGTTAGGCTGGCTGCTAAAACTAGCCATCACGGAATATGGAATTCATAAGGGGACAGGCTTGCTTCAAGAGCACCTTGGTAGTAAAATGATGGACGGAGGAAAGACGATAATAATGACATCAGGGACAGATGCAAATTTGCTCTGTCTATGATGATCTTAAAGGCCAAATGCCATCCATCTGATCTGGTTTCTGAACAATTACTGTGTAAAAACAACATTGCCTAAGATGTATATTGACTTAGCAGATTGCAGAGAGTGAGGGGCATGATGCCTACTTTAAGGACATCTCAATATCTGCTCGTGAGCCCATATCAAACAGCGAAGACACCAGAGCAGGGCCGCATAGGAGGTCTAGATGGGTGAATACTGGGTTCAGAGAGGACAAGAGACATGACTAGAGCTGACGTGTGAAAGCTGGGATATGCTTTGTGGAAGAAAGAAAGGAAACTTTTTATCTTGATTATAATTTTGAAAGACAGAAAATAAAATTTAGCATCTTAACCATGTAAGTTGCTAAGAATACAGTATGTTTATTCTGTTTGTAACGGAACAGTGGAGGATGATGCAGGAGGATCACTGCTGAGCCAAGGACAACCTGAACAACGTAGGAAATTTTAGCACAGCCTGGGCTATGGAATGAGACCTTGCCTTAAAAACACAGAAAGTAAATAATACATACATACATACATACATACATACATACAAATAAGTGACTGACATAGCTCAGATTTGATATAGAACAGCATTCAGAAGACAAGGGATAAGGAAGCCAGCCAGAGACCTGCAGACAGCCACACCACACATTGCATGTGGGGAAAGATACCCACAGATCACAGAGGTAGTGGGGAGACTCATCTTTGGGGGCTCAAAAGAAGCACCAGGCAAAGTCTGTTCAACAGTTGGTATCCTCCAAGGGTCAGCCACAAATATGAACTGGTGATTATGACTTTGGGTCCCACTAAATTGAAATAGGAAGGTCAGCAAGACAGCAGAGCCAAAACAGGCCCTCAATGCCAAGCCTGATTCCCCTGAGTTCAATCCCCGAGACCCACATGGTTAGAGAAAGCCAAATTCTTGCAAATTATCCTCCATCCTCCACATGCACACCATGGCATGAGAACATATACACATGCAAAACCAACCAAATAAATGCAATTTAATTTGTAATAGGGAGAAGGAAGGACTCTCAAAAATCATTACAAAATTATGGGGACACCACCACTTTTGCAAGATGATAAGGAGGGGACTCCTAGTTAGAAGGCAAATATTACTCAGGAGAAATAAAGATGGAGAAGATATCTGACTGAAAGTAAAGTTTCTTTTGTCTCTTGAATTAGACCTGTCGACACGTTCTTCTGTCTATTTACCTTGTTGATTTATTGCAGCACCAAGCCCACCCCCCAATACAACCTTTGTGAAAATGTCATTGGTTGAGGACGTTTCCCAGTAGGATACCAGGAGCCAGCCAACTCAGCTATTGAATTCTCCATGTCCCTTTTGCCTTACCCAGGACGATTTCTAAGAACTCGAAGCACATAAGAGAGGCCTCAGGTTAGCCTTAAGTTTGAAGTGAGCAAAAACCAAGATAGAAGCTCTCCAACTGGTCATCTTCCCCAGCGTGGTTAGGCATAGAGATTAGGTAAGAAGGAAAGGAAGAAAAGAACCATGGGAAAGCTGGCCCCACTCCTCCCATCCACCCCATGGCTCTCCTCAGTTGATGGCTTTGGACACAGATAGAGGTAGAGAAAGATACATTCTCCCTGAGGAGGGAGCTGGCCACTAGGATTCTGACCATGCTTCAGTGAGTATATGGACAGCAAAAAGTGGTCTTGCTTTGTTTATTTATTTATTTATTTATTTATTTATTTACTTACTTACTTACTTACTTACTTATTATTTTTGGCAGAAGTTGAGGAGTGTTGTTGGGGTGGGGATGTCATGGAGGAGGGGGACCAGACATGGGAAGACTGGGAGATGATCATGATTAGGGCCCATATAATTAAGTAAAGATAGATAGATAGATAGATAGATAGATAGATAGATAGATAGATAGGTGTGGGTTGGTGGGTGGGTGGTTAGATGGATTTATGGATGGATGGATGGATGGATGGATGGATGGATGGGTGGGTGGGTGGGTGGGTGGATGGATGGATGGATGGATGGATGGATGGATGGGTGGGTGGATGGGTGGATGGATGGATGGACAGACAGATGGACAGGTAATTGAGAGCCACCTGGAACACAGCCAGGAGTGTATCCAGCAGGTGGCCTAGGCTTGAATCCCAGCTTCCCACCTAATCTTCCCAGTTCTTGTCGTAACTTTCCCACTTGGCCTCTGTCCCCAGTCTGAGAGCTGTGCATCACAGTCTAAGTCCTGGCGTGTAATCCTCGTGCGAACTGTCTTTGCAGCTCTTCTGAGTGGACTCCAGCTGAGCATTTCAGAGCAGCCATCCTGGGACCCTTCCTTTGACTGGATGCTCATTCCCAATCTCCCTGTAGGGACCAGAAGTTAGAGACAAAGTGTGGAGCAGAGACTGAAGGAAAGACCATCCAGAGATGGGGATCCATCCCATACACAGTCACCAAACCCAGACACTATTGTGGATGCCAACAAGCGCTTGCTGACAGGAGCCTGATATAGCTGTCTCCTGAGAGTCTCTGCCAGGGCCTGACAAATACAGAGTGGGATGCTTTCAGCCAACCATTGAACTGAGCACAGGGTCCCCAATGGAGGAGCTAGAGACAGGACCCAAGGAACTGAAGGGGTTTGCAGACCCATAGGAGGAACAACAAAACAAACCAACCAGCACCCCCTGAGCTCCTAGGGACTAAACCACCAACCAAAGAGTACACATGGGAGGACCCAGGGCTCCAGCCGCATATGCAGCAGAGGATGGCCTTGTTGGAGGGAGATCAGTGAGAGGAGAGGCCCTTGGACCTGTGAAGGTTCATTGCCCCAGGGTAGGGGAAGGCCAGGTCACGGAAGCAGGAGTGGGTGTGTTAGTGAACAGGGGGAGAGGGGATGAGATAGGGGGTTTGGGGAGGGGAACCAAGGAAAGGGGATAACATTTGAAATGTAAATAAAGAAAATATCTATTAAAAGAAAGAAAAAAACTTCCCCTTATTCTCCCTCCTCCCTTCACACTTTCAGGGGACTTGGAAGGTGGCATAGTGACAGTCTGCTAACATGGACACTCTGCTTCCTAATACTACAAACAAAACAAGGCTACACCCGCCATCTGTTCTCAAGGCAAAGGAGGTTTCAGTGACCTCTGCTGGACGTGAGTATTTTCAGAGCTCTGCTTGCCTTTTTGGATGTAGGAACAACTGGAAGCACAAGGATTACTTCCTAAAGAATTTACAAACACTCTGAACTGCTCAGATAAACAGCTCCTCCACCCAGGACCTGCAGACTGCAGCAGAGAGAGACAGACGTGGGCAGAGCTGGACAGGGATTAGCACCTGCTGCCGTTTCAGAACGGAAGTGTCCTCTTTCCCCACACCCCAGGACACAGACACCCCAGGACACAGACACCCCCCCCAAAAAAAGGGCAACCTGTATTCAATTCACACACAAAAGTAGCTGGGGCCTGGGAAAGAATTCTTTTTAACAATCTTTCTGAGGTTGCTTTTTATTCAGCTGTTTAACGATTAATCAGAGGGTGGACAGTGCGTTTAAAGGAAGTAGTTAGAAAACTGGTGAGTAAAAAACGTGTCCCTATTTGTGGAAATAGAACAAGCTTCGATAGCCTGGGTTCCAGAAAGTTCAGTGAACCTGATTTTCCCTCCTACGATGACGACACTCGTGTGCAATAATTAAGAGAGCTGTTAACACTTCCCCCTTTGTCACTCAGATGGGAGAGAGGTGACGAATTTAAAAAGTAAAAATACATTTTCCAAAATAAAAGTTTACAGGCAGATGTGTTTGAGGTGGACAGCAAACTCTTGATCTTTTCAAGATCAGAACGTAGGAACACTGCTTCCGTAGCCTCATAATCCACCCTTTAAATATTAACACAAGGCGCAAAGCTGAAGGAACAAAGTCTCAGGAGCGAAATATTTCCGGCTACTTCTGGCAAGCACATTTCGGATGCATCTGATGCCACCCTCGAAATATTGACTTGATGTTTTGGTGGATATCAGGATTTATTGTCCCTTGAGGTAAATATTGACCTCTGCGTTGCCACAGTCAATATTTGCTGTGCTTCCCACTTCCATAAATCTTTCTCTGCACCTGAATGAGAATTTTGGGCTGCCATGACTAAGCTAGCCGTGCGGAAAGAGGAGTTTGCAAGGAGGAGATACAAGACCAGCTTAACGCTCATGATGTTTTATGCAAGAGGGGTCCTGACTACTAAGTAAGAGTTTAAAATCCAGTATTGTCCTGTTCTATCCCCTACGTTCTCTGTGTCAGTTAAATCTAATTCCCTGACATCAACAGAACTACAACATGAAAAACTGTTTTAGGGTTTGTTGTTACAATGTTTTTCTTCTGTCTCTCTCTCTCTCTCTCTCTCTCTCTCTCTGTCTCTGACTGTCTCTATTCCTGTCTCTCTGTCTCTGTCTCTCTCTGTCTCTGTCTCTCTCTGTCTCTGTCTCTCTCTGTCTCTCTGTCTCTCTCTCTCTCTGTCTCTCTCTCTCTCTCTCTCTCACACACACACACACACACACACACACACACACACACGATTTCTCTATGTAGCCCTGGCTGGCCTTGAACTCATGAAGATCTGCCTGGCTCTACCTCCTGAGTGCCAGTATTAAAGGCTATGCCAAAATGCTCAGCTCCTCGGGGGTTTCTATTCCTGCAATAGGAGACTTGATGCACCAGGGTGGTGGGATGCTGGGAGGCAGGGGGGTGGGGCTGCCCTCTTAGAGGTGAAAGGGTGGGTGGAGAGGGAGGAGCTTTGCGAGAAGGGATTGAGAGGGGGCCAACATTTGGGATGTAATTAAATAAATAATATTTTTTAAAAAGTCCATGGCCAATGAACAACCTGAGAAGGATCTATTTCACTCGCACTTCCAACATCACAGTCTATCAGCAAAGGAAGTCAGGACAGGAGCTCAAGGCAGAAGCCTGAGACAGGCACTGGATAGACCACAGAGGAGAGATGCTTGTGGATTTGCTTCTCTTGGCTTGCTTCAGCTGCTTTCTTATGCACTTCCAGACCCCCTGTTAGGTGTTGCACCATCCGCCGTGGGCTAGACCCTCCCATACCGTTCTCTAGTTAAGAAACCTCCCCATCACCGGGTGTGGTGGCGCACGCCTGTAATCCCAGCACTTGGGAGGCAGAGGCAGGCAGATTTCTGAGTTCGAGGCCAGCCTGGTCTACAGAGTGAGTTCCAGGACAGCCAGGGCTACACGGAGAAACCCTGTCTCAAAAAAACCAAAAAAAAAAAAAAAAAGAAAAAGAAAAGAAAGAAAAGAAAGAAAGAAAGAAAGAAAGAAAGAAAGAAAGAAAGAAGGAAAGAAAGAAACCTCCCCATAGGCTTGCCTCCAGGCCAGCCTGGTGGAGATATACTCTCAGCAGAGGTTTTATCTTCAGGAATGACTCCATCTTGTGTCAGATTGGCATAAAAACTAGCCTGCCCAGAAATCCATCTGCTATTCTGTCTAGCTTAGCGACAGCCAACCCATTCAGTGGCTGTTGCTTTGGTATTCTGGAAAGGGTTTGTTCGGTATGGTCTGGAGAGTGATCTACAGTAGTTATGCTTTTGGTTTTGAATGAGCGTGTTTCTTAAGTTTACAGCAAGCAAAAGCTAAAGGAGGCGTGGCAAGTGCCAGGATCGTGGGGTGTGTGCCACCATGCTCGCTTTATGCACGGCTGGCATTCAGACCCCGGCTTTGTGCATGTGGATAAGCATTGTACCAACTGAGCTACCCCACCACCACCCTCTTCCTGTTAAAATAGGACTGTATTCAACTTCTGGATCAGAGTCCAATGCATGGCCTTAGGAGTCTAATAGAGCCCACCTACTCAACACACATTCCAAGATGCTCTCCAAAGAGAACCCAGGTTGGAAATCAACCTGCCTGGAGTGATAAGCCCTGAGGGAGGAAATGCAGCAGCCCTGCCCAGCCTTCCTGTCCCTGAGCACAGGGCTCGAAGCTTACATTATTTAAAAGGGTATTCAAAACTAGCCCCATTAAGCCCAGTTACGTTGGGGAAAGACACTGGAGCTGAACTCTGGAATCAAGTGATAAGAAGCCTCAAAAGTAATCAGGATGCAAAGCAGTGATGCCCCTGTGCCCACAAAGAGTGTGTGTGTGTATGTGTGCACACGTGTGTGCGTGCACGTGTGTGTGCATGTGTGTGTGCACGTGTGTGTGCACATGTGTGTGTGTGTGTGTGTGTGTGTGTGTGTGTTGAAAGTGAAACAAAGAAACTTAAAGAAAGCTACAAGAGGGTGTGGTGGTGGTGGTGGTGGTGGTGGTGTTTTATCAACCTACAAAGTTACAGGGAAATACAAAGACAATGCAAAATTAGGGGAGCTGCCTGGCTTCTTTTGAAAAGCCGGCAGAAGCCATTAATTTTAACTCCTGTTGATGTCACCAATGGACTTTCAGACTGGTGAGCAGACGGGGGTGGGGGTGGGGGGGAAACATCAGTTCTGCTCTTTATTCTCAGCTGCGCTTTCCGGGCAGGCGTCGTCCATTGTGTAAAGCTGAGAAGTGGCTCTTTGATTCTGTTCACATTTGATGAGGAAGCTCTGTGCTAGGCAGACCAAAATTCACCAAACTGCTAATTGTTTTTTAAATGAGAATTATGACACTTTTAACAAGCCACACTTCTTCCTGAGCATTGTTGTGGGGCGGCTGCTCTCATTCTGCTGAACTGTCTTCTTCTGAGATCGGGGTCCCTAATTGCTTATAAACCACACTGTTTATTGAGTATTAACTCTGGCATAGTTGTTTATGATGGGAGTGTATTGCTCAATGCCTATAAAAAGCAACATAAATGAGCTACTTAGTGTCTGTGTAGTCTCTCCCAACACAGACGCGCACGCACACACGCACACACACGCGCACACTAACATGCATATGTGCTCATGCTCGAAAAGACACATGGACATGGACGTGCATGCTCACAGGGCTACCTTTCAGTTCATCAGTGGAAAGAATACACAAGTGTGAGATGGACGGAATTATGCAGCAGTAAGGAACAGGCAGCACATGTTGCTTAGTAACCAGGAAGCTACTCTCCCTTGATTCATCCGGGTGCCAACCATACATTTTGCGCTGTACATTACCTACAATGAAAAGGTCGGTGACCCAATGAAATATCAGATTAAGTCAAACTATTAACTGGACAAATGCATTTAAAGTGCCCTTGTACGCTCGGTTTCCTGTGATTAGTATACATGATGTTCTGCCAAGGCAAGCATGAATCATTAATATATTCGGAGCCTGCTGCTCGCTGCAGTGAAACAATAACTCACACGGAGTAATGCAGTGTGTTGTGTTTATAAGATGTGGAGCCTTCAGCTAGCGTGATCTACGGTGTTGTTATTTTGTGGTAAGGACACAAGTGCCTTTTTTCTCCTCCTCCCTTTTGTAAAAAGTGTTTGTCATTCCCTTTAAAAGACAGAAAAGCCTTTCGCCAGGAAAAAAAAATGGTCACCACATGTCTGTGCCTGAAGGGGGGAGGGGAGATAACTTGGCCCACGAAATAGCTGCATTGTGAAGGCTTTTATCATTATCCTTTTTCTCCCCTTCTCCAGTAGAAGCCTATAGCTTCTAGACCTGAGCTGTGGAGACTCTGCATGCTTAAAACTAAAATAGTGCAGGGATTCCCAACAAGTAAAAATCCAATGACTAGGTTTGAACTCTGACCTCCCTGTCTTCTCTTTGTCATCTATGGTGAGATTTAGTATGAGACCACCCCCCCAAAGTTACAAGTGCTTCACTCTGTTCAACACCACTGTAGCTAGGACTAGGAACAGTCTATGTGGTTAGCCATTTACAATTTGACCCCTCTTTTGTGAGTTCCGTTCACAGGGGTGAAAGTAATTGCCTGGTGAGACCTGGGCTCACTTCCCACCTCTGCTCTTACCCAGCCCATTTAAGCCACATAAAAACATTTCGAGGTGGGAAGGAGTTGAGAGGACAAAGGATGACATGCCTCCCAGTGACTCTCAAGTTTATTCCTGGAGTCCTCTCCTACCATTAATTAGGGGCACGCTAAGTCTTCCGCAGCTCATTGAGAGCTATACGGAAACACAGTTCCCCAAGACAGTGCAACCAACATGGGTTGAACACCTTCTGTGTATGAGGCACAGGGCTAGGACCTGAGATGGTGGGACTGTCAGTATCCACATCAACCCACCAGGCAGACACTGGGATCTGAGTTCCAGAGTGCAAACCTCAAGATGCTGGCGCAACTTGTAAGATCGGTCCACCAACACTTCAATTTCTTACTATTCATTCACTTTTCAGTGATGATTAGCGGTGGAAAAAAATAAGCCTTACCAATAATTGGAACTGAATAATTGGTAGAGAAATGGAATGGTTAAAAAGTGAATGTGGGGTGGCTGGTCGTAGCCTGGAGATGTCCATTCTCCATCCTTCGTTTCACTGGTTTGTTCTGCAAAACCTTTATGTTTCTCACTCGCGTCTCTTCTCTTCATCACGCTGTCAATGAGAAATTCGCAGCTCTCATCTCAAGAGGTGTAAGAGGGAGTTCGTCCTGGAGGGGAATATGAACACCATGCTCCAGCAACACAGATTTAGTTATCCTCCATCCCATGCTCCAACACACTGGCGGTTGTATTGAAGTTTTACAGTAACAGAACAGAAAAAAAAATCATAAATCAAAATGACTTGTAAATACATGGGTAGAAACATCCAATAGACAGGTCACAGGAAAGTGGGGAACTCTGAGCTACAGACCTCAGATGCTGTCTGAAAGCATTCTTAGTCCTTTAGTTGGTACAAACTAGAAGTCTCTTTGTACATTCCAGACGATTTACCCAATGCTCATGAAGATGTCTGTGCACAGACCGAAGAGGACGATAAATGACTGAACAGGGGGCTAAGGATGGTTCTAGATAACATGGCTCGTAACTTTTAACATCCCATCCCTCTCATAGTGCTGAAGTTCTAATCAATCAATTGGCCTTGCATAAGGTGTGCTAATTGGCATAAGGTGTGCTTCTTTCCAGGAGCATTTACTCACAGAGAACACAGTGCTAGCATTTGAGGATATTGTCTGTTCAACCGCCATAATGAACCCTCCTACCCCTGTGTTTAAAAAAGCTATTTCCTAAGAGCTGCACTCAAACTCAGCACTCTTTGTGTTCATTTCTTCTGCATTGCTTGGTGGATAGCTACCAGTCAGAGCTGCTCCTCCTTACAGGCTACATTTAAGGTCCCCATGAAGGTTATTGTCTTAGTCAGGGTTTCTATTCCTGCACAAAACATCATGACCAAGAAGCAAGTTGGGGAGGAAAGGGTCTATTCAGTTTACACTTCCACATTGCTGCTCATCGCCAAAGGAAATCAGGACAGGAACTCACACAAGGCAGGAACTTGGAGGCAGGAGCTGATGCAGAAGTCATGGAGGGGTGCTGCTTACTGGCTTGCTTCCCCTGGCTTGCCCAGCTTGCTTTCTTACAGAACCCAGGACTACCAGCCCAGGAATGGCACCACCCGCACTGGGCCCTCCCAGTCTTGATCATTAATTGAGAGAATGCTGGAGCTCATGGAGGCATTTCCTCAAGAGAGGCTCCCTTCTCTTCAGCTTGTGTCAAGTTGATACACAAAACCAGTCAGTGCAGTTATGTTCAGAGACATTTCACCCCCAAACCCCAACCCCCAACCCCCAACCCCCAACAAAGATGCCTGAAACCACACAT
The DNA here is from genome assembly GCA_964023405.1 of Apodemus agrarius. NCBI lineage: Eukaryota > Metazoa > Chordata > Mammalia > Rodentia > Muridae > Apodemus > Apodemus agrarius. Next base: position 73,761,568 of record OZ030019.1, on the reverse strand, counting down.
AATCTAAGCCCTTTATTTAATACTTTTTCATCTGAGCTATTTACCAGGTGGCATGGTTATAACTTTTGAAGTCTCAGGTATAGCAATAAAAGTAGCAAAAATCTCTTTTACTGTCTTACAATTAACACATATGTGCATGCATGTGCACATACATACATACATACATACACATGTGTACTGGCTAGTTTGGTGTGTCAACTTGACACAGGCTGGAGTTATCATAGGAAAAGGAGCTTCACTTGGGGAAGTGCCTCTATGAGATCCAGCTGTGGGGCATTTTCTCAATTAGTGATCAAGTGAAGGAGGGCCCCTTGTGGGCGGTGCCATCTCTGGGCTGGTATTCTTGGGTTCTATAAGAGAGCAGGCTGAGCAAGCCAGGGGAAGCAAGCCAGTAAGAAACATCCCTCCATGGCCTCTGCATCAGCTCCTGCTTCCTGACCTGCTTGAGTTCCAGTCCTGACTTCCTTTGGTAATGAACAGCTGGAAGTGTAAGCTCAATAAACCCTTTCCTCCCCAACTTGCTTCTTGGTCATGATGTTTGTGCAGGAATAGAAACCCTGACTAAGACAAATTGGTACCAGCGTAGTGGGGTATTCCTGTGACAACCTGACCATGTTTTGGGGAGGACTGTGGAAGGACTTTGGAACTTTGGGCTAGATGGTCCATTCAGTGATGAGACCTCTCTGAGATATTGTGGAGGAGCTTGGAAGATTATGTTGAGAACAGTGCAGAAGATGGAGGCCTGGCTTGTGAAATTTCAGAGGGAAAATTAAAGACTCTTATCAGGGCCATGAAGACTCTGTGGTTCTGGTTAGCTGGGGCTGAAGAATCAGCTGTGAGTAACAAGATACCAGAACCACTAAAGTGAGTCGTTGTGTTACTGGGACTATTGATGCTGGTTAGCTGGAGCTAAGAAATTAGCGGTGAGTAAGAAGAGACCAGCATCACTGAGGTGAAATCTTCTGGGAAGTGTTTTCTGAGAGCACAGAGGATGTGTTCCAGATAGCCAAGGTTGTGCCTCGTGCTGTAGCAGGACTTGGTACTGTGTAAGAGTCACCCAGGTGGTACTGCTTTTGAAGGCATGAAGGCATCATGAAGAACAGCTGAGGCTTGGTACAGTGAGAGGCCATGGAAGGCCATTGGTGAAAGTGTACCCTCAGTTGTAATTGAAGGCCCAGGACTGAAGGGGTCATGCAAAAGAGTTGAGGCTTGGAGATGCCAGTACTATGTGATGACCACCAAGGACAGCAGCAGCAGTGGAGTACAAGCAGCTGGAGCCTAGAAGACAAGGTGTGTGCTACAACGGGAAGAGCTGGAGAAGTGACCCAAGCCCTTGGAGGAGCCCAGAAGATCGTGAGTTGGATCCCAGACTTTGGAGTTTGAGTTTTGCCTTTGATTGTGACTGTGCCCTGATATTTTTCCCTCTTGAAAGAAGGTATTTTAGTGGAGCTCACAGTTCAGAGACTTGAATTTTTAAAAGACTTTGAATTTTAAGATATTGGACATTTTAAAGGGATTGAATTTTTAATATGTAAAGACTGTGGGACCTTTTACATTATTGAGATCTTGGGGATGAATAAGAAAGTAAGGGTTGAGGCTTAATAGTGATATGTTGGTGTGTCAAGTTGACAAGGGGTCAATTGTACTGGCTAGTTTGGTGTGTCAACTTGACACAGGCTGGAGTTATCATAGGAAAAGGAGCTTCACTTGGGGAAGTGCCTCTATGAGATCCAGCTGTGGGGCATTTTCTCAATTAGTGATCAAGTGAAGGAGGGCCCCTTGTGGGCGGTGCCATCTCTGGGCTGGTATTCTTGGGTTCTATAAGAGAGCAGGCTGAGCAAGCCAGGGGAAGCAAGCCAGTAAGAAACATCCCTCCATGGCCTCTGCATCAGCTCCTGCTTCCTGACCTGCTTGAGTTCCAGTCCTGACTTCCTTTGGTAATGAACAGCTGGAAGTGTAAGCTCAATAAACCCTTTCCTCCCCAACTTGCTTCTTGGTCATGATGTTTGTGCAGGAATAGAAACCCTGACTAAGACAACATGCTAACTCACATTTGATTGTACTGTAGTGACATTAGTCTATGAGTTTTTCTTTCATTAGCTACTAAGTAGTGAATCTGAACCATGTACAAAGCCATGAATATTCTAGACAAAAGAACGCTCAAGCCCAGGCTGTGTGGAAAGCCTGGGGCAGATCTCATCACCATACTTGAACATGCAATTTACTTAATAATTGCTTGTTTCTGGAATTTTCTGTATAATATTGCCAGATTATAATTAGCAAAATTTATTAAAAGCAAACCCATGGACCACAAAGCTCTCTTTTAAAGGATTTATTTATATTTATTTTCATGTATATATTTTTCATGTGTGTGTCTGGGTTCCATGTGTATGACGATGCCCTGGAGTTACAAATGATTTGGTCATCTGTGAAAGCAGCAAGCACTCTTAACTGCTGAGCCATCTCATCAGCCCAGAATCTCAAATATTCTATCTTCTAAACCTATGTATAGTTACATTCATTGCATTGTCTAACAAGAACATATATAATTCTATTTTGAGTTGATCTCTTTGAAAATTACCTTTATGAGAACATGACAGCCATAAGCATTCACTTCATAGGCAGAGTGAACTGTCTAACCACCTGATTGTGCTATGTGGCTCATGTAATTCACCTTTCCTTCCAAAAGCATCTCAAACCTATGAGAACCTTGATAAACAAGTACTATTCCCATTGTCATGAGCTAAACTATGTCTACCTCAGAATTCATGTTAGATCTCCAGTGCCCAACACCTCTACATTAGTAATAAATAAAGATGATTTTCAAAACATCATGGCCAAAAACAACTTAGGGAAGAAACAGTTTCTTTTGTCCAGAGAGACAAGATGTCATCTCAGAGGGAAGCATAACAACATGTGTCAGTCATGGCAACAGGAACGGAAAATGAACCACAATCATGAAGCAGAGAGGGTGGATTGGAAGTGGTATGAGTCTTTAAACTCTCAAAGCCCCCTTCGAGCAACATATTTCCTCCAACAAGAACTTACTCCCTAAAACTAGCCCCAAACATGCAAGTACAACAACCCCAGCCAAGTGTTCAAATAGCTGAACTTATGGGGGATGTTCTTATTCAAATCACTTCAGCTTCTGAATGGGATTGCATTTGGAGACCGAGTCTTAAAAGACAAAATTAAGTTAAAACAAAGTCACTGAAATGGGTTTGCATTCAATCTAACTCTCATTTTACAATGAGAGATTGAAAATACGAGATTGGGACATAGGCACTTGGAGGGAAAAATCACATGGAAATGAAGAAGGATGACTGCTTCTACCAGCCAAAAAGAAGACACAATCTTACCAATCTGGTCCCTTGTTCTTGGTCTTTCAGCATTGAGAATGAAGAGAAAATAGATATTTGTAGCTTCAGTCTGTGGTGTTCTGTTGTGATAGAACTAGCAGATGAAGCCTTTGTATTCACATGTCTCTAGCAATATCAGAAACACACACACACACACACTAAATCAGCTATTAGATTAAATTGTGCTGTGTGCCAGAAAAAAATATTTATGTATGATTATATAAATTACCACACAAATCAGGCTAAAGGACTTCAGTTGTTACCCTGTCTACAAAGCTATGCAAGGCAGTGAGTGGCCTTGCCTCCTTTTTTCATTGTCTTATGTTGATATAAAAGGCACTCACCTTTCAAAGGATGCTAGTTTGCAAGTTCAAAACATATACAAGTGCACACAAGTAGGCATGCCTACTCACAGGCATATACACACGTGAATGAACCCAGAATTCAGAGTATAAAGGGATACTGAGAGTACCAAGAAAAAGGTTTGACTGAGCAAGGGAGGATGGATAGATGCTTGTCTTGCTGGAAGATCTATCTACACGAGGGTAGAAAGATGTGGACTCCAGCAAATCCTTCATTCCATTATAACTCTGTGTAATGGAGGCCATAATGACTCCCTTATTCTATTAACACTCAGAAGAGAGGTCATAAAATAATACAGTGTGTTTATTAAGGCAGGGGATGTAATGGAAGCTGGTGAATGTACCAAGAAAGAACCATTAACAGAACGATGAATTCAGGTTCTGTTTGCATTCCTATTAGGCTGAATCCACACGTGTTAGCTTAAGTAATCCCTGTGCTTCAGTTAGAGCCATCCACATATAAAAAACAGCATCGGAGTCTCAAAGGGATAGTGTTCTAATGTGCCCATGGAAACTCAAGTGCATTATATTTCCCCTGAGATATGGAGGACTCCACAAGAACAGAGTTCATATTAAACAAATTAACTTGTCAAATAAGAGGTGAAAATTGCCCTAGGTTCATTTAGTATTCTTATTTACATAGGTCTGAGAGATAAAATAGTATTAACTGATGAACTTGTCTCTAATAGTTTTAAAGGTTCATTGCTTTAAAAGAACAAAGAGTTGAACTAAATATGAATAATATAAAGGATGATTGCAATGACAGCAAGGTCATGTGTCCTTGTGGACAGTGTCTTAATAAAACTTTTAAGTTTTTTCTGGACTTTAAGTTGATGTAAGAGAATGTCAAGAAGCAGGACAGATAGTCTATTTTATAGGAAGGAAATGTTACCCATATCTGAAAAGCTCACTTCCTTCCCAAATTGAAAATGAAAGAACTCTAAAAGAACCTGTTAATACTTTAGAGGTACCATGTTAGTGTTAGATAAGCTTTCAGTCTCATAGCTTTAGAGCCTATATTTTAAGGAGAATTTTTTTTTTTTAAGAATCAGAACATTTCATTATTGTGTTGGCTGTCCTGGTTGCAAGCCTTCTGGTCAATCCTACGTGGATGCTGATAATGGTTCTGTAGTAGAAGATTGACAGTTGGGAGACCAATGAGGAGATTCACGGGACTGCATCCTTGGAAGAATGTGACCTCGCCCCCGCCTCTCCCCAAGCTAAGGGATGCTGTTCCTGGAGTTATTAGTGCTATCCTGAGCAATTATAGGTTCTGCTGGCCATCCTTAGTGTGCCAATGAGAGAAACAACTAGTCATGAAAAGCAGGATAAGAGGAGGTGGACTCCATGAGGCCACATGGGGAAGAGGATCACTGAGACCCAGTGACTCCCAAGTTCATATTCAGGATTCTGATATGAGGTTTAGTTTTCATAATGAGGTGAGATGTGAGTATAACACAGAAGTTCTGGTCAAGGTGTAGGTCCACACACCACTCATCATCTCGGGTCTAGTGTCTTTCTCAAGATGATCTGACTGTATCAGAACTATATGAAGGCACTTCCCTGGAGACGAGCTCCCCACTCCTGACACCAGGTCTCATCTTTTCCCTTCTCCCATCATAAGATTCCAATTCCTCCATAGTCTGAGAGTCAAGGGACAGGCACAACTACATCTTTAGAATGTCTTCATTCCACATTTGGTCCCAAGGAGACTTCCAGGACCCTAAGAGAAAAGACTTTGAGGCCCCAAGACTAACCAGGTTGGAACCCTGTTTCACCAATCCTTTCCCTGTTGGGGCCTCTTAGAGCACAGCTGGCAGAGGTAAGTTAAGCACAGTCTCCTCACCTCTGACGTCTGGCACTAGACCTGACAGAAGCATTGCAGAACCCTAAGAGCATCCTGCTTCCCCATGAATGCCTGCTGGGCTCCAAGAATAACCACCATGGAATCCTGCCCCAGCAATCCCTTCCCAGCTGGGTCTGCCTGGGCACAGCCAGCAGAGGTGAGTTGCCTGTGGTCCCCAGATCTCCATTGTCTAACTCTGGACTTGCCTTTCCAGTTCTAAGGAACCTTATGGAGCCCCAAAGGGCTCCCTGCTTCTCCATGGAGGCCTGCAGATGCACCATGTATTATCAGATTGGAACTTTGCCCAACCAACCTCTTGTCAGTGGGGTCTGTCTGAGGCATAGGCAGCAGAGTAGGGTCCCCTGACCTCCATTATCTGGCCTACATCTCCCCTTGCCTTCCTGAGAAGCCCTGTTGTCATCAGGATAATCCAGCCAAGACATAGTAAAACCAGGTGCCTAAAGGACAGTGTAAAAACACAATCAACAAGAGCCAAGGCAATATGGCGAATAAATAAAAATCAGCAGAAGAAAACCAGAGCCCAGTGATGCTGCTACAGCAAGCCTGGATACCCTAACAAAACTGAAGCACAAGAAGATGATATTAAATCCAATTTTACAAAGATGATAGAGGCCTTTAAAGAGGAAATTAATAAATCTGTTAAAGAAATACAGAAAAATACAATCAAAGGAAGCAAATAAATATAAAGAAATAAAGGAAAATACAATGAAACAGATGAAGGATATGAATAAAACTGTCCAAGACCTGAGAAATGGAAATAAATACAACAAAGAAAACACAAACTGAAACAATTCTGGAGATGGAAAACCTCGGAAAGAGAACAGGAACTACAGACATAAGCATCACCCACAGAATACAAGAGTCAGAAGAAAGAATCTCAGACATAGAAGATATGATAGAAGAAATCAATGAAAATGCAAAATTTATAACATCCATGACACAAAACATCCAGAAAATTTGGGACACTAAGAAATGACCAAACATAAGAATAATAGGAATAGATGAAGGAGAAGATTCGCAGCTCAAAGGCCCTGAGAACATCTTCACCAAAATCATAGAAGAAAATTTCCTTAACCTAAAGAAAGAGATGGCTATAAATGCATAAGACGCTTACAGAACACCCAATGGATTAGACCAGAAAAGAAAATCCTCCCACCACATAATAATCAAAACACTAAATGTATAGGACAAAGAAAGAATGTTAAAAGCTGTAAGGGAAAAGGGCCAAGTAACTTATAAAGGCAGACCTATCGGAATGACACACAATTTCTCAAGTGAGTCTCTAAAAGCTAGAAAAGACTGGACAGATGTCTTGCAGACCCTAAGAGACCACGAGTGCCAGCCCAAACTATTATGCCCAGCAAAACTTTCAATCACCATAGATGGAGAAAGATAGTCTATGACAAAACCAGTTTTAAACAATATCTTTCCACTAACCCTGCCCTTTAGAGGATACTAGAAGGAAAACTTCAACCCAACGAGGGTATCTACATTCAAGACCTCAAGACAACACAAGAAATAAATAAAAACCAGTAGAAGAGAAACACACACACACACACACACACACACACACACACACCAACATCATAATAACAGAAATTTTGAAGTGGCCACTTCCTGTAGCCAGGCAGAACTGCCAGTGAAGGGATAAGGACAGCAACCTACCCACAGACCAAAAATGTGTCCTGCCTATAAGATGTACAGGGACAAAGATAGAGCAGAGACTGAAGGATGGTTGAAGCTTTCTCAGAAGGAGAAATAAAATGGATATCAGAAGTGGAGGGGAACTGGGTAGGAGAGGAAATAGGGAGGGGATCAGGGTGGAGCCAGTGGGATCAGATGTAGGGAGAGCAGCAGATAAAAGAGACTAGAAATTAGCAGTAGGTAGGTGGCAGTCCCTAGAACATGCCAGAGCCCTGGAAGGGAGGCCTCAGGGAGTCTGTGGCAGAGACTCTAGCTGAGACTCCTAGCAGTGGGGGATATGGATTCTGAAGTGGCCACTTCCTGTAGCCAGGCAGAACTGCCAGTGGAGGGATAAAAACAGCAACCAACCCACAAACCAAAAATGTGTCCTGCCTACAAGATGTACAGGGACAAAGATAGAGCAGAGACTGAAGGAATGTTCAATGAATGACTGCCCCCAATTGAGGTCCATCCCATGGGCAAGAACCAATCCCTGACTCTATTATTGATACTCTCTTACACTTGAGGACAGGAGCCTACATAAATGGCCTCTGAGAGGCTCCACCCAGCAGCCAACTGAAAGAGACGCAGAGACCCACAGTTAAACATTGGATGGAGCTCTATGACTCTCAGGGAAGAGTTGGGAGAAGGATTGAGGAACCCAAAGAGGACAGGGACTCCTCAGGAAGACCATCAGAGTCAACTAACCTGGAAACTTGGGGTCTCCCAGAGACTGAATCACCAAACAGTGAGCACAGGCTGCACCTAGGCCCCTGCACATATGTAGCAAATGAGCAGCTCGGTCTTCATGTGGGGCCCCAAGAACCAGAGGGGGGCTGTCTCTGGATCTGTTACCTGTCTTTGGATCTAGTTTGCCACAGGGACACCAGTAGGAGAGAATTTACCTAGTCCTGCAGTGACGTGATGTGATATTGGGGATGGGGGTAGTAGAGGGTGCTACCTAGAAGGACCTTCCCTTTTCCAAAGGAGAAGGGAGAGAAGAATGGGGGTGGGAGGGGAGACCTACTTGTGGGAGTGCTGAGAGGAGAGGGGGGACTGATATTGGAATGCAAAGTAAATAAATTTAATAAAACTTTAAAACCCAAATCTAAACAGAACAAAACAAAAGGATATGTTCATTCCAACTGGCAATGATGGTTATGGTGCCTCTGGAAAACAGAAGGGACAAGGAGCAGAGTCTCCTCTAAAGCCCATGCGAGGACTCTGCCCCATGGACACTTTGACTTCAGCTTTATAAGGCCTATTTGGGAGCTTTGACCTCCAGAACCATAAGTTATAAATCTGTGCCACTGTGTGTCACTGGGTCTGGAGGAATTTGTTGCAGCTGCCATAGAAAGCTATAGAACATTCCAGAGGAAAAAAGACTATGTCACCTGTGCTGCTAGGGTTGGGCTGTTAGGGAAAGGTGTATCTGGGCGCTCCAGGCTTACAGGAGACCTCTTCTGTACAAAGTGAGTGGATTTGGGGTGCCCAGTGGGAAGCTAGTATGTATAGATAGCTAGCTCCCAAGAGAATTAATAGGGTTTGGGGACCCTGAGATATGACTTGATGATGCTTCCATACATCTCTACTGAGCCTAATGACACTCTGAAGGATGACTAGGAAGAGGATTCCTGTGTCATTCTGGATGACATCTAAAGACACGTCTGTCCTTCTCTTCTCCCGTCCCTCAGAGCAGAGGACTGTATGTGGATGCAGAACACATTTCTGTCTCTCCAGTCCGGTCTTCTGCGGCTGTCAATCTAGTGTCTGAAAGCTGGGGGAGGGGGCGTGTTTAGGACAGGAGGCCTATTGAGGAAGATGCCTTTGGAATCGGCTAGAGGACTAATATTTTCAGATTACTATGACTGACTTTGGTGATCTAATAGAAAAATACATCTGAACAGAGGGAATGAAAAGGTATTGAATTTAAGAAAAATGTTGTGGGCGATATTAGTACTAAGTGCTAGTAGAAGCAACTGGAATATCCTCATTTCATGTTGCATTATCAATAAAATAAGAGTTCCAGTGCAACCATTTTTACAGTTCAATATAGCAAATTGTTAAGTACTTGAGAACAGGATCTATGCATTCCTATATTAAGCAGAAAATGAGATCATAAAGGATTGTAAAGTGATTATGGATTTTAGCCTGACTTCTCAGCAGAGAAGAATTTATGTTCTCTCCTATTTTCACATAGTAAGTCTTTTGTGTGTGTGTGTAGTCCATGACGAGACAAAGGAAAATGATTCTCTGTCATTCTCTTCTATGTGAATGGAATCCTAGGCTGAGATAATGATAACGATCATGACAATGTGATATTTGTAAATTGGGTATATTTTATATGCATATATGCTTTTCAAAGCTTGGTATTTACAACCCTCAGACATAGTGCGTGTATATATTAATACTAGCTCTGGGGACATGAAAGTAGACGGACCTCTGGGGGCTTGCCAGCCAGGCAGTCTAGTCAAACCAAAGTTCCAGGTCACTGAGAGAACCTGACTCCCAGCACAGGGTAGATGGCATTCTAACCCATGAATAATTTTTGCCCACCGCATACGTGAGCATGCGTATCTGTATCGATGGATTGGTGAGGGGGAGTGACACAGGATCACCTTATAAGCAAGAAATGCTACTTGTGTTGATTTAGAGATTACAAAAATATGGGACCCCCAAATTCCAGAGGACTCGGATTTGGATCATGCTAAACCTAGTTACTCAGTTTTCCCAGTGGCTGTTTATTTTCCTTCAAGAGCATTGACTTTATTTTAGAGAGAGCCTAGCATCCTAACAGCATTTCTTAGTGTTGGGGGAGGGGTGGGTGGGCAGGGGGCAGGGGGACAGGGGCAAGAATGTGATGTGAGAAATTACTTCTGTCTCTTCGCTCAGAACAAGTGGCAGACTGCTCCGTGTCCCTCTCCTGGCCTGAAAAGGGATACTGGTTATGCTCAGCCCCAAGTACAATCAGGGGTGGGCGATGGGCCAGCAATGAGTCAATAGGATGTGTCACCCTTTTCCCCTACGCGCTCTTACAAACAAAACGAATTGGTGCTCTGCTTCATAAGCCAGATGCCCACAAAGTGCTTCTTATTATGGAAAAGCTCTGTGTCCCACAATCAGCAGTGTCCAAACATGAACGATTATGTTCTCAAGAAGCCATTACTAGCTTGAGTTTAATTTTGTTCATTGGGCAGAACTGTACACTTAAGGCTTGAGAGAAACGTTTATTGCCGGTAACAATAACAATGACAATAGCTGATGTGTTTCTGCTCCTTGGGCAGACTTGGATACTAAGGCTGGTCCTTGATGTCTTCATCTTCCAAGCTTCCAGGACTAAGCACTTCTCATTCTGCCTGCTCTGTCCTTCTCACCATAATGAATTACACACCCCCCACACACACACACACACATAGGGAGCCTTCCTTTAATACGTTGCTGTTATCAGGCATTTTGTCACAGAGCAGGAAAAGTAAGAACAACGGCCCACTGTGACGACACTAAGCTTAATCTCAGGAGGCCTTGAACTCAAATAGCATGAGATGATCTACTATGTTCAGAGAGCCAGACCTACCTCGCCTGTCTCCTGTAGGAACTGTGTCCATATTGATATTCCCACTATGGATACTCTAAAATCAATGTCAGTGTGCCTTAAGACAGAAAATATGTAAAACTATATACTTTAAAATGGTGACTTTTATGGAATATGGATTTTATAAGAATGCAAATCGTAGGGCCTGGTGAGGTTGCTCAGCGGTTAAGAGCCCTGGCTGCTCTTCCAGAGGTCCTGAGTTCAAATCCCAGCAACCACATGGTGGCCCACAACCACCTATGAGGGTATCTGATGCTCTCTTGAGGCAGGAGGGGTGCATATGCAGCAGAGCACCCATACATTCAATAAATATTTTTTTAAAATGAAAAATAATACAAATAACAGCAAAAAAAGTTAACCTTAAGAAAACTATATTCCATTATAACCAAGACTTTCTATTCATCTTGACTAATGAGTCATAAAGAAACTAAAACTCCAGCTATCCAAATGCTACAGGATTCCATGTCTTATCCTCTCACGGGATAAGAGTCGCCCAGCAGGTGACCGATCCCAGCTCAGTCCACCCACCTCGTCGTGTCAACAGTCCAGCACAATACATTATTAGGCAATAGAAGACCGTCAACATCTTACATTTTTGTTTCTAGGGATGATTCTGATATGGAAAGGCATTGTGAAGAGCACACGGTGGGTATTCATAAGTGTCTCCAGCTGGAAATGAATGTTATCAATCAACAGTAACAGTGAAGAAAGCGGAAGAGAGTGGAACCCTTTGGATTCCGGGTAAGAGATGAAAGTGGTTCTTCCATTGGGTTTTGTGTTAGATTGACTGATGGATACCATGAGCCTCACCCAAGAAGTTCTTTAATCTACCCCCAAGTACCAGGATGACAGAGTCATGCTATCTGTGGTGATCAAGCCCGCGTTCACAATGGCCCTCAACCCTCACCTACAGCAGTCACACCGGCTAAGCAGGTGTCTCCCAAGTTCAAAGCTCCTTAGAAGGTATCCCAGGCTCCTTGCCCCACACCCAGGTCCTGTCTTCAGAGGGTCCTCTTCAGTGACGCTTACCCTCCAGGAAGTAACAGATCCGTGAAGGGGAAGCAGAGGAGGGCTAAGTGGGTTGGGAGGAGGAACCAAGGGCCTGAGATGCCACGATGGAACGCACAGGATGTCAGGAGACAAGTCCCCTACAGAGCCCGTCTGTAGATGAGGGGTAGATGAGGTGCCAGTCAGCACATGACGGAGCCCAAGGAAGCAGCCTCTAGTCCCCTGCATAGAGTCTGGCTCCTTCAGTTCAAAGCATCGGGGACCTGAGGAAAGTCACTTGTCTCTTCATCCGTCTCATTGTCTCTCAACTAGGTACACTTAGGTGAGCACAGGAGGCCTACTGATAACTCTCCTAGACTCTCCTAGTAGGCTTCCATGGAGGTGAATATTATACTGAAAAATGCATGAATACCTCAGGCAGAGAGAGGAGAGAGAGAGAGAGAGAGAGAGAGAGAGAGAGAGAGAGAGAGAGAGAGAGAGAGAGAGAGAGAAAGAGAGAGAAAGAGAGAGAAAGAGAGAGAAAGAGAGAGAGAGAGACTGAATCATGGCCAGATCAAGCAAGAGTTGTGAGAAGCTAGAGTTCGCCTCTCTCTCTCTCTCTCTCTCTCTCTCTCGGGCTCCTGATTTCTCTACTTTGTCTTCTGAGCCCTCAACACACCATCAGTATTTACTCTACTCACTTCCTGAAGGACCCTCAACCCCACGAGGCACCCCAGAACCCATAGTCTGTACCCTAACCAGAACCCAACTCAGGAGGAAAGTGCTCAATACATAGTTCCGAGTGGGTTACTGGTCTTGGGAGAAACCCAGCCCTGTGTGTTCTGAACAGGCTGCTTTCATGGGCTCAGCTGGCAGGTGTTTGAAGACTTGGCCTTTCAATGGAAAGGTCTGATAACCCGAGTCGGCATCCATTCCTCATGCTTTGCGGATTTTCAAGAAGCCAAAATTCCCTGCCAGTTTCAGTATTCTCAATTTTCAGGGGCAAAAACCAGCCTCAGTGGCCTGGGAAACTCCTTACAGCTTGCTGTTAAAATCCTCAGGCATTTGCTGGCTGTATTCTCCACTGTGGGTACACTTTCAAAGGCACTCATTTATCCCTAATTAATCCAAACATTTAATACAACATAAATGAAGAGCTCCAAGTGAGCCCCAAGACAGTAAGGACAAGTCATGGGAAAGATAACTTAAGGGTCTCCATGGGGCGGTGACTAAGCTTGTGAAGAGACTGTAGCAGCAGAAAGGACGGAACAAGCCAGCATTTCCCCACACTCCAGGAGAGGGGAGGGAGAGGGGCCGGGACGGAGAGCTGTGCCGCAGGCGCCTCATGATGCTGAGTCCCGTTCCTTCAATTCCGATCGTTCACACAATCTTTTAGAGACTGGGGATATGATCCAGCAGACAGAGAGACAGACAGACAGACAGATAGACAGTTGGAAAGCATATGGGTACTTTCCCCACTGATTCTTAGATAGTCCCTACCTCATAGAAGTATGCATAGCAGACTGAGGCAAAGTCGTCTCTCTAAACTAAGAAGCATGCATGTTGGGCATGACCCTGTGGCCATCAGTCAGGTAGGGCCACGCCCCAGGCCCCTAGTGTTCTGGATGGACTCCACCCCCACAGTCACCTGGCTACAGCCAGGTTTGCCCCGCCCCATACCTAGCAACAGCCAGGTAGCCCTGCCCACTGTAAAAGGAGCTGTGTGGCCCCTCCTCTCTCTCTCTCTCTCTCTCTCTCTCTCTCTCTCTCTCTCTCTCTCTCGTCCACACTCTCGCCCACACTCTCTCGTCCTCACTTTTGTCTCTTGCCCCCCCACTCCCCCTCTCTCCCCATTCTCTTTTCACATGGCCAGCTCTCACCTCTCTATCTCTTCTTTCTCTCTTTACTCTTCTATCTCTTTTCTTTCCTCCTATTTTTTCTATAATAAAGCTTTAATCATGGGCTGTCTCTTATCTAAACCTGCTGTGTGGGAGCAATGGAACAGGCCTCTCAGCGTCTCCAGCCACCAGACCGGACCGAGGACTCCCCTGCCCAGCCTGGCTTCCTCCACAGGTACACAGGATGCATCAGAACGAGCCTACACATGCACACACACATGCACACACACATGCACACACACATGCACACACACACAGAGACACACACACATACACACAGAGACACATACACACATACAGACACATACACACAGACACACACACACACACATACACACAGACACACACACACACACACAGACACATACACACAGACACACACAGACACACACACACACACACACACACATACAAACATACACACACACACACACACACACACACACAGACTGTATGTAAACTTGCCATACAAGCTTTGGTTGTGTTTTTAGTGTGTGGGTATGTGTGAGTGGTGTACGCATATGGATACATGTGTGTGCACGTGTATACAGGTATGCTTACTTGGGTGGGGTCCGTGTAGAAACCAGAAATCTGTCTCTTTTTTCTTCTGAGACAGACCCTGTCACTGAGCGTGGAGCTCACAGTTGTGGCTAGATTTCTTGGCCAGCAAGACCCCAAGTTTCTTCTTTCTGCTCTTTCCCCAGAACTAGGGTTACGGGTGTGCTGTGGTTTCCGGCAGACGCTAGAGTCCTAGGCAGATGTGGGGGCTCCAGGGGAGTACAGTTGTGCCCAGCTTTTACAGAGTTCTGGGGGTCTGCATTGGTTCTCATGTTTGCACAGCGAACGGCTCGCCCACAGAGCTGCCTCCTTAGCCCTACTTTTGAGCCTTGAAAAGGAAATCGTTTGTGAACGTTCCCGCTGTTTTGTCTTAAGATCTTATTCCCATAACTAAGCGTCGTAGCACCGCCATCGGTGTCATTGCACGGGGGCAATGTGCTCGTCGCATCCCATTAAGGAGGAGCTACCTACTTTATCTTAGTCTTGTCACGCAGAATAAATGGTGCTCTAATGAGTAGCAAAACTATCTGGCCTGGACGATTACCAGCTTCCCATTATTTTGACAAAATACCCAAGATTATCCGCTTCAAGAGCAGAAAGGTTTATTTTGGCTGTAGATGGCTGATTCGCTTCGGCTAACACTGTGACCTTTCCCTACAGCTCCTAGGGGGCCGTGGGACCCCCATAAAATTAGTTTTCTTGCTACTTCATAACTGTAACTTTGCTACTGTTATGAATCAGAGTGTGAATATCTGTGTTTTCCAATGGTCACCGGTGGCCCTCGTGAAAGCGTCATTTAATGCCCCAAAGTCTCCTCAATCCACAGGTTGAGAACAGTATTTGTCGAGGTCTCCACCCGCAGTTGATTGGCTCTGTCGCTTAGAGCCTGTCGTGAGGCAGCATGCCGTGGTGGGAATGCGTAGGAGATTCTACTCACTTCACTACAGCGAGGATGTGAGGTCTGCACCCGGGCTCGGCTCAAGCACCATGGCTCTGCTTTCATTTTCCCTTTTTCCTTTTCTGAGTCTGTTTACATTCCCTTTGAGTGCGAAGTTCCTCTACCTCAGAGTTGCCCCCCTGCTTTGAGGAAAATATCTTCGTTCACATGCATTTATTTGCAGAAGAGTCGGGGAAGGATTGAGAGACCTGAAGAGGAGCGGGACTCCAGAGGAAGACCAACAGAGTGAAATAACCTGGACCCTTGGGGACTCCCAGATGCTTAAGCACGGATGAAAGGGTGAACGTGGACCAAACCTAGGCATCCCGCACATACATAGCAGAAGTGCAACTTGGTCTTCACACAGGTCTCCCAAAAACTAGACCAGGGGACCATCCCTGAGTTTGTTTCCTGCTGGGTATCCAATTCCCCTAACTGGACCCCTTTGGCTTCAGTGAGAGGATGTGTGTAGTTCTGCAGTGACTGATGTGGCCGGAGGGGGGCGCACTCCCTACTTAAAGGAGAAGAGGATGGAGGAATACCGGGAGGAGGTTTCAGAGCAGAGGACTGGGAGGAGGGAGCTGGTCCTGGGATGTAAAGTGAATAAAGTAATTACTTAATTAAAAATGTACTAGATTAAGGCACCTGCCTTCCAGCCCCGTCAAGACGAGCTCTCATCCTGAATCTGGGAAGTGCCTCTGCGCTCAGTCACGCACTTTTCCAGATGGCTTCTCTTGACGGCTGTGACAAAGCACCACAGCTTGGGCGATTTGTAGATAAAAGGTTCCGACTTCCCAGTTCTCACATCAGTGAAGAACGAGCAGCTTCCGTGTCAGCTTTCTGCTTCACAAACGGCATCTTGTTGTTGTGTCCACACGGGAAGGAACAGGGGTCTCTCTGGAGTCCATTTATAGGGACACCCTTGTGACTGGAGTGTCTCCAAAGCTCTGTCCTCCTCACACCGTCCCTCTGGTTTTGGGGGAAGATCCTGTGACTGTAGCCCATGAGCTCCTGGGAGCACACGGCAGGGACCCACTGCAGAAGGGACAGTGAACTGTCCAGACACCTGGAGAAGTCACCGGGATGGAATCCCAGGGATTCCGGGGATAAGGCCTGCGTAATTTGCTAGGGAAAGTGCTATCTGTGAGGTGGTGTTCAGTTCTTCCCTTGTTCACTAAGGCTCATTGAGTCAAAATAAACTATGTCCTGACGGATGAAAGTCCCACTGTTTCCACCTTTAAAAAGCTGAAGATTTTCAAAACTTTCTTTCTTAGTGAATATCAGCTAGTCCTGGCAACTAGTACTTTGAGGAAGGCCACGCGCTTACCTTTTTCCAAAGCTGTCTGTCTTGAATTGCCTAGGGAAACACAGTTAAAGAATTAGGTCACACTTCCTTGTGGGGCTTCCAGAGATTTCTAAAGCATCCGGCGTCAGACACTTTGCTCTTACACGGTAAGCCCTTGTCTTGTATAGCTCTTTGCAGTCTTTCTAAAATGGCACACACCCCATGTTTTTCTCTTTCTATGTCTTTCACTGTGGATACATGATTTTTTTTTAAATTGGATATATTTTTTATTTACATTTCAAATGTTATCCCCTTTCCCAGTTTTCTCCCTTCCAGGATAGCCCCTACCCCATCCTTCCTCCTCCTGCTTCTATGAGAGTGCTCCTCTACCCACCCCACTCCCACCTCTCCGCCCTCGATGTCCCTACAATGTGGCATCTATCAAGCCTTCATAGGACCAAGGACCTCTCCTCCCCTTGATGCCTGACAAGGCCATCCTCCGCTACATATGCAGCTGGAGCCATGTGTACCCCTTGGTTGATGGCTTAGTCCCAGGGATCTCTGAGGGCAGGGAATCTGCTTGGTTGATATTGTTGTTCTTCCTATGAGGTTACAAACCCCTTCAGCTCCTTTAGTCCTTTCTCTAACTCCTCCATTGTGGACCCCACGCTCAGTCCAATGGTTGGCTGTGAGCATCCGACTCTGTATTTGGAAGGCTCTGGCAGGGCCTCTCAGGAGACAGCCATATCAGGCTCCTTTCAGCAAGCGTTTCTTGGCATCCACGATAGTGTCATAGTGTCAGGGTTTGGTGACTGTATATGGGATGAATCCCCAGGTGGGGCAGTCTCTGGATGGCCTTTCCTTCAGTCTCTGCTCTACACTTTATCTCCACATTTGCTCCTGTGAGCATTTTGTTCCCCTCCTCAGAAGAACCGAGTCACTCACACTTTGGTCTTCCTTCTTCTTGAGCTTCATGTGCTCTGTGAATTGGGATACACCAATTTCATGTCACTCTGGACCAGTTTCTGACAGAAGCAACTTAAAGAAGGAAAGATCTAGCTTGTCTCCAGCGTAAGGCCGTTTTGGGGATGGCGTGGCCGGGACAGCTGGGCAAAATGGCTCAGTTCACAGCGGGGGACATGCGCAGTGGGAACAGGTGGTGGAGGCTGTTGTCTTAGTCAGGGTTTCTATTCCTGCACAAACATCATGACCAAGAAGCAAGTTGGGGAGGAAAGGATTTATTGAGCTTACACTTCCACACAGCTGTTCATCACCAAAGGAAGTCAGGACTGGAACTCAAGCAGGTCAGAAACAGGAGCTGATGCAGAGGCTATGGAGGGATGTTCCTTACTGGCTTGCTTCCCCTGGCTTGCTCAGCCTGCTCTCTTATAGAACCCAAGAATACCAGCCCAGAGATGGCACCACCCACAAGGGGCCCTCCTTCACTTGATCACTAATTGAGAAAATGCCCCACAGCTGGATCTCATAGAGGCACTTCCCCAAGTGAAGCTCCTTTTCCTATGATAACTCCAGCCTGTGTCAAGTTGACACACCAAACTAGCCAGTACAGCTGTCCACCTGACCACCGCAGATCTGGAAGTCGTAATACCGGAAGTGGACCTGGATAATACACCCAAGAACCTATCTCAGGAACCCAGCCCCTGCAGCTAGCCCCTATCCACGCAAATTTCTAGAGCTTTCCAAACGCTACAACTGAGGACTGAGTTTTCAAGGTACACCCCACCGGAGGCATTTCAAATGAAAACTGTAATGCCGTGTTAAAACAACACGCTCAGAAACAACGCAGATGCTAGCGATTCACAAGTGCTGGGAATTAATTCTAAGTGTGATCCCTGTCACAGTGCTTGCCCGGGGAGTCTCATGGCTAGTGAGACCGGGACTGCTTCTTTAGAAGACCAGGAAAGATGACTGTGCATTGCTCTGCTCTACCTGCCACCGAGGACCTCAGCTCGGACCAAGAGGTAAAGGAAAGGGAAAGGGGAGGAGTGGCTTCAGTCACGACCGCTGGGCTCTGTAATCATGGCCTCTGATACTGGTCTCAGCATTTGAATTCCATTTCCGTAAAAATCCACGTCAGCAGGTTTTAGAGGGTGGGTTTTGGTTTTTTGTATCTTGCAGCTAGTTTCTATAATAAAAAAAAATGCATAATCAAATGGAGCAGCAAGGTTCCAGAGAGCATAAATAATGAGCATGAAGAAAAAATCCCATTTCAAATTGCAGAACATCAGCAAAAACTCCAATTCTCTCTACAGGTTTCCATAGAAATAACAAGTGGCTTTTATGCATAAAACAAAGGTACATAAGGATGTGATATCATAAAATGACGATGTTGGCCAACCAGATCCCCAGGGCTCCCAGGGACTAAGCCATCAGCCCAGGGGTACACATGGTTACAGCCAAAAGACTGGCAGAGGAACGCCTTGCCCGACTTCTGTAGGAGGAGAGGTCCTTGGTCCTATGAAGGCTCGATAGATGCCCCAGCGTGGGGAAATCGAGGGGGTGTAGGTGGGAGTGGGTTGAGCGGAGGAGCACTTATGGGTTGGGGGTTTTCTGGGAAGGGGGAAACCGGGAAAGGGTATAACATTTGAAATGTAAATGAAGAATATAGTCAATAAAAAAAAAGAATGTGATATCACAGATTGAATATTGTTAGAATAATCGTAAGGCTGTGTTTGTTATATTAAGCCACACTCTGAGGAATGGTGGGCAGGACACTGACAATCCCTTCCTCAGCAAGTCACTATCATCACATGTCACAGTGGCTCTTCCAAGGTCTCTGATCTGTGTATGGAAAGCTGAGAAAAACGGTGTTGTTGTAATCCATCAAAAATCCTAAGAATTAACCAGGGCTGTTCTGGCTTTGGGGGTGCGGCAGAAAGATTTTTGTATCACTATTTAAAGAAGCATGATATGTTTAGGAAAGAGATTACTCTTCTTTCTTTTGTTGTTGTTGTTGTTGTTGTTGTTGTTGTTGTTATTAACACCCGTGTTTGATTCTCATCCTGTGTGTGCTCATATTAGATTTAATCAAGCTATCATTGACCCCTTCAACTCTACCCACCTTTAACAAGAAGCACTGCCCAATTTCCGGTGGGATTCTGTTTTGTCTAAACTGCTAGCAGAAAGCTTTTACCATCTCTAAATATCCCTCATAGATTTTTTTTATTGATAGGGTTATATATTCTTTCTTGGATGCTTATATTTGGGGGCTAGAATAAAAAATTGTTGTAGTTTGGCTTGGATCTCCTCCATAAAAATGATATATGTTGAAATCCTAACTCCTTCCGACTGTGGCCATATTTGGAAGCAGAGTTTTAGAGAGATTATGAAGTTAAAATGAGGTGTGATTGGTAACCCATAATCCAATATGACTAATTTCTTCATAAACCTATGAGCTAAGGAATGCTAAAGATTGCCCCCACCACCACCCAAATCATCAAATGCCAAAGAGGAGGCATGGGACAGATTTCCTCCTCAAAGTCCTTAAAAGGAATCAGAGCCATAGATACCTTGGTCTTGGACTTTCAGTTTCTGGAACGACTGTTTCCTAAACTGTCCTGTCTATGGTCAGTGGCCTCGATCGATCAATTCAGGGCTGAAGTTGAGAGATACACTACAGTCTGTTACTACCATGGCACCTCTTAATCAGAGCTACATAAAAGAAATGCCAGTCGAGGCTGAGTTCAAGCTTTTCTGTTAAAAGAGACCACCTGAAGCATGGCCATGTGGATCTCTCTGTCAGGTACTCGAAAGCTCAGACAATGGAGCATACAATCATGTCGTGGCTATTCCTGGTTGTCAACGTGACTCTATCTGGAATGAACTACAATCCAGAATTGGAAGGCTCACCTGTGATCCTAATCTGGAGGTCGGGAAATACAAGTTTCTGACCTGAATCTCGGCATGGAGATCTTGAGGCATGGTGGCTATGAATCCCAGAAGATTAAGACAAGGAGATCTCTGAGTTCAAGGTCATCTGGGAGAAGCAAATCCCAGATCCAGGCATGGTGTGCCACACCTTTAATCTGGGTCACACCCTCTGTTGAAGACCTACATAAGGACATTGCAAGAAGGAAGATTCACTCTTTCTTCTTTGCCTGCTTGCCTTGTGGGACTGAGCAACTGCTAGATCCTTGGACTTCCATTCACAGCTGCTGCTGATCATTGTTGGACTTCAGACTGTGAGTCATCAACAAATTCCCTTACTATATAAAGACTACTCATATGTTCTGTAACTCTAGAGAACCCTGACTAATACAGAAGTTGTTACTGGGAGTGGTTTTATCACTGTGAACAGATACCATGACCAAGGCAAGTATTATACAGGACAACATTTAATTGGGGCTGACTTACAGGTCCAGAGGTTCAGTGCATAATCGTCAAGATGGGAACATGGCAGCGTCCAGGCAGGCATGGTGCAGGAGGAGCTGAGTTCTATATCTTCATCTGACGGCTACTAGCAGAAGACTGACTTCCAGGCAGCTACGATGAGGGTCTTAAGCCCACACCCACAGTGAAATACCCACTCTAACAAGGTCACACCTCTTAATAGTGCCATTCCCTGGGCCAAACATATACAAACCATCCCTGGCTCCAATTTCTGTTTCCCCTAAAGGGTTCACTCTCAACCCTGGGTTTACATGGTCATCTATCTGGGAGAGTACTGCCAAGACATTTACTCTGTATTTCCATGTCCTTGTAAAATGGTCCAGGGGGTAGCCTCTACTTCTCTCTCTGATTCTTTTCTCCCTTGCTCCCATCTGTATCCTAAACTTCTCTCTCAACCTTCTGATCATTTCATTTCCAACTTTCTTTTCCATAATTTTTTTATTCTCTCCCTCATCCCAATTGGCCAAGTCTCTGCTGTCATCCATATCAAAAGAACATGGCCTTTTCCCAGAAACCGTCCCTGACCATTCAAAACTAGCGCTTGTCCCCTACCTACGTTCGCCTAAGGCACCCTGTGCTCACTTCTATAAGAGCCACTTGCTTCCTGGGATAGACACTATCTCCTGCAGCACACAGGGAATCCACTGCATAGGACCTCAGTCTGGCTCATCAGAGTTCCTCGGTGTTTGGCACTTACCTAGCACAAAGAAACTTTTCCATGGTGTTTTGTTGCATAATTCAAGGAATTCGATTTTGCTGTAGCCGATCACTAGTCTAGTTAGAAGGTAATTGGGGTCCAAAAAAAAAAAAAAAGAAAGAAAAAGAATACTAGAGATTATTGGAAGGAATTGAACTGAAAGGTGTTTAGGTAATAAGGTCGTTATTATTTGGTGAAGATACATGGAAGGACAGAGAACAGAGAGATGTTTCCTAGGTCTCCTGGTTGAGGTTAACGTATGAGTTTAGAAACTAATCTCAGCGCAATCAGTTTATGGTGTACAGTGGGCAGAGGAGGTACAAGAGTCACGCTTGCACTGGAAGGTGAGCTATCTGGGTGCCATGGCTCTCCTGGCTCATTTTGTAGCTGCAGCTCAGGTTGCTTTCTATACATATCTGGGTGCGCATGAGTTACCAACTCCGTTTCTTTTGACTCCACCATCCCATTGATCTTTCCCCCCTTTCTCTGCATTATCTCGGTTCTCTGTTGTCAGCTTCAGTGCGGTGGAACCTGCTTGGTCCTAAAATGTTCTTCCAGAACACAAGCGTTCTAATTAACGTAACACAAAAACTCCCTCACATATGCTTCAGACTTGTGAAGAAGAAGAAGGCGTGCTGTCTAAGCGGGAGGATGTACGCTCAGAGCACACATTAAGAGCTGACTTGATGGCAGACATCTGTAACTTCAACCCAGGGGCTGTGTAGGGAGGACCACTGAGGCTTGCAGACTAGCGAGTCCAACAGGTTCAATGAGAGATATAACTCAGTGGCCAAGAACATTTGTTCTTGTAGAGCACTCAAGTTTGGTTCCCAGCACCCACACGGCGGCTTACAATGATCTGTAACGCCAGTTCCAAGGGATCTGATACTCTTTTCTGGCTAACTCAAATGCTAGGAATACATATGGAACATGTATAGACGTGCAGCTAAAACGCTCAAACGCATAAAATAAACAAATTTTCAAACAACAAAAAGGTAAGGTGTAGAGCAGTAGAAAGCAACCTCTGGCCTCCAGAAGGGCACATGTATGCAATCCTTCTCCACACATATACAATCCAATCCTATGCACTGACACATAACACACACACACACACACACACACACATACACACACACACACACACACACACACACGAAACAACAAAAACCAAAACCATCATATGTGAATGATGACATTTGTTTTTCTGAAGGAACCTGAATGCATCTTCAAAGAAAAGTACCCATCACCCTGGCAACATGACTCAGACGTAGGAATCTCACAGCAAAAGCATGCTAGCCTATGAGGGAGAGCAAGCCTGCAGGGCGTTTGCAGTAAAGGTCTCCGTCAGAATGGATTCTCCATAGAAGCTCCTGCCCCTAATACCTGTTCCCAGAGCAGGTCTGTTTGCTCCTAGATATAGGCTGGATTAAAACAAATTTAGCAGGGAGATTCTCCAGAACATCACTACTCTATACACAAAACCAGCTCAAGTGAGCCTCTCACTGTCTACTCGTATCCAACTCAAGAGACAGATGGCAGCCCTGGGTGGGATTAATGGACCAAAGATTAGACTACCCAGAGGTGGGCTATGGCCCGGAGACTGTGGGGTTACACAGCAAGGACTTTGCTACAAGATGGTAATTTTCTAAAGAAAAGGATTAGATTTTTTTTTAGGCAATAGAAGAAAGATATCTTAAAATTGGGAATTTAAACCCATAAAAGAGTTGTCAGATTATTTGACTTGTTGTAGAAATGCAATTTAGTAAAGTGGTTAAAATCACGAGCTCCGAAATTCATATCAAGGTTCACTGTCCAACTGTGTGGCCCTAGGTTAGGAATGTGACATTGCCAAGCTGTGTTTTTCTCATCTGCAAAGGGTAAAATATAACAGTAACAATCTCCCAGGGCTGTGGGAAGGATCAAAAGAGACAAAGGTGAGGGATTATGTTTCTGTATGCAGTCGTGGGATATAGACAAGTACAGAACTATCTTCTAAATGAGAACTAGTGTGTGCTTTTCCTGGTCATTGATTATGGTTTCTGCCTTTTCAAAATTCACAGTCAGAGGAAGTGCATTCTGAAAGTCACAGTACTCTGGGGACAATGTAATAAAGCCTTTCACACTGATACCACTCAGATAAGTCAAAACATACAGTTGTCAAAATATCCCTAAAAGGAATGTGGACCACAGAGTGCTTACCACAAAATGAATTATTCTAAATCACATGACAACGTGTAGACCAGAGAACAGTTGAATACAATTAATACTTTAAATATAACCAGTAAGGTCTACCTTTTCCAAAAGAGATTTATATTTAACTGGTGTTACATATATAACATCAGACAAAAACAAAGATCTCTGGGAAATAATTCAACACAGGAATTCATTTTGAAGAAAGTAATATAAAAGTGTGGCAACTAAACTATTCTATAATTGTTCCACATGCAGTAGTGTTTGGATAGACCTCTACTGAGCGTTGAAAGAAATAAAAAGTACTACGAGCCCTTATGAGACGTAATACACCGTAGTTACTCTGGAAATACAAAGGGAAAAACCCATGACACAAATTATAGATTATGTTTTTATTGAGATTATTATATTTAATATGCAAGGTTTGGTTAAATGTGTATTTAAGGGAATTTTTTCATGAATGTGCAAAGAGACTAGGTCTCTGTCACATATGAAAGGGAGGAAGAAATACACACTTAACAGCTTTTTTCTATACAATAATGAGCTGTCATATTCTACATAAATACTGAAACTAGTTTCCATACTGGGAAATCTGCTTGCAATAAGTAACCACAAATAAGAAGCCATGAAAGGCCCCTATTTCTCCACTTCAGCGCACTAGAAGAAGTTGGGCTCACTAGAAGAAATTTCCTGTGGACTGTGTTGCTTGGGCTTTTAAGGAGATGACAGAAAGAATATTTTCCAAGGATTCTGTCCAGTCTCTGTAGTCCCGAATCAAGAAGAATAAAATCTACATCAGTATTGTCAGTAAATGATTCAAAAGTCTACCCATAGGCAAGGGAAGATAGATCAGCTGGTAACACTCCTGCATTCCATTCCCAGAACCCATAGTTTTCTTTTGCTTGTCATTGTTGTTGTTTAAAGCTGGGTGTGGTACCAAGTGTTTGCTTCCCAGCACTCAGCAAGTAGAGACCTGGAGATCACTGGGGCACTCTCCATTTTAGCCTGGTAGATAGATGAAAGAATGCAGGAATTATTTGGGCCAATGAGAGAAACTATCTCCACACAAAACAAGGTGGATGGCTTCTGAAGAACAAAGCTGACCTTCAGTCTCCACACATATGTGCACCCGTATACCCATAAGCACATGCAAACAAAGAAGGACTACCCAGTAAAACTTGTGTCCAAGGGAATCCCAGTGGAAAATAGCCAGGAGGAGATTTCTTACAATACCTGGTCCTATAGATCAACTTTCCATCAGCTGTGGGGGTAAATTTAAACAGATGTAGATCATTGAATCATAAGATGGAGGAACTTTGGAATTCAAGAACTCCACACATCAGTTCCTTCTTTTTAAAAATTAGGATGCTTATTGTCATCCACGATCTGCACTAGGAATAAATGAGCAAATCTATGTAAAATGGTTTCTCTGGTATTAAAGCTTCGCAGGTAAGCACTGTCGGTGTTAGCTACTGTCCTGTTATGGTTCTGACCACTGTTGATGTTTTCATCGTCTAACATCCCATTCTTTTCAGCTTTATCTGCCAGCTTGATACAGCCTAAGATCACGTGAGAGGAGATCCTCAATTGGGGAATTGTCTAGATAATACTGGCCTGTGTGCATGTCCTATGGAGGATTGTCATAGTTGTTATTTAATGTAGGAGGGGCCAGCCCACTGTGGGTGGCATCATTCCCTAGGAGGGTGGTCTTGCTTTATAAGAACTAGATAATCATGCTCCTGTGAGTGCTGTAGTTTCTAGATCTTTCTCTGGTATGAAGTGAGTTCACTTGTTAGAGGTAATGCTCTATGGAATAGCAAGTAGGACAGCCTCCAAATTCTTGCATGAGTTCCTGCCTTGGCTTCTTCCAATCATGCACTGAAACCTGGAAGGTTAAACCCATTTTCCTCTCTTATGTTGCTTTTGACTTATCACAGCAACAGAAATTAAGCTAGACCACTTTCCAAGCCTCACGTCTCCTGAGAGGTCAGCAAGAGCTGCATAAGGTTCCTGGGCTTTGGTTCTTTGAGGAGTAAAAACTTTAGGGAGGCACTGTAAGATTTCTATCCCAATCAAGTAAAGGCATAAAAAATAGAACTCTACTATCATAAGATAGAGCAAAGCATATTTGAGAATAAACAACAATTCCCTGATTGGAATAAATTCTCTTTAGGAAATAATCATCTCTTAGTTTATGTACCAGTAAAAATTTATCAAGAACTGTGAGGACTCAAGGCCTAGTGTTTAATAATGATTGTTCTACAAGATAGAAATTTTATGTGAAGAGCTAAGAAATGATATCACGTTCATCATATTAGAGCTTATATGAGTAGAACTCAACAAGCATTTCTTATCAGGACCATGATGTTAGACAGCATCTTGGGTGGGTGACTCAGTTCAAACTCATGAATTCATCTCTATTCAATATATGCAGTGTTTGTATATAACTTAAATACCCACCAAAGTGTAAAAAAAAAGGAAAAATAAACCAGTAATAAAAGAATATGGATAATACATTACATAAAGACTTTTTATATTCTAAGTTACTCAAGATTCACTAACTCCAGAATTCGTAATTTTTGCTAAAATGGGAAGGTAGTCAAAAAGTCATGTAGAAGAGACATGAATTTGAATCTTGCTATCATACAGCTTAAGCAATCTCATTTTTATTTATCCCTTGATGCCAATTTTGATTATTTTGTTGCTTTTATTTTTAAGTGAATAGAGTTCTAAAGGGCTTGGGGAAAGCATCTCGGTGCTACGTGGTTGATGTAGTGGCTCTTTCCTGTGCCCCATTTAAGACCTACAGAGTCTGGAATGCCAGAACAAGAACAGGTGGGCCACTCAGGGGTGAAGGAAAATACCCACATGGGGAAATGCATCAAAAGAAATAAACTGTTGCTGATATACAATGGGGCTAGGAGTGGTTTTTTTTTCTGCCTCCTTTTTTTCCTGCCTTTAAATTTTTTCCCCCAAGCACAGGCAAGTGCACATGCATAGCAGGAGCCTGAGAAGTCTGCAGGAAGGCAGTGTGCCTTTGGTACCTCTAACTCTCCAACTTGAGAGTAGCAATTATCCTTTTGTGGCTAGGTTTTCTTATGCAGACATGGGATAACATTATTTACCTATAAGATATGAAAAGTGCTTAGCCCAGCTTTTAGTATCTAGGTGCCTTTAAATAATTACACATCTAAGACATCAAATACGATTATGTTATAAAAGAGCTGGGGAGTGTATGTGTGTGTGTGTGTGTTTGGTGTGTGTGTGTGCTTCTAATTCAACTTTGTGTCCACTGTACTAGCACACTGAAGTCAATCAGAAACCACACCAAGTTAGAGGATGATGTAGTCCTAATTGACAAGAAAATCCTCATGAGAGCTGAGTCATCTACAGGATGGCTTTTTCCACAAAGATGCTGGTGAAGAAAGCCAAGCTTTGGCCAAGAGCTCACACTGAAGAGCTGGGAGTAAATCTCAGTAGTAAAGCACTTGCCTTACATGAATAATGCTTTAGACTCAGTTGCTAGTACTGCAGGAAGAAGAGCCCATGTTAGTTTAGCAAGGCACTGACTGGCTACCTCTTTCAAAATAGCCTTGAAGTGTTTTTCGTACCTCCCCCAAGTCCACACCCAGAACTCGCCTGTGAAAACCACAGCTTCCCACCATCATTTTAAAGGCCTGGTCTGTCAGATAGTATCATTCCTAAAACTGGGCCTACATTTATCTGGCTTGAGTTTGAAATTTTTCTTACCAGGAACCTTATCAGCATCCTCTCACTGTGCCTTATCTCCATCTGGTAAATTGTCAGGCTGAAGGATGGGTCAGAGGAGCAGGAAGGACTGCTAGTTTCTAGGGGTGGAGAGTGAGAGACGCCTGATGAGCGTGCCCTCGTCACAGAGCGTGCTGGTTTCATCGATCGACCCACTGAGATTCTGAGTGTTCCTGACTCACCTCCATAATGTCGACCAGAACTAAAGAAACACACTCACGATGTGCCAGAATGAATACATAACACTCCATGGATATGCTTGGGTTTTTTTTTTTATACATACAGCAAGCCTTTTCCCACCATGAAATTGCATTTATAATTGATCAAGAACCGCCTGTGTTCAACATATTTGCATAAACCAACAGGGTCCCGTGATTCTTCCGTGGGGACCTAAAGGAAAAAAACAACAGCAGAGGTAGACTGAGAGACAACTCTTTGTGGGCCATCTGACACCAGCGTTGTCTCCAGGGAATGTCATCGAGGGGTCATGGAATCAAGAATTTTGTTTCCATCCACAGCTACAGCTGAGCTGGCATGTGACATCTGTTTATACAGTGGAAACACTTGAGTTTGTCTAATTAAAAATTCCTCTTCTGAGACTGTATCCTCAGATGAACACTTTCTCTGACAGGTTCTTAAGGTCTCCTACAACCTCCCCTTGTGACAAGAATGTTGCTTCAATTTCAGAATAGGCATTAGCGGATGTAAAACACAGAAACAGAATTAGTGAGCTCCCTCAACACCCCGGGCTCCAGCACCTTGAGAAAAGACCTCATTAGCAAGGAGAGAGAAAAAAAAATCTCATTTCCAACTGGCATTCTTTCTGCTGCAAATGTTGATGCAATTCCAGTCATTAGTCACTTTCATAAACATGAAAACCATTAGCGTAACAGAATAGCCAAGAGGTACTTCTGAATACTGAATTCCCCAAGTGGCTATGCCACCATGACTGTTTCTCTTGGGACAACCAGCATCATGTAAGGGCAGTCTTTAACTTGTGTCAAGGAATAGCCCAAGTTTGTTACTCTCTTTTCTCTTGGGACCAAGGAATGTGCAATCTGTGTTTTCTTCTGTAATAAAAGCTTTCCATGTGCTTTCGAGCGAATTCTTCAACCATAAAGGGGAAAAGTAGAGGAAGGAATGAAGTTGTTTCTCATTTTTTATTAGTAATGCCATTCTTGCAGTATTTTAAATCTATAAACACACCTATGACAGCTAGAAGCCAAGATAAAAAGTTTCTGAGCGTCATCCATCCCTAGCTCTGAGTCCAATCTCCACTTCACAGTAGTTGCAGCTGACTTGAGTTCTTTAACTGTTTGCCTGCTTTGCTGAACTGCAAACTCAGTAAAGAGTAGATTCATGACGTCACTGTGAAGACGAGGTGAGGAACTCGTGGCCCCTGACATATGGCACGCATTTGATACAGGTAGCTAGTTACCACCGCTTTCATAACAGCTCATGCTGCTCAACTTTGGGCTGCAACTTCTTGCAGAAATGAATTGTACCTGCGGGCTCTCTGGAAGCTCAGTCCTCTCACCCGGAACCTCTGCAGACAGCAAGGGGACACAGGCGTTTTCTTAATTGGAACTTCAAGTCTATAAGGCTCTTTAGGAATCTTCAAGACACATTTTTTTTCCTTTATGGTTTATTTTATTAGTGTGTGTATTATAGCTAATGGGTTTCCTTGTGCTATTTCCATGCTTGAGTATAACACACAGCTTGATCAATCACCTCTTCTAAAACTTTTTTGGTCTTTGATTGGAAGTGTCTTGGTTGAATTTCTTTGTGTTCATCCTTCTTAAAGTGCGTAAAGAACTTCTTAAAGTTCTTAGACATTCCTGTTCACCTCTTCTGTCCAGTTGGGAAGTCTTTGGTCCTTATTTCTCCAATATGCTCTCTCCCTTGTTTCACATCTTCTCCATCTGGGACTCTGCAGTGAATGTGTCACTGTCTTTGACCAGAGCTTTCAGATCTCGTAGGCGCTCACCTTTTCTTCATTTCTCATTTCTGTTCCTCAAATGCAATAGTCTCCTGTTTTATCTTCATTGATCCCTTTTTCCCCTGTGAATGCAATCAAGTTTCATTTATATTGATTAATTTTTTACTTTAATTCTCAAGTTTAGGAATTCATTCAGTTCATACAATTGGACTACTACTAGAGAGTACAAGTATATATAAGATAATCCTTGGAGTAGGTTAGAATAGGGTTATGAAATGATCATATTTAAATATACAAACAAAGGAATAGAGAATTATTGAGTATTGGTATTACATAAAACTGTAATAGGTAAAGCCTTCATTTCTAATTGTGATTTTCTTCACATGAAATGTTTCTCTTGAGGCAAAGGATCCTGTCATTCAGACAATGTGGCAACCTACAGAATGAGAGATTTTTACCAACTCCACATCCAATAGAGGACTAATATGCAAATATATATTTATATACATATATTTATATAGATTTATATAGATTTATATATATTATATATATATAACTCAATTGAAAAATGGAGTATGGATTTAAACAGAATTTTCAATAGAGGAAACTCAAATGGCTAAGAGACACTTAAAGAAATGTTCAACATCCTTAGCCATCACAGAAATGCAAATCAAAACTATATTGAGATCCCATCTTATACCTTTTAGAATGGGTAAAATCAATAACACAAGTGAGAGCTCACACTGGAAAGGATGTGGAATACGAGGAACGCTCATTCACTGCTGGTGGGAGTGCAAACTTGTACAGCCACTAATGGAAATCAGTGTGGTGATTCCTCAGAAAGACAGGTCTATCTGCTTCAAGATCTCACTATCCCACCACTCTTGGGCATATACCCAAAGGATGCTTCATCCTACCTACCACAAGGGCACTTGCTCAGTTCATTGCTGCTCTATTCATTAGAGCCAGAAATGGAAACAACTTAAAGTAATCAATATAAGAAATGGGTAAAGGAAATGTACATTTACACAGAAGAGTTTTATTACTCATCTGTAAAAAAAAAAAAGTGACATTGTGAAATCTGCAGGCAAGTGGATGTAACTAGGGAAGAAAAAGTCATCCTGAGTAAGGTAACCAGAAAGATGGCATATATTCACTTGTATGTGGATATTAGCCATTAGGTAAATGAAATGAATGGCAAACGGCAATGGATAGACCCAGAGAGATTAGTTATAAAGGAAGGGACCTGGGGCTGGGCACAAGGATCTCCCTGGGAGGGAAAACAAAATAGATTTTATTTGTAGACCAGACGTGGGGGTGGGAACAGAATGGGACCAGGGAGATCAGGTCGGGAAGGGGACGGAAGATTGAGAATGGGTGGAGAGACAGCTAGAATTGACGGGCATTGACGGGTGACATGGCAACCTAAGGCAGTGGAAACATCCTAAAATATATGAAGACAATCCTAATAAGTCTCCACACAATAGAGGAGATGGTGCCCACAGCTGACCATCTCCCAGCAACAAACAAAGCTTCCAGCACTGGCACTGGTTATATCTAATTGAGTCGTTGACCAAAGGGGTCCATGAAAATCTCCAAATAACCCAGACTGTTGCCCAGAAAATAAGTCACACTCCAGAAAATGACAGCAAAGCCCCATTGCTGAGGACAATACCCACGTGACTCCCTGATCATGAAGAAAGCCAACTGGTGCCTACGTAGAGCCTTCTAGTGTTTTTGCTATGGGAAGGTGCTCTGCAGGCTAGCGAAAGAGAAATGTAAGCAGTGACCAAACCACAAACCCTTTAATTTACAGTTCTGTCCTGGCTGTGAATATGCTAGGGCAATGGTGGCACAAAGTTTGTGGGAGTGACCAACCAATGTCTCAGTTGACTTACGGCCCTTTCCACGAGTTTGAACTCATTCTCAGCACTGCCTGAGCCATCAAGAACCAGAGACTAGATAGCCTAGAGACCTAGAGTAAACTAGATACAACTAGTCCTTTTTTTAAAAAAGTAATAATAACATCTCCTAAAGATATCCTGCTATACTCCTAGATCAGTGCCTTGTTCAGCCATCACCAGATAGGCTTTCTCCTGCAGCACATGGAAACAAATATAGAGACCCATAGCCAGAGGAAGGGGGAGGGGAGGGGGAGGGAAAGGAGCAGGGGGAGAAGGAGGGAGGGGAGGGGCAGGGGAGGGGAGGAAGGGGAAGGGGAAGGACAGGGGAGTGGAAGGGGAGGGGCAGAGGAGGGGAGGGGGGAGGGGCAGGGGAGGGGAGGGGAGGGAGGAGACTTTGGAACACTCTGACTCGTGTGTTTCTTTGGGCTCTTTTCTTTCTGTTCATTTGCCTTGTCCAACTTTTGTTTTATCTTACCATATTTTATTTTGTTGCATTTTCTTGTTGTCCCTGACATGCCTGTTCTTTTCTAATGAGAGATGGAAAGGGAGTGGATCTGGATGGGAGAGAAGTGGGGAGGAACTGGGAGGAGAAGATGGAGAGGAAACTGTGGTCATGAAATAGTGTATGGGAAAATGAGCGATTTTCAATAGAAAGGGAAAGTCATGTGGAACAAATTGTAATTAAGGGTGAAGGCTTTACATCATTGATCCTTTTATTGTTGTTGTTTTGGGTTTTTTGTTTTGTTTTTCGAACAGGGTTTCTCTGTATAGCCCTGGCTGTCCTGGAACTCACTCTGTAGACCAGGCTGGCCTCAAACTCAGAAATCCACCTGCCTCTGCCTCCCAAGTGCTGGGTTAAAGGCGTGTGCCACCACTGCCCGGCTCCATCATTGACTCTGGTGGCCATTGTTGTCTCCCTTTATGTCCCTCTAAGTAGTAAATCCTTTGTTTCTGTGACTGTACTTTTCAGCTCCAGAACTTTTACTAGTTTCACTTTAAGTTTATACCTGTTTACTGATGTTTATATTTTGTCCACAAATCCCTTCCTGATGTTCTTCATGGTTCCTTTTAGAACCTTTGTGTTTTAAAGACTTTTTCTAGTGTATCTACAATCAAGGTGCTTTCTGAGCCTGTTGTTCTGGATTCACTTTCCATTTCAATGAGTAATACTTTCCTAATCCTTTGTGTGCCTTGGGATATTTGGTTGTGAATTGGACCATGAATCTAGTGGTGCAGTAACTCTGGAAATCCAGCTCTTCTCTTCCCTGGAGCTTTCTGGTTTTGCTTTGTTGTTGTTGTTGTTTTGTTTTGTGTTTGTTTGTTTGATTGTTTCGGTGTGTGTGAGAGAGACAGAGACAGAGAGAGACAGAGAGACAGAGAGGCAGAGAAAAAGAGATCTATTGGTACAGGTAACCTTGAGCTCAATATTAGCCTGAATGGCAAAATTAATGTTTACCAAGCTCTTTTCTGATACTTTCCCTGGCATGAATGGCCTCTTTCTACATTTCTCCATGAGTATTTGTTCTTGTTTATCCTAATGCTTATGTCTCAGTCCAAAGGAATCAACTGGGAAACAGTGCATGGAACACAACATTGCCTATGAGGTCTTCCTCACGAGCATAAAATAGAAAAATCAGCAGTCAGAAGTCAGAGCATAGATTCCTGACATTTATAAGGCAGGACCATCCTAGACCCTGAATGCTGGATACAAATTACTCAGAAGCATGTGTGTACCAAGAAGTGGTGTTGGGGGAGGGGAGCTATCATCACACCATCCCAGAAATTAACCGTACTTACCTTTCCATCCCTCTCTGGAAGGTGAGGCTTTCAAACTTTATAATTCCAATGGAATTGCGGAAGTCAGGTTTTGACAGTATGATTCCTGAGGAGTAGCTGAATTTTCAATGCTTCCTGCTCCTCTAGCTTTGAGGTCTTCCCACTTTACTTCCATAATTCTTTGCCATAGGCAATTGAGAGCCAGGAAGTGTATTGTTTTAAATAAAAGAAAATAAAAAGTATATCTTTACATCCCTTCCATTGAATTCTCCAAATGACCCTTTTGTTGAATTCTCTAATTGTGTCTTCTCTTTCATTCAAGTTGTTCATATTGCTTAGGAAACCTTGTATTTATCCAAGACTTTTTTTTTTTGGTTTCTCTGTGTAGTCCTGGCTGTCCTGAAACTCACTCTGTAGACCAGACTGGTCTCTAACTCAGAAATCTGCCTGCCTCTGCCTCCCAAGTGCTGGGATTAAAGGCATGCGCCACCACCATGCCCAGCCTACTTACCCAAGTCTTACAATTGTTTTTTTTCTTTTAATGACTGTTTTCAACTATGGGTATTATTCATAGCCTCTGTCCATATCCAGCTACAGTCTAATCAGTTCATTAAACTAAAAACAACAGAACTATAATACAAGGTTAGTGCTTTAAAAGGAAGTAAAACTAGACCCTAATGAAGTGCCAAATGGATTGATTTAATATTGGTAACCATCAAAGAAATTGTCTCTGGAAAAGTACTGTATGATTTGAGCAGGAAACACATTGCCAAGATTGGATGTTTGGGAGGCTGCAGAACCCCTGGGATGGCATGGCTGGCACAGGTGGGCACTAGGACACTGCCTTTGAGAATACAGCCAAGCTCCAAGTCTTCTCCCTCTGTTTCCTGATCCACCGACACACTAAAAATGGCACCGGAAACTCCTGCCATACAGAGCAAGCTGCTCCATTTGCCGACCCTTTGCCATCGTGGAGAGTAATCCCTGAAATGTGCGTTTCAATTCTCATATCCTCTTTTAAGGTGCTTTTGCCAAATGTTCTGTCATAGCAATGGATAAGTCACTGAGCGGCCCTTAAACTAAGACATTTACGTATCTGGAATGCATGGCATTCACTCTACAAGGGAAACTGTGGCTAGATGCTTCAGAGAACAGCCTCTGCAAAGACTATGAGAGATAGAGCTTGGTATATTCAGGACCCTGAAATGTCTGGAATAAGACATGCACAAAGTAAGCCATGATGTTGGCTTTGCCTTCTTGGCTGAAGCTTTTCCTCTTTTGCTCCATACACTGGAAATCACAGATCAATTTTAAGTAAAGCAGAGAAGTCATTCACTAATATTTGTCTGGAATATGCTATTAAGCTAAATGTGGAATCCTCACATAGCTTCTTATAGGAGCAAGAATGAAAGATATCTCTTGGAACAAAACTGGAAATTAGACCATCTCCTCGATTACTGGTGGACCACTAATCCTTTCTCTTCACAGTTGGATCAGGCAGTGTATAAACAGTTCCCCTGACAGGAGGTAATCTCTGTAATTGAATCAGATTCCTGCTAGCCTTTCTTAGTATTCTCTTGCTCTCTCAAGAATACAAACCAAAATAAAACAAACAACCCCTTCCCAAATCAAAAACCCGTGAAATTAATCTTATGTCCAAAGTTCTGTGATACACATCTAAAAATTGAGTTCAAGCCCCACTCTACTCCAAGTCCCTGCTGTGACCCTTTTCTATATCTAACTAAAACATAAGATGGCCTTCAGTTTTCTCCTAAGCACTAATGAGACACTTGCATAAAAATGCATGAGTTTATAAAGTAAGGGAGTCGTTTTCCCCAGCAGTTCAGAGAAACTATTTCAGGGTACAGATTGCCCCGTCATTTATCTGTCTCAACATGGCACCATCTATCCATAGCATGCACTTAGATTTATCTGCTGTGTCAGATCTTTATTCCACTCGACCTACCTTGCAGTGGGC
Source organism: Apodemus agrarius (assembly GCA_964023405.1). NCBI lineage: Eukaryota > Metazoa > Chordata > Mammalia > Rodentia > Muridae > Apodemus > Apodemus agrarius. The sequence continues at coordinate 73,726,378 of OZ030019.1, read as the reverse complement.
GCTTGTATATCACTCTCACTGGCATGCGATTTGTGAGTGCTATCAAAAAGTTCCCTTTAAGAGAGTTTATGCTTCTCATTGTCTCTCACCCTAAGCATCTCAATCGACTCATTGTCCTCTTTATGTGGAGGAATCTTGAAAATTCTAGCTCGGTTTCTACTACCAAAGTGTAGTCTTGGTATAAACAAAGTAACAAGCACGTGGGTTAACAGCTGATTCGTACCAGCAAACACGTTCCGGGAATTAACCCTGTATGTTTGCCCGAGCCATGATCATCTTACTCACTTTTGTCAGTCAGTGATAGAGGTAGGTTTTTTTTCATATACCTCTCACATCAAAACTAGAACCAGAATGGGTGTCCCCATGACTTGCATTGAGAGATGGTTTGTGTGCGGATTTTCAGACCACACCAGTGTTCGCTGCTGTGAGTATATGACAGCCTAAGCCTCAAGCAGAGAGTACAGGGGCTACAAAACCCTACTGACTAACAGTAGAAGTCTGATCTATGACTGGAAACATGGTAAAACCATAGATAATACCTCTGCTTGATGTTTCCTTGTCTGGGTGAATCCATGATGGTTAGAGGCAGGCAGCTTGTTCAGGAAGATGGAGATAATCAGAAGGGAGATACTCATCAGTGCTCTAAGTTTCCTGTTAATGGTGGATGTTTGGGCTGGAAACTAGAGGTGCTCATCTAGTTCATCCTCTAATTTCTCTCTCTCTCTCTCTCTCTCTCTCTCTCTCTCTCTCTCTCTCTCTCTCTCTCTCTCTCTCTCTCCAAGCTTTACTTTCTCTGCCTCAACCGAAAGCAGCAGTACAGAGTGAACCTCATTTTGACTTTCCAAGAAGTACTGAGCCAAATCAATATAGGTAGCAACAGAGTACCCTGTGAGCCATCCCGCTTACTATAAATATATTCCAGGATTAGAGAGATGGATCAGAGGCTGAGATCTCTAGCTACTCTTCCAGGGATCCTAGCTTCAGGTCCCAGCACCGACATCAGGAAGTTCATGACTGCCTGAAAGTTCAATTCCTGCCCTCTACCTATTTTCCTATAACCTATCATCCTAAGACACACACACACACACACACACACACACACACACACACACACAGAGAGAGAGAGAGAGAGAGAGAGAGAGAGAGAGAGAGAGAGAGAGAGAGAGGAGATAGATCACACACACACACACACACACACACACACACACACACACGTAATGAAGTAATAAAAATATTTGAGAGCACGATGTGTGTTTGGAATCCCATGTCCAGATGTTGGTTAGATTTCTTAACCAAAGTAGAACATAAGAACATGTTTTTAAAAGATTTGACTTCATTGTCAATGACATCAAACCAAAATAAATGGAAGAATCTACATAAAGAGGGTCACACCAAGATGTCAGACTTGCACATAACTTCCTCCTCTGGGTAGATAGGAAAATACAGTGATAGAGCCAGGACCTAAAGTATTAGGACAACACACATGCTCCAGGACTTGCTGATCTTCTGCAGTCTTGTGTAAGATATCATATACATAATCATAGATGTGTTTTCTATAGAAGTGATTGTGATGGTTAATCTTGTTTGTAGGTCACCAAGGGTACAAACCTCTGGATGTGTCTGTGAGTACTTCCTGAGAGGGATGTCTGGGAAGACTTAACCTGATGTGGGAAGCACTGTTTCATGGGCTAGGATCCTAGATTGCATAAAACCAGTAAGTCAGATGTTATCAAAATGCCTTCCTGACTACGGGCACCATGTGACCAGCAGCCCCAGGCTCCTCCCACCACACATGGTGAGCTTCATCCTCAAACCCTGAGCCGAAGTAAATCCTTCTGTGCCACAGCTGATTTTTCCAGGCATTGCATCATAGCAGTGAGGAAAGTTAATGGCTAGACATAATAACTATCAACAGTATTTCATCAGATTTCTGGACATCAAAGACTTCCACCAAGTTCAAAAGCCCTGGCAAATGCATCCTGTAGTATCACACCATGAGTCCCAGTGAGGACCACACAGTCTCTTCCTGGTGTCTGTGCTGACTGGGGCTTGATTGTTAAAATGACGACGTCTGGAATCAACAACTAAAATCCACGCAGCTGGGCATGCCTGTGAGGGGTTTTTCTTGATTGGATATTTTGAGGTGAGAAGATCCATTCTAAATCTGGGTGAAGCCTTCCAGTGGCAGCCCACATGAGAGAACATGGAAGATGGAAGGTTTTGTTTTGCTTGTTCCGCACTCATTGTCACTGGCAAGTCTTATCTGTCTTGTTGCTGGGCACTCCTTAGCAGGTATTAGAACCTACTTCTTATGGATTCCAACATAGACTGACGACCGGAACCCCTCTAGGACTCCAGCACCAGATGTGGCTGCTGAGACATCTAGACCTGTGGACTGAACAAGTACCAGAACCTTGTCCTTTCCACCCAGAGACAGCCATTGTTGGACTACTCAGGCCAGAGCTTGTATGCCAGTCTAATACGTCCCCATTGTGTGTATGTGTGTGGGTGTGCGCATGCGCATTTGTGCATGCACGCATGCATGTGTGCATTCTATCAGTTCTCTTCCTCTAGAGATCCCTGACTCATACAGTGCCTGATACAATGTGGAACCTGGAAGCACGTTTCAAGCTCTACTCTTTAATCTCCTTTCCTTCCAGAATGTTCCTGATGTGGATATTTTGATTAAAGGTAGTGGGAAGAAGAAACTAAAGTTAAGGGAGAAGCAACCTACTGGTTATTAAAGTTGAAAATCGCTGAGACAAGAATGTCTCACCCACGTTGCGGACAGGCTGTACACCTCTCCATAACACGTGAGACGGTGACTCCTGAGAATCTTTATGGAACTGTTGTTGTAAGAAATTAATCTTTAGTTATAATCAGAACTAATAAAAGATCTCAAAAGGCTCCTCTACTGGGCTCCAGGAGTGGTCCTCCCCAGCTCAATCAGATTCATGGCACCATTCCATTTATCCTCTGTCCTCACGCACAAAAAAAAGAATAACGGGGCAGATGGTCTTCATGCCATTTTCAGACTCACATGCCAAACAGACAGCATTTGAAGTCACATCGTCACAGAGGGCAGCGTGCACCTTCGACTCTCCACCTCACTTGCTTAGACAGTTTGTACAGGACAACGTGTCCCAGGGTCAGAACCTGAACTAGGCCTTCTGACTCGCAACTCTGGTCTTTCCTCTATATGAGAGGCCCCTAAACTACAAAAAGTGACACTCACAATGTACTCCCCAAATATTTGTGTATATGTGTATATATGTTATATATAGATTATATAGTTATAATATACACATGAATAATATACATAATAGTCTATATAAATATTAAATGTCTATATAATATATATATTATATATATACACACATACATACATTCATAAATACGTATATATCCTCTACCCCACTGTGGCTCAAGCCACTAAATGTTTTGTTCCAGCTTTACCAAGAAGCTATATAAGAATACTTAGAAATGTACTTCGAATTCTACTCATTTCCTGAGGTCATAACACGTGGCATGACCTTCTCGAACCGTGGGTAAAGCAGCAGCTGCTTTTCAGTCACAGGCAGGTTTCATTTTTGTTTGCTTCCTTTTTTGATTTGTTTTGTTTTGTCCTCATTCCAATCTCCAGTAAATTACACAGTATACTCAGTGAAATGCTTTATGTGCCATTGTGAAGTGGGATTGGTGAGTCTGGGGATAGAGATGAGTGGAGAGGAAGTGCTGTCCTGCGTGCACGAAGCCCTGAGTTGGATTCCCAGAACAGCAGAAATCTGAGTTAATGGAGTCACAAACCAAATCCCAGAACTATAGGGGGTGTGAGGCCAGTGGGAGCTATGTAAGACCCTTCCAAAGTAAAGTAAAATAAAGTAAAATAAAATAACCCAAGTTAGATGATTTTATCGCCTCTTGATTGGTGTGAGTCTCTGGCACATGCAAGTTAGGATACACTAATCTGTCATTATTCATAGAATATATACTTGCATACACACACACACACACAATATATATATTGTGTGTGTGTGTGTGTGTATATATATACATACATATATATCACTTTCTACTATATATATGAATGAATTTGCATTTAGTAAGATTATAAATCACCTATACATATGAAAGTCATTTGTAAAAATGTGTATACATGGATGTAGCATATTACCCACATATATGAATATTATCCATTGTAAATAAACATATATCTGTGCAAAATGGAGACATTCATAACAAAATATAGACAGAGAAATGCTTAAATGTGATGAGCCTAGAATCCTAACAGTGGACATTTTGTTGCTAGGACAATATCTTTTTTTTTTTTTTTTTTTTTTTTTTTTTGGTTTTTCGAGACAGGGTTTCTCTGTGTAGTCCTGGCCATCCTGGAACTCACTCGGTAGACCAGGCTGGCCTCGAACTCAGAAATCCACCTGCCTCTGCCTCCCAAGTGCTGGGATTAAAGGCGTGCGCCACCACGCCCGGCACTAGGACAATATCTTTTAACTAAAGGCAACTATCACGGATCTATTATTGTAAGGGGTCAGGTGATAAAACACTTGTCATTAACATGAAACATCTGATTAGACAGTTTATGATTTAGCACCTGCAGATCTGAATCTCAATTCAGCTGTTTTCCAGTCTAGATTTGGTGGCTCTGGTACCCAGATGGTGAAAGTCTCTGGGTGAACCCCAAACTTTCTATTTTTAGTCACTTTTATCAAGCACCCAAATGTTTGCTAAAGTGTGCATTATCGGTTTCTCTCTTCCCAGACTTCCAGCAGTGTCATCTGACTGACCTAAAGGAATAGCGCTTTATATATGCTCTCCAAACCTCTACAACTTGATTCATATTTTTAGATTGTCAGTGGATTCTCTACAAGTTTGAAATGAAAATCTCTATTAATGACTCACTGAAACCATTTCCCCCCAATAATCTCATGTCAGAAGGGAGGTCCTTCCTCCCAAGAACAATTTTCAGAATGTTCTCTCCATAGAATGGGGTTCTTTCACAAAGCTATTGCTTTCCCCTGTTGAGCAGAAATTTACCAAAATGGATAGATCAAGAAAGAGCGTGTGTCAATGCTACGTGGTAACTTCCAACAGTGACATTTCGGCACAAACAGGCCAACAACTAGGAAATCTTTTCTTTTATAAAGGAAAGAAAAAGATATGTGATACACTCACCTCTTCTTTACACTCTGTTATCACAGCAGAGAATGGTTACCGCAACTCTCATTGCTTCTGATCCAGCCTACAATGTCAACAGTCCTGTGTTGCTTTCTATTGATAAGAACCACGGCCAGAGCAATTTGAAGAGCAAAGGGTCTGTTTCATCTCTGCCTTTACAGTCCATCATCAGGAGATCCCAAGGTGGAAACCCAAGCAGGACAGGGATCTGGAGGCAGGAACTGAGTCAGGTTCCTGGAAGAATGCTCTTTGTTGGCTTATTCCTCAGGCTCATATCCAACTACCTTTCTTACTATTTCCCAGGACAGCCTGCCAAGGGGCGGCCCTCACTGTCCACAGTGGGCTGCGCCCTCTCACATGAATCACCACTTAAGAAAATGCCCGATAGACGTGCCGACAGGTCAGTCTGATAGAGGTGAGTTCTAGGCTGAGGTTCCCACTTCTTACATGACCCTAGTTCTTCAAGTTAATGAAAAAAGTAACTATCACATCAGCACTTGTCCTTCTCTATATCTGTATCCTAAACACATGTGTTAGATAATATTTTTCCTTTGGACATCAAGACAATTTACAGTCCAAAGTCCAGTCATATGTTTAAAACTATAGTCAAATGGTCTTTCCATAGGGGAGCATCTCTCTCTTTCTCTCTCTGTCTCTTTCTCCCTCTCTCATTATATTTTCTTTTCTACTCTTTTGAGTAATACATTCCCTGTTCTGGGTTCCCCTTGTTCAGTTTGGTTGCATGATGGAAGGTTTTCTTGCAAGACCCCTTGAAAAATAGCATTGCAAGAAGCAAATATCAGAGTGATAGTTTTTCAGAGAACAGCTATTAAAACTTGAAAAAGTAGCTCTGTCTCATTTCCAAAGGGTCAGTATAATAAAAAAAAATATAAAAAGAATTGTTCCAAAGAAATAGTAGCTGTGCAAGGTGAATGCCTCCTTTTATGTCCTCTCAGCTGTGATTAATCTAAGGGTGATGGCCTCTTGAACTGATGAAGAGCTGTTGAAGTTAAAGAGGATACTACAAGGCGTGGTTCAGAGGACTGTGGAGTTGACAGCTGCACTATAATTGAGCTCAGAGACTGCAACAAGAACATTTAAGTCGATTATCTCTATTTGCCCATAAAATTGTATTTAAAAAAAAAAGCTTTCATAAGAATTCATTCTTTCCTTTAATCTTCAATTCATTTGGAACACCTCAGGATCTGCATTACAAAGAACTGTTCAGCCAGACATGAATGCCCATATAATAAACACCAGCCAGACATGAATGCCCATATAATAAACACACCAGCCAGACATGGAAATTTGAGTTCTAGGTCCGAGGATCAGATGATATAACCAGAAATACCACTTCTTCCCCATCTCCCGTTTTAACACTTTGCAATAAAGGCCAAGTCCCCTTTAATACATTGGCTCATTTCACCCGCCCACATTATTCGCTGCTCACTTCCTTTTCTATTGACGAATCATCGTTGTGCTTCTTGTTACTCCGGTCCATTCATTCAGTGGCTTTTCAATCTGTGATTCCTAATATTTTATACTCATAAGTGACATAAGAAAATGCAGTGCACATTATAACATACAGCTTAACTGACAGCCAAGAGCACAGAGACTCGATAAATTGTGAATCATCTGTGCCATCAATGGTTCCTTACTTAGGATGACTTGAAAATAGTTAGGGAAAAATAAGAACAAGCTGTTCTGGTGATTTAACGTATTGCTTAAAATGGAGAATGGAAAACTTTTCTTCTGGTAGAGACTTGCTCAGCCAGCTAAGCTGTCTGTATCTTCCTGATCATACAGGATGTAATGTGAACTTCCACACCTCTCACTTAATACTCCTTCTGTTTTTGTCATTAGTGAATAATTTAAGTGTTAAACCCTTAAAGGATGGGAAGATACTCCAAGGACATTCTGTCACATGAATGTGAGTATTTACATTTGAAAAAGATGGACACAGTGTGCAATTGATACTCAGCACTGGGGTAGGAATGTGTGTGGAGACAGGCAGATCCCTGGACCTCATTGGCCCTCCAGTCTAGACAAATGGATGAACTTGGGGTTCAGTCACAGACCCTACTTTAAAAAAGAATGAAGTGGACGGCAATTGAGGAAAGACATGTGATGTTAACTTCTGGTCCTTATGTAATTATAAGCACATGAACGCATGTATCTAAGTACACACATACACACAACCACACAACCACAGACACACACACACACACACACACACACACACACACACACATACCATAACACCAAAATGGGTCAGAAATCCCACTTCCTCATACTTAGAAGTAAAAGTCAGCAGTTCACTATTTATTATCCACGTATATTTTAAAAACATAAAGTAATTCTTACAGGGTTAAGGTTAATTGCCTTATCATAACAGTTTTATCATCCTATTGAAATATTCAGGCACTGGAAAGATACCGTTGAGTTTAAACTACTTTTTCTACAAATGAGAAAACTAACACCCAAATAGAGCACAGGCTGTTTACAAGCTAACCAGCAATGATGGCATCATCATCTGTTCCCTCTGCCACAGCACGACCATCTGTGAACATGTGGAACCCATGGTTTCAAACAAATGCAAGTCAAAAGTACTTTTAAAACATAGATGCATGGAGCATGTTCAAAGATTTTCTTCAAAGATTTTTAAAAACGAGCCCTTAGGCCCTATGGTACTGACCATGCTCACATTGCATTGACACGGTGTCGTAGCTGCATTTCTGTTGTTTAGAAGTGATAAAATACACTTCAAAAGAAACAAGCTAGAGGAGAAGTTTTTTTCCCTCAGGTTATAGCTAAAGGTTACATTCCATCATAGTAGGGAAGGCACGGTGGCAGGAGCTGGGAGTAGCAGGTCACATCCACAACCAATAGCAGAGAGAGTTGGACGCATACGTGCCTGTTACTCAGTCCAAGTTCTATATTACATAGACCAGGATCCATTGCATAGGAAATGGTGCCGCCCACAGTGGGCTGGCTCTTCCTACATCGACTGATACTAGTAACCAACCCAGCATAGACATGCCACAGACCAATACCATCTGAGATAAGTCCTCACTTAGGACTCTATTCTCTGATGTGTCTAAGCTATGTCTGGCTGACAATCAAAACTATCACACAATATTAAGACTTAATAGATCAGCCAGGCAGTGGTGCCATACACCTTTAATCCCAGAACTTAGGAGGCAGAGCCAAGAGGATCCCTGTGAGTTTGAAGCCAGCCTGGTCTACAGAGCTAGTTTTAGGACAGCCAAGGCTACACAGAGAAACCCTGTCTCTAAAATGAAAAAGTGCTGGGGGGGGGCGGGAAGGAATCATAAGTCACCTAGAGATGATTTAAAGAACCCAGGAGAATTTGCCATTGTCAATGCAACTATTACAGATTTTATTCTATTTTAAAATCTTATCTGTGCTGTGTGCATATACATATATATGTAGATAGAGTCATATATTTGTAGAAGCCAGAGATCCACACTGAATATCTTTCTTGGTTACTTGTACCATGATTTTTTTTATTGATACCGAGTCTATCCCTGAACCTAGAGCTCACTGGTTTGTCTGGACAACTTGGTCAGTAAACCCCAAGAATCCTCCTGACTCTGCCTCTCCAGAACGGGGATTTTAATATACTGCCTCTGGCTTTTTAACTATGCATTCTGGGAGCTCAAACTTGAGTCATCATGTTTATGGTGTAGCCACTGAGCCACTCTCCAGCTCAACAAATGCTGTGTATCTGTGTATGGGGCTTGAACACGCATAGATTTGGGTTACAATGGGGTAGGAGGTCTCAGTGCCACTCCCTTCAGATTCTAACAAACAATTCCATGTAACTTGTTTACATTATTTCCCTTTACTCTTCTATCATGAGTCCAAGGTCTACACACACACACACACACACACACACACACACACACACCTGAAGGCTGTTGGTATTCAGAAAGCAAGCATTGTTTTGTGTGGTTTCCCTCAGGAGTTAACTGTTCCAGATCAGAACCTCACAGAACAAATTTTGGCCCCCAGCAAGTCTGATATAAAATTTGGAGTGTGCGATTGACATTATGTACCCCAAGGACCAGAGAACTCAGCGGGATGATGGACGGTGAACCCCTGAAGGGCGGAGTGACTCGTAATCTCCATCTGCAGAGGGGGCCCACCAGGCAGCGCCATTCCATCCTGCTTACTGCTGTTCTTTTCCACATTCAACACCCTGCTCAGTGATAGTTCTTTGGCAATGGCCCTTCAGGTCTGTTATTATTTCACTATTAATAATTTTCTGTTATATCAACACGACTGAGCACGGGGACAAGTTGTTATTCTTCTCTGTAATTTCCTCCTCACTTTGTATTCTGAGGAGCTAAACAGTTTGCTTCTTAAAAATCACTTAGAAATTTTTTAAGCAGTATATATCCATAGTACCAGAATACTGACATTGTACATAAAGAAAGTTGCTAGTCAAAATTAGTGTAAAGGGGAAAAGGAAAAGAAAGCAAAAAAACAAACAAAAAAAGGTTGTGATTGAGATTCTGCTGTCTTCAATGGCCTAAATGTTTGTGGTCTTCCTGAAATTATCTATTAAAACCTAACCCTAGAGTAACAGGACTAGCGAGGAAGACAGACATGAGTGACCGATGACCATGTTAAGCTATGAGTGGGACTGACACCTTAGAAACAGTCCCGTGTTCTCTCTCACCTTCTGCCAATTGACAGCACAGCATGAAGACATACCATCTATGAACTAGGAAGCAATTATCCACAAGATACTGAGTCTGTTGGTCCCACCTTTGAGTTGTAAGAAATAGATGCCTGCTGATTACAACCCATCTGGTGGGTGGCATTTTATTACAACCCCCCACACACACACACAAAGACTGACAGTCTTTTGTTTAACACCTACTGTGTGCTTGCTTATAAGGTGTAGACACCAAAATGTAGATACCATGACCCCTGGAGTTCACTACCCATTGGAGGAAAGCTGAGTTTGTGACAAAGGAGATAAGGAAAAACAAAACAATCCCAACAGACATCTGTGGTGCCTACAGAAGCCAGGGAACTCCTCCCCCAGGAGAGGGAATATTGGCCTACTACTCAACTGTCAAGTCAAGGAGAAAGACAGTGGGCACAATTTGCACAAGGGCACAGTGATACTGTGTATCTAGGGGAGATACACCAAATATTGCTGGAGGCTGAATCAGGTCCAGAGAGTCCCAATAAATAAGGCAAGCCAGACAAATTACCCATGCCTCAGTTTCTCCTTTCTATGGAGTTCTTGGCATTCAGATGCTGGTGATTGCCCAGTGTGTTGGGTATGGTGGCTGAAATAGAGTCTTTCATTTCTAGACATCTCTGCAGCTCAGTGCAGCACTCACATTGCCTGAAGCCTGGTCATGGCTGGTTTCTGAATCCTACTCTCAGGGCCCATGCTGCTGAATTCTTAAAATCTGAGACTCACTCTAACAAATAACATTTCAGTGCAAACAAGGGGAATGAAGAAAGGCTTCTAATTAGGAAGAGACTCCCACAAGAAATCTTTCCCCTCTCTGTCGAGTAGGGAGACAAAGAAGATGCCATCTATGAATCAAGAGGCAGGTTCTCAAGAGACACCAGACTTGCTGGTGCCTTGGCGTCTTTGCAATGATTAGTTCTTAAAGCAGTCATGTCAGTGTTGTTTGTAGCTTTGTACGATCTCCTTTTCTCAGCTCAGCAGTTCAAGAGGATCGGTGTCAGGGAGTACTTCGAAGGATTAAGAGTTCGCAAACATTTTTCTGATAGTATTGATATTTTTATACCCTTGGTCAGAGACAGAAAGGTATAAAAAGTGAAAGTGCTGGTATCACTTTAGGAGAAAGTAAATCTACCAACACTCTATGGATGGGATACTTTAGTTGAGTTAAAAATGTGTGTTAGCTGGGCATGGTGGCGCACGCCTGTAGTCCCAGCACTTGGGAGGCAGAGGCAGGCGGATTTCTGAGTTCGAGGCCAGCCTGGTCTACAGAGTGAGTTCCAGGACAGCCAGGACTACACAGAGAAACCCTGTCTCAAAAAAACCACAAAAAAATATGTGTGTTGCATGTGTATGTGTGTATGCATATAAACACATGGGTACATATGGATGTGTATGCATGTGTATGGAGATCAGGGATCATACTGGAAATTTTCCTCAGCTTTTGCTCATCTTAGTTTTTGAAACAGAGTCTCTCGGTGAAGCCTTGACCTCTAGCCAGTGAGATCTAAGAATTCATGTCTGCCTCCCCACACTCACCTGTGCAGGGATCACACACACACACACACACACACACACACACACACACAGAGAGAGAGAGAGACACGTTTGCACCTGGCTTTTTACGTGGGTTCTGGGGATCAAATTCAAGTCCTTGTGCTTCCTCAGAACATCGTTTTCTCCCACTGAGTCCCTAAAGTGTTGTTTTTAATGGAAGATATGGGCCATGGGAAGAGTGCAGCAAATTGGCCATAGAGAAAAACAAAGATTGATTTAGGCTGATTTCTCTATAGGACCTTGGAGATAGAATAACCCTGACATCTCCCTCTAAACTTGTTGCTAGATGTACAGTCCTGTCCTCTTTACCCCGTTTCCCCTGGTGAACGATGCTTAATGTCTAAATCTCGCTGCAAATTTAAAGGCGATAATTAAGCCCTCAGAGCTTCTGGTGCCGAGGCTGTTCTGTAGCACTGGAAGAGTTCTGTAAATCACGGTCCTCCACCCCTGGGCGCTCCTTCCCAGAAACTGTCAGAGGTAACTCTTTGTTTATGAGAAGTCTCTTGGTGCTTTCAACTCATGGAGATAAAATTAAGTCAAAGAGCATTCTGTGAAAATGGCAGGGTAATTAAATGAGCTGTGCAGTGTCCCTCCATTTAAATTACATCAAAGACTGAATCGAGGCAAGGAGGGTGTGAGAGCTGTTTTCTCACTGAGAGATTCCCAGCTATTGTAGGCACATTGGCTAATTAGGTCAAGGGCAACTGGAGACCTTACCATCTCTTCTGTGTATACTCAAAAATGACACAGAGGGTCAATGGTTCCCAAGATTGGCCCCCAAAACCCGTGGAATATCACAACTTTGATGTTTTGGTTAGACCTTTTACTTTCCCTGTTGCTATGACAAAATATCCAACAAACATCTAAAGAGAGGAAGGGTTTATTTTATCTTACAGTTCCAGGGGAAACCGGGGGTGTTGTGGAAGTGGAAGCTGGAGGTAGCTAGCTGTTCCCACTGCTCCAAGGTAAGAGATCAGAAAGAAAGATGGCGGCGGCGGCGAAAGTTGTGAGGGGGAAGGGTGCTAGTGCTCAGGCCAATGCTTCCCTTTGTTCAGGCCAGGACCCCAGCCCGTGTGACATTGCCACCCACACTGAGTCTTCCCATTTCAATTAACCCAATGTGGATAGTCTTCACACATACACCCAGGCACTAACCTAATCTATATAATTCCTCATCGATGTAATATCGGGGTGGAATGCGTGTCTCCTAGGTGATAGAAGAGAGTGAGTGTAGTCTCCGGAGACTTAACGGAACAGCAGGAAAAGTGGCTCAGCCTGTGAGCCTACGATAGACAGAAAGGTTCCAATATTGAGGCTTTGCAATCACCAAAGCAAGAATTGGAGGAACTTTCGGGTCCAGAGGTCTCAGGCCTTTTCCAAAGCTGCCAGGAGGGTCTGACACGTGTCACACTATCAACTCGCTCTTTTATTGCACGTTAACTAATGTTTTTTCACCAACCAGTCTTCACCTTTGACATCATTAGCATCCCACTGACCTTCCAACTCTAAATGGGAATTTTATCCGGTGACCTGGACCCACAGATGCACGCGTTACCCTCCACTAAGATGGCTGTTGAAGTTTACCATATGAACTTGCCCCTGGTCCTTAGCCTCCCCTCCTCTGCCTATATACTCCACAAGCCCCGCCATGCTGATCCTCAACCTTCTTGTGGTCACCTGCTTGGCCCTCCCTCTCAGCCCAGGGAAGGCCCAGTGATTTTCACCTCATTTCATTATTCTGCTTATACATTGACCTTAACATGTTGGTATTGGAAAATAAGCGCCTTTTATGTGCACTATAATACATACAGGAGCGTCACACGGTGATAAGTGTTTGATGAATTAAAGTTTAAACCTACATACAAAATAAATATCACCTGAGTTATATTCTTCATGTTTCAGAAATAGATATTTTATTTACCACAGCTCATTCCTTCTGTTTGCCGACATTTAACTCATATTTATTTAATTCTTACACACTGTATCAAAACATGCAAGACTTCCTTTCCAGTTAAATGTCAATCATTTTCATGTACCTTGCCGCCACTGATGGTAGGTTACTGATTTTATGCATTTTAATGCTTGTAAAGATTTAATCAAGGGTAGAGATGTGTGTGGTATATTCTGACAGAATTTGTCTAGTTTTGCCAAGTTGCTATACAACTCCTTCCTTCTGTTCTAGATTAGTCATAGCATAGTGGACAACTCTTAATTTTTAAGAAGTCAAAAAGAAGGCTCTCTCGGGGTCGCTGCGGACTGCCTGCTGGCAGCTGGGTTCAGGTGCGTGGACAGAGACTTGGCCTAGCAACAAATACCCGGTCAGGCCCTTGCTGGCCCCCAGAGCCAGGGGAGGTCGGCAGAAGCTCTGAGCACCTGCAGCTCAGAGGCTGTCCCCGATCGTTGGGAACCGGCTGGCTTGCAGCCGGCCGCCATCTTCCCTCAGGTCACTGCAGACTGCCTGCCGGCAACTGGGTTCAGGTGCGTGGACAGAGACTTAGCCTGGCAAAGAACACCTGGTCAGGCTCTTGCTCACGCCCAGAGCCAAAGGAGGTTGGAGATAGGTCTGTGCACCAACAGCATGGCAGTGCACATAGAGCCAGATCAGCTTGGCAAGCGGTCTCTGCGCCAACCCAAGGGGACACCAACCTGCTAGTGAGTCGGTGTCTGGAGTACAGCCAGAGGCTGACATCGTGCCTCAGGACACCACAGACAGCTAACATGACAGAGCCCTGTGGACTGAGAGTACTACCATCTAGGTTCTAGCAGCCCAACCAGGTCCTGCAAAGAACCCAGTGGTTAGACAGAGCCCTGAGACCTGCCACGATTTTGGAGCTGGTGGCCTGAACAGGTCACCATAGAGAACCAAGAGAGGAACCCAAGTCACCATAGAGATCTAACAGACTAGCCCAGATCGGTGGAGGAAAAAAGAAATCTGATTCTTAAGAGCTAGCAACTAGGCAGACCAGGAGGAGACTGTGGGAGGCCAATTGCAGGTCCAGCAGCGAGCCTCGGGAAGACTTAGATCCCACACAGCAGAGCTGAGGAGGTAACTGAGAGCCCAGTAACTGAAACCTCCCAGTCTCCACCTCGGGAGCTCGGACGCCCTCTACGACAGCAGCGCCAAACACCAGGCTCACAGGAACCTCAAACACCAACCACTAAGAATAAGACCAACTAACTCCAGAGATAAACAGATGGCAAAAGGCAAACGTAGGAACGTTACAAACAAAAATCAAGGCAATATGGCAGTATCTGAACCCAATTCACCAACCACAGCAAGTCCTGGATACCCCAGCACACCAGAAAAACAAGAGTTGGATATAAAAGCACTGGTCATGATGTTGCTAGAGGAACCCATAAAAGACATAAACAAATCTCTTAAAGAAATGCAGGGGAACATTAATAGGGTAGAAGCTCTTACAATGCAAACACAAAAATCACTTAAAGAACTCCAGGAGAATATGGGCCAACAGATAGAAACCAATAAAGAGGAAATGAGAAAATCAGTTAAAGAAATGCAGGAGAACTTGAAACAACAGGCAGAAGTCACAAAAGAGGAAACACAAAAATCTCATAAAGAATTACAAGAAAACACAAACAAACAAATGAAGGAACTGAGCAAAACCATCCAAGATCTGAACACAAAGGTAGAAACAACTAAGAAATCACAAAAGGAGGCAACTATGGAGATAGAAAACCTTGGGAAGAAATCAGGGGTCGTAGATGCAAACATCAACAACAGAATACAAGAGATAGAGATAAGAATCTCAGATGCTGAAGATAACATAGTAACCATTGACTCCACAGTCAAAGAAAACACAAAATCCAAAAGGCTTGTAACCCAAAACGTCCAGGAAATCCAGGACACAATGAGAAGACCAAACCTAAGGATTATAAGGATAGATGAGAGTGAAGATCTACAACTTAAAGGGCCAGCAAATATCTTTAACAAAATTATGGAAGAAAACTTCCCTAACTTAAAGAGAGAGATGCTCATGAATATACAAGAAGCCTACAGAACTCCAAACAGACTGGACCAGAACAGAAATACCTCCCATCACATAATAATCAAAACCCCAAATGTACTAAACAAAGAAAGAATATTAAAGGCAGTAAGAGAAAAAGGCCAAGTAACATGTAAAGGAAGACCTATCAGAATCACACCAGACTTCTCTCCAGAAACCATGAAAGCTAGAAGATCCTGGGCTGATCTCATGCAGACCCTAAGGGAACACAAATGCCAGCCAAGACTACTATACCCAGCAAAACTCTCAATCAACATAGTTGGAGAAATCAAAATATTTCATGACAGGACCAAATTTACACAAAATCTTTCCACTAACCCAGCTCTACAAAGGATAATAGAAGGAAATCTCCAAGACAAGGAGGGAAACTGCACCCAAGAAAAAGCAAGATAGTAACCTACTTCCATCAAACTCAAAGGAAGATAACTACTCAAAAACAAAAATATCATCAAAAATGACAGGACCAAATAATCACTATTCCTTAATATCTCTTAACATCAATTTTCTCAATTTCCCAATAAAAAGACATAGACTAACAGACTGGATACAGAAACAGAACCCTACATTTTGCTGCATACAGGAAACACACCTCAGAGTTAAAGACAAACACTTTACCTTAGAGTAAAAGGCTGGAGGACAATCTTGCAAGCAAATGGTCGCAGGAAGCGAGCTAGAATAGCCATTCTAATATCAGATAAAATCGACTTTCAACCCAAAGTCATCAAAAGAGACACAGAAGGTCACTTCTTGCTAGTCAAAGGAAGAATCCACCAAGAAGAACTCACAATTCTAAACATCTATGCTCCAAATGCAAGGGCACCCTCATTTGTAAAAGAAACTTTACTAAAGCTCAAAGCACACATTGCACCTAACACAATAATTGAGGGGACCTCAATACTCCACTATCCTCAATGGACTGATCAGGAAAACAGAAACTAAACAGGGGCACAGGGAAACTCATTGAAACGTTGGACCAATTGGATTTAACATATATATATATATATATATATATATATATATATATACATACATACACACATATATACATATATATACATACATACACATATATATATACATATATACATATATAACATTTCATCCTAAACCAAAAGACTATACCTTTTTCTCAGCGCCTCATGGTACCTTCTCCAAAATCGACCATATAATTGGTCACAAGACAGACCTCAACAAATATAAAAAGATAGAACTAATCCCATGCCTCCTATCGGATCACCATGGAGTAAAAGTGTTCTTCAATAGCAACAAAAACAACAGAAAATCCTCATACACATGGAGGCTGAACAATATTCTACTCAATGATACCTTAGTCAAGGAAGAAATAAAGAAAGAAATCAAAGACTTTTTAGAATTTAATGAAAATGAAGGTACAACATACCCAAATCTATGGGACACAATGTAGAGCAGTGCTAAGAGGAAAACTCATAGCCCTGAGTGTCTCCAAAAAGAAACAGGAGAGAGCATACACTAGCAACTTAATGGCTCACCTGAAAGCCCTAGAACAAAAAGAAGCTATTTCACCCAGGAGGAGTAGAAGACAGGAAATCATCAAACTCAGGGCTGAAATCAATCAAGTTGAAACAAAGAGAATCAACAAAACCAAGAGCTGGTTCTTTGAGAAAATCAACAAGATAGATAAACCCCTAGCCAGACTTACCAAAGGGCACAGAGACAGTATTCAAATTAACAAAATTAGAAATGAAAAGGGGGATATAACAACAGAAACTGAGGAAATTCAAAAAATCATCAGATCGTACTACAAAAGTCTATACTCAACACAACTGGAGAATCTGGAGGAAATGAAAAATTTCCTAGACAGATACCAAATACCAAAATTAAATCAGGATCAAATAGATCATCTCAACAGACCCATAACCCCCAAAGAAATAGAAGGGGTCATAGAAAGTCTTCCAACCAAAAAAAGCACAGGACCAGATGGTTTTAGTGCAGAATTCTATCAGACCTTCAAAGAAGTCCTAATACCAATACTCTTCAAACTATTCCACAAAATAGAAACAGAAGGAACACTACCCAACTCATTCTATGAAGCCACAATTACCCTGATACCAAAACCACACAAAGATCCAACTAAGAAAGAGAACTACAGGGCTAGTCTCCCTTATGAATATTGATGCAAAAATACTAAATAAAATACATTCCAACCGAATCCAAGAACACATCAAAACAATCATTCACCATGATCAAGTTGGCTTCATCCCAGGATGCAGGGATGGTTCAATATACGGAAATCCATCAACATAATCCACTACATAAACAAACTCAAAGAAAAAAACCACATGGTCATCTCATCGGATGCTGAAAAAGCATTGGACAAAGTTCAGCATCCTTTCATGCTAAAAGTCTTGGAAAGAACAGGAATTCAAGGCCCATATCTAAACATAGTAAAAGCAATTTACAGCAGACCAATAGCCAACATCAAAATAAATGGAGAGAAACTTGAAGCAATCCCACTGAAATCAGGGACTAGACAAGGCTGCCCCCTCTCACTATATCTCTTCAATATAGTACTTGAGGTACTAGCTAGAGCAATTCGACAACATAAGAAACTCAAAGGGATACAAATTGGAAAGGAAGAAGTCAAACTATCACTATTCACAGATGATATGATAGTATACTTAAGTGACCCAAAAAACTCCACCAGAGAACTCCTACAGCTGATAAACAACTTCAGCAAAGTGGCTGGTTATAAAGTCAACTCAAGCAAATCAGTAGCCTTCCTATACACAAAGGATAGCCTTCCTATACACAAAGCAGTCTGAGAAAGAAATTAGGGAAATGACACCCTTCACAATAGCCACAAACAATATAAAGTATCTTGGTGTGACTCTAACCAAACGAGTGAAAGATTTATATGACAAAAACTTCAGGTCTCTGAAGAAGGAAATTGAAGAAGACCTCAGAAAATGGAAAAATCTTCCATGCTCGTGGGTTGGCAGGATTAATATAGTTAAAATGGCAATCTTGCCAAAAGCAATATACAGATTCAACGCAATCCCCATCAAAATCCAAACTCAGTTCTTCATAGAGTTAGAAAGAGCAATTCTTAAATTCATCTGGAATAACAAAAAAGCCAGGATAGCTAAAACTATCATCAACAGCAAAAGAACTTCTGGGGGAATCAATATCCCGGACCTCAAGCAATACTACAGAGCAGTAGTGTTAAAAACTGCATGGTATTGGTTCAGTGACAGGGCGGCAGATCAATGGAATCGGATCGAAGACCCAGAATTGAACCCACACATCTATAGCCAATTGATCTTCGACAAAGGAGCTGAAAACATCCAGTGGAAAAAAGATAGCCTTTTCAACAAATGGTGCTGGCTCAACTGGAGGTCAACATGCAGAAGAATGAGAATTGATCCACTCTTATCTCCTTGCACTAAGCTCAACTCCAAGTGGATCAAGGACCTCCACATAAAACCAGACACACTAACACTAATAGAAAAGAAACTGGGGAAGACCCTTGAGGACATTGGCTCAGGGGGAAAATTCCTGAACAGAACACCAATTGCTTATGCTCTAAGATCAAGAATAGACAAATGGGACTTCATAAAATTACAAAGTTTCTGTAAAGCAAAAGACACTGTCAAAAGGACAAATCGGCAACCAGCAAATTGAGAAAAGAGCTTCACCAACCCCACATCCGACAGAGGGCTAATCTCCAATGTATACAAAGAACTCAAGAGGTTAGACCCCAGAAAACCAAATAACCCTATCCAAAAATGGGGTTCAGAGCTAAACAAAGACTTTTCACCTGAAGAAATTCGGATGGCTGAGAAACACCTTAAAAAATGTTCAACATCATTAGTCATTAGAGAAATGCAAATCAAAACAACCCTGAGATTTCACCTCACACCTGTCAGAATGGCTAAGATTAAAAACTCAGAAGACATTAGGTATTGGTGAGGATGTGGAGAAAGAGGAACACTCCTCCACTGCTGGTGGGACTGCAAGCTGGTACAACCACTCTGGAAATCAGTCTGGCGGTTCCTCAGAAAACTGGACATGATACTTCCGGAGGATCCAGCCATACCACTCCTGGGAATATACCCAGAAGATTCCCCAGCATGCAATAGGGATACATGCTCCACTATGTTCATAGCAGCCTTATTTATAATAGCCAGAAGCTGGAAAGAACCCAGATGTCCCTCAACGGAGGAATTGATACAAAAAAATGTGGTATATATACACAATGGAATACTATTCAGCCATTAGAAACAATGAATTCATGAAATTCTTAGAGAAATGGATGGAGCTGGAGAACATCATACTAAGTGAGGTAACCCAGTCTCAAAATAATACCCATGGTATGCAGTCACTGATAAGTGGATATTAGCCTAGAATCTTGGGACACCAAAGACACAATTCACATACCAAATGATGTCTGACAAGAAGAAAGGAATGGACACTAGTGCTGGAAAGGATCAAAGCATCAGTGTAGGGGAATACCAGAACAGGGAAGTGGGAAGGGGTGGATGAGGGAAAAGGGGGAGGGAAAAGGACATGTGGAACCTTAGGGGGGTGGGGAAACAAAAAAAGGGAAATGAAATGTAAATATAGAATATATCCAATAAAAAATTAAAAAATAAATAAACAATAAATAAAAAAATTTTTTAAAGGGAAAAAATAAAAAAATAAAAAACAAAAGAAAAGTGACACTTCATCTCAGTTTTTAATCATCTGTTTACTGGTGAATTTGCAAAGAAAAGGTAATTTAAGCATTTTCATTTCTCCTATTATAACTTAATTCTTTTTGTCTTGATCTTAATGTACCCCCTTAGTTTCCTATTTTTCCTATCTATGGAATGTTTGTATAGTAAGTGGTACTAACCCTTTAGCATCCTTGTTGTAAATATTCCTCTTATTCTAATTGATTTAGGTTATAATCTTTCCATTATTTTATGGAAACAATAAAAATACAAAACCAAAGGTTTTATACTTTAAAAAAAAAAGAAGGCGGCTCTCTGGTCACATTTCTGGAGGCTCCTTGACCTTAGAATGTTTGTGACTGTTGCCCACTGTCTCAGACAGTGGTTCTCAACCTTCCTAATGCTGTATGACACTTTAGAACAGTTTCTCATGTTGTGGTGACACTAACCATAAAATTATTTTCTTTGTTACTTCGTAACTGTAATTTTGCTACGGCTTTGCCAAATGGGGTCATGGCCTATGGGTTGAGAAACATTTATCTAGGACTTTTAGAAGAAATGTTTGGGAGTACTGCTGTCCCAAGCCCTTTGGCCCTTTCTGGCATTTGGCCCCTGCATGACCATTAAAGACTTGTGGCTGTTTGTGCTCTCCGTGGGTCTTTTGAGTGTCAATGCTGATACGGTATTTCAGTCTCAGTATCTTGCTTGACTAGAATGGCGTCTTTAACCTGTGGATCATGACCCCCTTGGGAGTCGAATGACCTGTTCATGGGGATAACCTAAGACCATCGTGGAACTCAAATATTTCTGCTTATGGTTGAGGGTCACTGCCACATGAGGAACTGTATTAAAGGATTGCAGCATTAGGATGGTTGAAAAATCACTGTTCTAGAAGCTTCCATGGGGTTGACACTCCAACCATGAACATATTACATGATTTGAAGCCGTGCTGATGTCAGTGGTTCATGCTGCTGCCAAGGACCACGTCTGGGTCTGTGATCCTACTGCAGTCAGGGACAATGTTGATGTCCATGGCCCACGTTACCACAGAATGCCATGGAGATATCTGTGGTCCGTGCTGTTGTCAAAGGTCACGTTGATCTCCTGGGCCTTGATGCTGCCGACAGCCACTTTGGTCTCTCTGGTCTGTCCCGACATTGGAAACCATTCTTAGGCCTGTGCTGATACCAGAGACCATGCTGAAGTCCATATCCGTGCTCCTGCTGACTACGAATGGCCAGGAAGCTGCTTTTGCAGTTCAGTGACTGAAGACTCACAGTTAAGAAAGAAGAACAGAGAAGGCTTCTATTACAACCCTTATACCCCTGACCCCTACCAAAATAACAGCTTAGACAGAAAACCGTCAGAGAGAACTCTTTCAAATTGCGTTAAGGATGCCCAAGTTAGCTCTCCATAGGGAGACTATGGGAAACACAAATTGGACTTAGTGTTTGTTTAGTGTTTGCTTTTGTTTGCTTTTCTTCTGGGGAAGTCATAAATGCAGAAGCTTGAGGTAGTTGGTCACATTGATTCTGTAGTCAGAGAAGAGAAGGAGAGAGAGAGAGAGAGAGAGAGAGAGAGAGAGAGAGAGAGAGAGAGATTGCACACACCAGGCATCATTTTGTGAAGATTGACAAGCAATGAAAAGACATACAAGACGGGAAGGTGGGGGAGCCTTGGAAACAATCAGGAGTTAGCTGAGGTCATTATGTGACTCTCAATGTGACTCTCAATGGCTGTAAATCCCCAGAAGGCAGAGATCCCTGTGTTACATATTTTATAACACTGAGCTTGGGGTCTTGTAAGCAGAGACCACCAAAGTGCAATGCTAACGTCTTGGAGAATAACATAATGGCTGGTGAACGGGGCGGACATGCAGCTTAGTTCGTAGAATGTTTGCCTAGCATGCTCAACACCCTGGGTTTGTTTCCCAATTGCACCACAAAGCCAGGAGAGGTGGCCACATGCCTGCAAAGGCGGCTCAGAAGTTCACAGTCGTCACCCTGGGCTATGCAGTGAGTCCAAAGACAGGCTGGGTTACAGGAGGCTTTGTCTCAAAGAGGTGGAGGAGGGAGACGACGGATAAATGGGTTAATAGCATAGCCACCAACACTGTATTTCTGTATTATCTTCCAGAGGTACACACCGTGAGACACAATCTTACTAAGATACCATCGAGGTTGTAAAAACATTTTTGGCAAAAACTAAATTGTCTGTTTCTCAAGAACCCGGACTACCATGCACTCACAGCAACAGACTAAAAACAGATTAGAGAAATGCTCTGTCACAAATAAAAGCATTACAGTAAAAAAGAAAGAAAGAAAGAAAGAAAGAAAGAAAGAAAGAAAAAAAGAAAGAAAGAAAAAGAAAGAAAAAAAGGTTCACACAGACATTTAAAAAGATTTATGCCATCGGTTGTCAGAGCATTTTCCTACTTCCCAGTGGCATTTTATGTAAAAAGTGAACTTTAAGAGAATTTTATAATTCATTCTAAACTTCATTCCATGCCTTTATTATTAACTGAGGAAATATGCAACCGTGATAAAATAGGCAGCTAACAGTGGCTGCCCGGGGATTACAAGAGCTCTATTGTATTATACAGCGTTCTTTTGCATATTCCATTCACTCAGGAGGAAGATATTCTAATTTGTAATTTCCATATGGCCACGTTACTGCATGCTCTCCAGTGATTACTGTCTGTATTTGTTTAGAACCTGTCCGTTTCTGCACAATTTAATAAGAACTTTTGACTTCCCAAACAGCCGCCAAATCTCAGATGACCGCGTTACAAATGAAAATCTAGAAGGCGGTGGGCGTTTCTCAAGACCACACGCCCAGCACTGCCACCCCTTCAGTCGCCCCCTTTCTCCCTTCCTCCATGTGCAACTATGGGATTCCATCCTGTCACACCACAATTTTTCCAGATTACCATAATCTTCAATACTCTTTGAACGCCAAAGTGGTACTTGCGGAAGATGCAGGTCTGACGAGTCTACCAACTGCTCTAAATGGCATTTGTGAATTTATGTGGCGGTGAAGAGAGGCGACTTTCGAAGACGCCATGCTGTTTCCAGGACACTTAAAGTGCGAGCTGTATCAAACAGTTTTCAAGAATTATTAAGTCGAAGAGATTCTATTTGGATTTTGTTTGCACTCACGGTGTTCTCAGCCCCTTCCCAGTACCAGTGCAGCGAGGTTTCCTCGGCAGACCACTGACTTCCGCTTTCCTCATCGAGTGGTTCCTCAGATTTGGTTTACAATTAGCTCCCACAGCACGTCACTCGGGAGAGTCCGTTTGATTCCGCCCAGTCTGCAAGTATTCACTGAATGAAGCTTTGGACCTGGGCTATAAATATTCTTTTCTGAAATACTCCGAGCTGCTGCTTTCTTGATCCCTCCAAGAGTTTGTTTTCAACGCTTCTCTTTAGTCCACCCCTGAGAACAGAGATTAAAAGGTTGTTAGGTCTTTGCTTTTTAAACAGTTTATTTTTCTTACCTGTTAGAGTTGTTATTGACCAATTTTTGTGTGATCAAAACTGCACCAAGGAACTAATATATGTAGTCAATCATAATAATGATGGTAGAAATTTAGAAGTTTCAAAATGATCTCTGTGCTTACCACACAGCCTTTTATGCATGTGTTTAAAGAGAGGCCAGCTATACTGAACTCTGCAGTTAGACCACGTTTCTGCACTCCAGTTATTAGCTGATCTCTACGAACGATTCATTCACTCTGACAGTTTACTCCTCTGACGGTGGCAATAATAAAGAAAGCCACAAAAGGCTGCTGGAGGATTACGTGAGATAATCCCTGCTATAAATTGGGGTGAGCTGGCAAATCCAGGGGTCCTCAGTCTTAGAAGGGTTATTAGGCTGAACGCTGGATGCAGATCTGGGTTAATGCTAACCCAAAGGCTTCCATTTCTGAAAAGATCCTGGTTGTGTAGAAGTGCTCAGCCCTCCAGAATGGTAAGAATGTAGAGTGATCCCAGGCAGGGGCTCCCTCTCTCTTTAATCATGTCAGAGCCCAGACAGTCCACATCTACTGCATACTAATACTTCCTGGTAGAGGTGCTAAGGGCCACCATATTAAAATTAAAAGTGGGCTGGAGAGGTGACTCAGCAGTTGAGAGCATAGGTCTCTTATCCAGAGGGCCTGGGGTTCAATTCCCAGCACCCACACAGCAGCTTGTAACCAGCTGTAACTCCAGTCCCAGGAGATCTGCCTGCTTCTGGCATCTGGGTACCAGGCACATACTTGATGCATAGACACACATACAAGCAAAGCACCCAGACACATAAAAGTAAATAAATAATCGATTAACTAAAAAATTGTTAAATGAAGTAAATTTTAAAGTCTGTTTTGGCTACATGTGTTTCTGCGGTTGATGGGAAAAGAGTGTTTTGGTCTAAATCGGCTGCCCTATTTATGAATGGGCTGGCTTCTTCCTTCCTCTCTGACTTTTCAGTGTGTGCGAGGGCTTTGCTATTGCTTTTTACTTGTCTTTATTTTCAGTGGTT
This sequence comes from Apodemus agrarius, assembly GCA_964023405.1. Classification (NCBI taxonomy): domain Eukaryota; kingdom Metazoa; phylum Chordata; class Mammalia; order Rodentia; family Muridae; genus Apodemus; species Apodemus agrarius. The sequence goes on along the minus strand of OZ030019.1, from coordinate 73,701,656 downwards.
GGCGAAGAAACTGTGGCCTGTGCCTGATTTTTAAAAATGTTGTCATGCTTATGGCCTTGAAGCACCATGGTACAATTTCAGCATCTGATTTTTCTGATTACAGGCATAGAACACTATTCAGAGAGAGGGTTGTGGTCATGACTGGAGGATGTTACTAAAGTCAGACTGGAAGAAGAAGAAGAATCTGTCATGAGACCAGTTCTTTGAAAGCAGGTCCACGTGGCATCCACCTTTCTTTCCATCAATGCTTTCTAGAAGATGGATAAGCCATTTTCTTATGAGATGGCTCTTTTCGAGAGCACTAGCAGACATTAGTGATGTGATTATTTTAGACTAGAAATGGGTTGTGTTAGCTTTAGTGTCTGTCTCCCAGGACAGTTCAATGACTCAGAAAATGAAGCAAAACTATTTCTACATGAAAAGATCTCGACCTTTGGAGACTTGAGTTCTAATACTGCTTTTCTTCCATACGCCCTACATTACATGCACTGTAAGCACTGGGAAGAAGGAAAAAAAAAATCCAGAGCAAATGGGTAGGAAATGAAGTCAGGAAGAGGCTGCACTTTAAAGAGGGCCAAGTCTCCGAGCACAGCCTTGCGCAGGGGGATGCCAGGCACAGGTAAATACTTGCTGAGGTCCAGGCACATTATCAGCATGCATTCTATTCTACCCCATCTCTCCGGAGCTGGAGGAAGATGACGCGCGATGACTCGGACTTACATACTCGGTCCTTGTGAAGAGATTTCATTGTCGCTTGGGTTTCCCAGTGCCACGGGCTGCCAGTTTCTCTACTGTCTTGTTCCTTATGCAAATCTGGCCACATCTGAAGTCTCTCTTTAAAAAACAAACAAACAAACAAACAAACATCATTATTGCCGGGGTGACCGTGCTACCAGAGGACCCACAAAAGCACTCACTTTAGCCTTTTTTCCCAAGAACTCATTCTCCGTAATTTGTTATGGGCTTGCTTCCCAGAAGCGTTCCTCACCGAATGACATAAAGGGGGGGTCGCGTTCCAAGTGATGCGTGGAGACTCACTTGCTGAAACAGGGCTAGCACTGCTAATGTGACTCATGTGGCATGTGACAGGGTGACGATTTTAGACTGCACAGAAGTTGACACTGCAAATGTCAACAAGTATTCAGCGTCAGCATACCTGTTTTTTGAACTGAGAAAATATAGTCCGAGGGGCTGGGATACACTGGAAATAGGTGCCCATGTGCATGACCCAGGGTCTCTAGAGAAACCGTCAACAGAATGAGGAATATGTGTTATGAAACGGGATGTGTTAGCGTAGCTTACATGAGAAAGTCTGGGTAGTTCAACAGGGCCAGATGCATGTGGGGGAAGCTGAGAACCCAGTGCATATCCAGTCCACAAAGCTGGATGCTTCATCAGTTCCAAAGGGGCTGAGGGTCTGGAGGACTCCCAGACAGCCGCTGCCCTTTAGTTCCCACTGAAAGGCCAGCGAAGCCGAGTCCTGATGCCAGTGGAGGGTGGTGTTGCTAGTGGTAGCGGAATCAGAACAGACATGCGCAATGAGCAAAGGAGGAGGGTGACGGAGTGCTGGCTGCCCTTTGGGTCTCAGGATGCATGAACTGCATCTTCCTGGCCGAGCATCTTCCTTCAGTCAATCACAATGGGCCCATGGGTGTTTCGTAGCTGATTCCAGACCACGTCAATATTAACCACCACACCTTAGTGTGCCTAGAGGTAAGAAGACAGACTCTCCTATTCTCATCGGGACAAAGTCCTATTATTTCTGTGAAGAAACAGTTTGATCTTAAAGTATAATAGAAATGAGGAACCTTGAGATATTGACTATTGATTTACTTGAAGCATCGCTTGTATCGCCTGCTTGCCAAGCACAAGCTCTCTGGCCACCTGGAGGAGGATGACCTGGCGGAGTGACTGTGACAACGAGCCGTTCCCTTGAAGAAGCTGCTCGCGGCCAGGAAAGCGTCTGTGAAATCTTTCCTGCTTGCCCATCCCACCTGGAGGTTTTAGAGTTCCGAATGAGAATGCAAACTGAGCCTGGGGTGGCAGCCTCTCGGAGCTGTCCTGGCTTTGCTCCTCGGGTGACATCTCCCCCTCCACTCTCATCGCTCCTGCTTATTCCAGAAAGATCCCCAGCAGTCTACTTGTTCCGCACCGCGTTCGTCATGTTCCGCCACGCTTCTCACGCTTTCAACGATGCTGCTTTTAATATTAGTCGTTTAACGGTTCCTGGGGACAGAATGTGACCTTGGCGAGAAAGGCACTCAGCTCGTTCAGGCCTCGTTACATCTGTAAAGGAGCAGTGGAAACGTGGGAAAGAATTCGGCTCGGCGTACTCTGTGACATAGGATTGTGGGGTCGAAGATTTGATGCCACCTGGAACCGGTTCTCACAGGGCTTCTTGTACCGTATGAGAGTCATTGTAAACAGTAAGTGGGTAGCTCGGGCATAGTGGTATGAACAATGCCAACATGGATGGATGGCTCTTAGCACACAGATAGCCTCTTTCCTGCCATAGCATATGGACGGGAAAGGGGAAACGTAGAGATGGATGTTAAAGTTACTTCTGTAGCTTCCAAAACTACAGCGAGGATCTGAAGACACAGTTTAATCGACAAAGTGTTGGAAAGGCAAGCAGGAGGGTGTGAACGTGAATGTCAGAATCCACATAAGAACACGGATGTGGCCACACCGTAATCCCAGTGCACAGATGCGGCCACACCGTAATCCCAGTGCACGGATGTGGTCACACCGTAATCCCAGTGCATGGATATGGCCACACTGTAATCCCAGTGCACGGACACGGTCACACTGTAATCCCAGTGCACGGACGTGGTCACACCGTAATCCCAGTGCTGAGGAGACAGACGGATCTCGGGCCTCCTGACCCCCAGCCTAGCCTACTTAGCGAGTTCCAGGCCAGCAGGATGCTGTCTAAATGGATTCATGGTGGACAGTCCCTATGAATCAACACTGGGGATTGGCCTTTTGCCTGTACATGCACACACGTGTGTGTGTGTATGTGTGTGTGTGTGTGTGTGTGTGTGCAATTATTATTTATTGGTAAGAACATTTTTAAAAATACAAATACATTTTCTATCTATGCAGACTATAAATGATGATTATAACTTTTTAATTCAAGAATAAAGCTGGAATTTTTTTATGTTTTTAGGCTCTTGAGTACAAATATCAATTTTAGGATAGATGATAGAGTGCTTTATCCAAATTGACAAAATTGATGGACTGGGTCTTAAGTGTATCTTATACTTTATAAATTACACAATTGTAATAACTGTGCTCAATTTATATTTGAGAGAAAAGAGCCTTTTTATTGGACAAAAAGGGGAAATGTTGTGGGCTGCCCTGCTGCTGTTGGTATTTTGATGCTAATTCTGCTTTCTCAAGAGAGGCCGCCCTGATGGGTCTCATACTTAGGTGATGTCATGTGAACCTTCTCCCCATTTTAACTGGTCAAAGAAAAGATAGAGCCTGTGATTGGGCAGTGGAAGGAAAAGATGGGGCTGGAGGTCTTAGAGAGGAGGAACACGGGAAGGAGGAGAGGAGGTGGAGGAGACAGAGGAAAGACTGGAGGAAGAGGAAGAGGAAGGAAGAGAGTAGAACCACGTGGCTCAGAGAAGCCAGAAGTAGCGCAGGATCTCATGGCTGGGGGATGGACTAGTGTAGAGAGAAATCTGATCAATCTAGGCACGCAGCTTATAAGTATTGTGACTGAGTTGTGTGGTTTTTGCACAGGCTTATTGGAGTTGGGATTTACTACAACATACAGACATTTGTTTCCAACACAAAGGGATGACACTGTAATGTTATCATATGGTACTCTGCTCCTAAAGTGATAGTTTACTAATGTAGTAAATTCAATAAAGAAAAGTTGATCCTTGTTAATAGCAGTAGAGTTTCACTATAGATCTATATTGGTTTTTATTTAAACATTTTCTCTGCTTTCAACAATGCTTCCGTTAGCATCCACCACACATACCTGCTATATACATGTGAACTTTCAATTCTTGAATTTGTTTTTGACTTAATATCTATAGGTATGATAAAAACCGAAGTGTCAGAATGAATGCCATTTTGAAATATTTTTGCTCCAGTATTTAAGTCTTTTAATGTTTCCTGGTAAAATTTTAAGCAAAAATGGAAATATTGACCCAGTCTAACAGGCAAGAGCTCAATCGTCTCATCCTTGTGTGTGTGTGTGTGTGTGTGTGTGTGTGTGTGTGTGCGCGCGCGTGTACACATGTGTTTGTGTGTTAGTGTCTGCAAGTTGGTTTCCTTTTAGTGCTGTTGCCTGCTTCATGCTTCAGGGTAGCTCCTGACCCTCACTGTCATTACTGACGTGAGCTGTCACGCCCAGGTTTATGTGGGGCCTGAGGATTTGAACTCAGGTCCGAACACTGGCAAAGCAAGCACTTCTTGCTCACTGAGCCATCTCTCCCGGTCAGCCATCTCATCTAACAGGCTCATAGTCTCATCCACTGGCCTTGTTTACAGTGATTCATTTTACATTGTCTGGCTACCAACACTTAAGTTACACTTTACTCTTAGTCAGTTGGGTGGAAGATATAAAAATTGTGACTGCTTAATTTGCATTTTCAATATTAAAATTTATTTCTACTTGTTTCCTGAATATTAATATTTTTTTTCTTCTCTGAATTTCCCAATCATGCATTTTACGAAGCGTTTTACTTTGCTCTGGGAAGTTCACGGTTTTACTTGCTGAGAATGACTTTTGAATTCTAGCTAGGCCTGCAGACAAAGCTACTTGAGAGGGTGAGACTGAAGAACCACTTGAAGCCAGGAGTTTGAGGCAGACTTGGACAATTTAGAGTAAGCCGTTCTAAAGTGAAGGACAGACATTAATTTTGCTCGTTAATTTTTGTGCTGGTTGGGTTTTGCACTTGATACAAGCTTGAATCATCCAGGAGCTCCGACTGTGAAATTTGTCTCCATCAGATTGGCCTATGGGCTAGTCTTTGGGAGACATGTTCCTAATGGTTAATAAGCATAAGAAGGGCCAGCCCGCTGTGGGTAGTGCTGCCCCTGAGCACCGAGGTCCAGCTCATATAAGGAAGCAAGCTAAGCGAGCCTTGAGGAGCAAGGCAGCAAGCAGCTCCCCTCCATGGCTGCTGCCTCCACCCCTTGTCTGGACTTTACTCAACGATGGGCTATGATCAGAAAGTATGAGACAATAAACCTTATCCCCACGTCGCTTTCAGTCGTGGTGTTTATCACAGCAATAGAAATCAAACTAGAACAGACTTGCTATTGCAGAATGAGCCGTTGGCTGTGGCGGATTTTGACCATGCTGGTTTGAGGGAAGGTTGTCAAAGACTTTGGTACCTCGGGCTGGCGTGGCTGTTGAGTATTCCAAGCTTAATGGGCTGTTCTGCGGAAGCTTGGAGGAGGCTGCGGAAGGAAATGCAGACAGTGGAGGCCTGCCTGGCTTGTGGAGTCTCAGGGGCAAGTGTGGAGTCCCTCAAAGACTGTGTCGGGGCTATTTGTGTGAAGCAAGCCACTCTGATCTCCACTGGGACAGTAGACGCTGGTGGACAGGGACCAGCACCAAGACCAGCATAAACTCCCTCTTCCTCGGTTTGCTTCTTGTCAGACATTTGGTTAGAGTAACAAGAAAAGTAACTGATGCATGGGCAACCTCCAGGAGACTGATCCCAGCGGGTCTCGCTTTCTCACAAGAGCTCTCTGACTTGTGGTACCAGCATATTCCCCTACTCATCGTCTAAGCCAATGTTCCTGTATTGGTATTTTATTATGTCAATAATTGCATGTATGCACATCATGTGCACATGCAACACTCTCTTTCTCTCTCTCTCTCTCTCTCTCTCTCTCTCTCTCTCTCTCTCTCCCCTTCTCTGTCTCTCTGCTTTGATTTTTAGGGCAAGGGTCACTTGCCAGGAGTCATTTCTGTTGGTATTTTCCCACTCTGTCTGCCAGGTCCTTTCTCCATAGTTTCTGCATTTATAGTAGCCGTGAGCACAACGTTATTGTTCCTCCTAAGGTGGTTAGTCCAGCCGACCCTATTCAGTAGGTATAAACCCATACCCTGCTTGGCAGATACAAACTGTTATCCTATCCTATGAATGAATGATTCCTAGGTTCATTATGCGACAAGTTAGCATTACCGTGTGTATTAAATGTTTCATAAAACATTTTCATTTCAGCTTATGGGGATGAACTCCACAGGACTGTTAGGGCTGAGTGTGTCTAAGTGAACTCAGGCCATTCACACGCTAAGGTTGCCTGCTTTAAGCGGGTCCAGTTGATGAGTGGTCCATGAGCCTCCATTCTTACTGTCGTGACTTCAAAAGGAATGGATCGATTTGTGGTGATAAGTATTAGCATTGTTTGTGAGTTACATAGAACAAGACAGGTGTGTGCCCACACTTACACCATTTCAAATGCCTTGCTCTGCCACTGGGATGTATGAGAAAGCAAAGGGAACAATATGCAAAACTTTTTTTTTCAAAACATTTGCAAAAAATATGGGAGGCTTTACTATGTGGGAGAGACATTTAGAAATGTCAGCTAGCCAAGTGTTTGGGGAATTGTAACTTAAATGGACCCTGCGCCAATATAAATGTTCATCTGGGTTTAAACAACTCATTTTTAAAATAGCTCAAATATCACAAGAGTTATTGTCATTTCCAGAACAAGCCTTAGTGACACCTGCTGTTTGGTAACATGGAGACACTTTTTTTTTTTTAAATGACGATATCTTTGTGTGTTTAAACTTGGACACATCTTCACTATGTAAACACACAAGACCAATAGATGAACTCAGTAAGATATATTTGAGCTAGAAAGGGGGGTGGTCTGTGCAGACCAGAAATGGTACAGAAGACAAAATGTCGGTTCAGCAGTGGGCTGGGAAGCAGCCCTGTAGCCCAGACGAAAGCACTTCCTTGGACTGAATACCACAGAACGGCCTTCATGCAAGTGCTTTGCAAAATAACGTTATTGTCAAAGTCTCCCACAGATATGCTGGGCTCTGGAGTTATAAGTAGAACCTTAGTTCTGATGGTGGCAAGTGTTTCGGGAGAGCTGGGGTGAGGAGCCAGGATCACAGCTTTACCCGTGAGCATTAAGGTAAGATTTCTCCAACTGTAAAAATCTGACTGGGGCTGGTGAGATGGCTCAGTGGTTAAGAGCATTGACTGTTCTTCCAAAGGGCCCAAGTTCAAATCCCAGCAACCACATGGTGGCTCACAACCATCTGTAATGAGATCTGATGCCCTTTTCTGGTGTGTCTGAAGACAGCTATAGTGTGCTTACATATAATAATAATAAATCAAGCCGGGCGGTGGTGGCGCACGCCTTTAATCCCAGCCCTTGGGAAGCAGAGGCAGGCGGATTTCTGAGTTCGAGGCCAGCCTGGTCTACAGAGTGAGTTCCAGGACAGCCAGGACTACACAGAGAAACCCTGTCTCAAAAAACCAAATAATAATAATAATAATAATAATAATAATAATAATAATAAACCTTAAAAATAAAAAAATAAGCTAAATGTTTAATAAAAAATCTGAATTTCAGACAGAGCCATCATCTTTCAGTGAGTAATTCATCAAAAGGACAAACACAAGGAGAAAGAGGAGAGGCCTTTTTTTAAAAGGTGGAATTGGTCCTTTGGTCATGTCTAAGGACTGGAGGGTAGACGACAGACACCGTGTATTCCAGACCACGGATACTGTTCCAGCAGCAAAGCTGGAAGAGTCTGTCGAGGTGACACCGTAGAGCTGTGGGCTGAGCCATCCCCTCATTACCAGGCGTTACCCACTGCTTCTGCTTTGAGGTTTTGACATTGGTGTATGAACTGGCCCTGCTCCAGCTTTGCCTGTATGTGCAGGGCTTTATTTTAACATATTTATTCATTTATAATATCATGCACATATTGTCTTAGTTAGGGTTTTATTGCTGTGAACAGACGCAAGTCTTATACATGGTCAATGCAAGTCTCATAAAGGACAACATTTAATTGGGACTGGCTTACAGATTCAGAGGTTCAGTCCATTATCTTCAAGGTGGGAGCATGGCAGCATCCAGGCAGGCATGGTGCAGGAGGAGCTGAGAGTTCTACATCTTCATCTGAAGGTTGATAGCAGAAGACCGGCTTCTAGGCACCTAGAATGAGGGTCTTAAAGCCCACACCCACAGTGACACACTTTCTCCAACAAGGCCACACCTATCCAACAGGGCCACACCTTCTAAAAGTGCCACTCCCTGGACCAAGCATATACAAACCATCACACAAATGGATAAATGAACTTTTATCATATTCTTAAAATTATCCTCTCAAGCCCTCCCCCACCCGCCAAATCCTTTCTTCTTTCCCAGGAAGTTCCTCTCCTGTTTTCATGTCTTAAGAGAAAATCCCATGTGAACCAATGAATTTAATCAGAGTTGTCTGCATGAGCACAGATGGTGACTTCCTTCGGGAAAGGTAACTTTTCCGTGCCTCCACCACCTTGGAAGGTGACTGCCCACTCCCTCACTGGCCACTGATTCTGACTGGTGAGCGACACTGCTGCTTGTGGACAGAAAAAAAGGTGCACAGAAAAATCACAGGGCAACATTCTATGCAACTATGCAAATCTGGGACAGGTCTGCCAACGGAATAGATACACAAGTCATGACACATATTTATGAGTTTAGGCTATAGCGAAAACAAATCAATGGCTTAAATCAATGACTTAAAGGCGTGGATAAACGTCATATTTGCAAAGCTGAACAGAAGAAGCCAACTGAAGCCTAGTGTACAAGCAACATGATGAAATAACACTAAAGAGCATTTTGAAGAACCACAAAAGTAGAATTCACTATTAAGTTTACATTGAAATGCAGTGATGTAAAAACCATGCTTAGGAAACTCTAACACCCAATCAGAATAGTGGTTGTTTTATTCCCAAGAAGAAGGAAGGAGAGGAGGCTGGTCCTGAAAAGACTGGTTCCAGTTTTGTAAGAGAGTACCAGAACACAGAAAGGGTTGGGGGGGGTGATTGGGGAATGTGCTGGAGGGGAGGAGAGGACTTATGGGACACATGGTTAGGGGGGAACTGGGAAAGGGGAAAGCCTTTGGAATGTAAACAAAGAATATAGAAAATAAAAAAAAAGAAACACAAGGAAGAGAGAATGAGGGAGAAATAGGAAGTTTGACCTATGAGATAAAAATATAGAAATCTGAAGCAAGTACAGTGAAATGCTAAGTTCTTTAGCGGCCGGGTAAGCATGCCTGTGCATTTGCCATGTTGTGTTGGATTATTCATAGGCTTGTTCGAGCATTTACAAAAAAGAAGTGCTGGCCAATATTGCCCAAATGACCCTAGCCAAAGCAAATGGGCCACAAATTAAAACCAAAACTCATGAATCTAGGGAAGGGGAGGGGAGAGAGAAGGGGACTTCACGGGGGAGAAGAGAGAGAGAAGTTAAGAGGATGGAGATCTTAGAACAAATCCTACACTCACATGAGATCGTATATGAGTGTAGAATGTGAGGCAAAGAATGAAATTAGTTGATCAAAATAAAACACATTAAAGATAATAGTGCTAATATTTAAGAATATTAATGCTGCCTCTCAGAGGATGATCGCAGAATACCACTGCGTCTTTCAAATAGTATACATGACTTAATTTCAATATTGTATTCTAAATACAAATGCAAACATGATGAAATTATAATTGAACATAATGAGATAATGGGCAGGTTAATCACACTTTTGCTTTCCAAATGTTCCGCAGTATCAACATATTACTCTAATAATCAGAGACTACTTTAGAATTTTTCACCTCTAACCTAAGTCTTAATTCAGAAAAGACTTGTATTATGAGTGCCCCAATTACTGGGGGCTGGTGGGTTTCCCAGGTCTGCTGAGTTATGCCAGAATATTTCATTATTGTTTGCATGTTGTGTGACTATGTTAATAGCTGCTTTTAAATGCTTATATTTCATTAGAATTTCCTAGAAAGGGGGCCCCAAGGAAAAGCTTCTAAGTTGAGGGGAGGAAGTAATTTCAGGTGGAGAAGGTAGGCATGGAAGGTCAGAAAATGAATGGAAATGGTGTGTTGTAAGGTTAGGCATGATTCCAAGAGATGGGAGTCATGCTTGTGACTTGCTGAACTGTGCAGAGCAGCAATATGAGGAAAAATCCTTCTGGAGGAGAGCTTTGTCAATATTACCTACATGTCCCTGAAGAACGTTAAGGGAAACATCTTAAACATTTCCAAGTTCTGTCAACTGAAACACCCCCTTACTTCATATGGAACTAAAGATTTGGACAGTCAGATAGATACATGGGCTCTGAAAGCCAGTGGTTGTGGTTCTTACGATGGACGATGACCACGGAGCAGGTGCCTCTGGCTCTCCCCTCCGTGCAATATTTATCCCTGGGCACCTGAGTATTTGCCCCATTGCAGTGCCCTGGCCACCTTGGGCATGGCTTCATTCATACCCATCTTACAGGTACCACCAACTTAATAGGAAGACATAAAAAGAAGATGGAAATGCCAGTGTATTGATGCTGAAGTCAAAAGCTAGAAGTGGGTATGGTAGTAGAGATGTCACGTCATTAGGCCTGAAGCACTCCCTGCTCCGTGTAATGATACAGTTCATAGTTATTGGTTGTCTTGATATCTAGGTTGGCCACAATGTTTGTGGACATCATGGCAGCTGTGTCTGACTCATAAGAATATCAGCGAAATACATCATGTCAGAGGCAGTAGGCAACATCCACCAATATTTAGAGTCATGCCACATGACTAAAGATTTAAGAATCCTGTGGATTGTTCCAAAAGCTCCCCTCCAAAGAATATGCTGTGCTTCCAATCTTTTGCTTATGCCAAAGGGATGATATGTGGCTGACATTAATCTAGTAATGCAGCCAAAGACAGCCCACAACTCTCGAAGCTCTGACTCCACCTCTGGGGAAGTAGGGTGGTTCAGATGAGGTTTAATTATTATACTGAAACTGGATTCCGAAAATTCGTTATGTCTTCTGTGCTAAGAATCACACAGCATTTATTTCGTGTCTAATCCTATTAACCCTGTAAACATGCATAACATTTTACCTTTCATAGAAAACCGAAATTGTGTGTTATATAACTGGAAGGGGATAGAATAAGCACTTGGAGTCAGTGGAATGTGAGATACGTATGCATGCTTTCCCCTTACTCAACATTATCTGTCTTTGAGTTCTCTCTCTTCATATGACCCCATATTATGTGTGTGTGGATATGTGTGTATGGTGTGTGTACACTATGCAGGCATACACACATACGTACATATTTATTCGCCTGCATATAATGTATATACATATATATGCTTAATATTTGCATATATGCTTACATGTGTAGGATGTGTATATATATATATGTATGTATACAACACACACACACACACACACACACATACACACACACACACACACACAATTCTAAGACTTCCAAGCCAAAACCCATTATTAAAACAGAACAAGTCTTTCATGGAGTGAGGAGGCACAGCAGTGGTGTCATTGTATGTGCCCCAACATTATACTGACAAGGCAAAGCTTACATACCTGCTACACATGACACTAAACAAAACTTTGACATTTCAAACTGTCTCAGTCAGGGTTTCTATTCCTGCACAAGCATTATGACCGAGAAGCAAGTTGGGGAGGAAAGGGTGTATTCCGCTTACACTCCCACATTGCGTTCATCACCAAAGGAAGTCAGGACTGGAACTCAAGCAGGTCAGGAAGCAGGAGCTGATGCAGAGGCCATGGAGGGATGTTCCTTACTGGCTTGCTTCCCTGACTTGCTCAGCCTGCTCTCTTATAGAACCCAAGACTACCAGCTCAGGGATGGCACCACCCACAAGGGGCCCTCCCACCTTGATCACTAATTGAGAAAATGCCCCACAGCTGGATCTCATGGAGGCATTTCCCCAAGTGAAGCTCCTTTCTCTGTGATAACTCCAAGTTGACACACAAAACCAGCCAGCACACAAACAAACGACATTCAACAGAGATGTGCGGTGACCTGTGCTGGGACCAGTGTCGTGAACATATCCTCATGGAACTACTCAGACAACTCGTCGTGACTCAGGTGATATTCTCACCTCACTCATCTTCACATGGAATCACCCATGGTTATCTTCACACAATCAGCATGTGTGTGTGTGTGGGGGGGGAGTTAATGTTGTTATTGATTATTTTATTTATTTACATTTCAAGTGCTATCCCCTTTTCCAGTTTCCCCTCCACAAGTCCCCTATGCCCTCCCCCTCCCCCTGCCTCTCTATGAGGGTGCTTCCCCACCTGCCCACCCACCCCTGCCTCAGTGCTACCCTGGGAGCCTCCACAGGACCTAAGGGGCTCCCCTCCCAGTGATTCCAGATAAGGCAATCCTCTGCTGCATATCCAGCTGGAGCCATGGGTCCCCACCCCCATGTGTTCTCTTTGGTTGGTGGTTAGTTGTTTGGAGCTTTGTGGGGGGGGGTGGGGGAGTTCTTGTTGGTTGATACTGTTGTTCTTCCTATGGGATTACAAACCCCTTCAGCTCCTTCAGTTCTTGCCCTAACTTCTCCATTGGGGTCCCTACACTCAGTCTGATGGTTGGCTGCATACATCCGCATCTGTATTGGTCAGGCTCTGGCAGAGCCTCGCAGGGCACAGCTATACCAGGCTCCTTTGGTCAGCAAGCGCTTCTTCGCATCAGTGATAGTCTGCGTTTGGTGTCTGCAGATGGAAAGGATCCATTGTGGGGCATCCTCTGGATGGCCTTTCCTTCAGCCTCTGCTCTACTCATTGTCCCTGCATTTCCTTTTGATCAGTTTGAATTCTGGATTAATATTTCTGAGGTGGGTGGGTGGCCCCATTCCTCAACCAGGGGCTGTGCTTATCCATTGGATATGGTCTCTACAGTTTCTATCTCCCCTTTGTTGGGTATTTTGGCTAAAATTCTCCCTGTTGGGTTCTGGGAACCTCTTGGGTCTCTGGCATCTGGGACTTTCTAGTGGCTACGCCCAGTTCCCCTCCCCCACTGCTGCACACTTCCTTTCAAATTCCTGACCCACTGTACTTCTCCTTTATCTCGAGTATCTGAACTGGCTTATGCCCTCCCCCTCCTCTCTCTCTCCCAGATCCCTTTCTCTGTCTACTTCCTGAGATTCTTTTCTTCCCCCTTCTGAATAGTAGCATCCACACTTTGGTGTGATCGTCCTCCTTCTTTGGTTTCTTATGGTCTGTGAGTTGAATCGTGGATATTCTGAGCTTCTTTTTGGCTAATATCCACTTATCAGCGAGTGCATACCATGTGTGTTCTTTTGTGACTGGGTTACCTCACTCAGGATAATATTTTTCAAGTTCCATCCATTTGCCTAAGAATTTCATGAAGTCATTGTTTTTAATAGCTGAGTAGTACTCTGTTGTGTAAATGTTCCACATTTTCTGTATCCATTCCTCTGCTGAGGGACATCTGGGTTCTTTCCAGCTTCCGGCTATTATAAATAAGGCTGCTATGAACATAGTGGAACATGTGTCCTTATTACATGTTGGAGTATCTTCTGGGTATATGCTCAGGAATGGTATGCTGGGTCCTCAGGTAAAACTATTTCCAATTTTCTGAGGAACCGTGAGACTGATTTCCAGAGTGGTTGTACTAGATTGCAATCCACCAGCAATGGAGGAGTGTTCTTTCTCCACATCCCTGCCAATATTTACTATCACCTGAATTTTTGATCTTAGCCATTCTGCCTGGTGTGAGGTGGAATCTCAGGGTCATTTTGATTTCATTTCCCTGATGACTAAGGATGTTGAACATTCCTTTAAGTGCTTCTCAGGCATTCAAGACTCCTTAGTTGGGAATTTTCAGTTTAGCTCTGTACCCATTTTTAATAGGGTTATTTGGCTCTCTGGAGTCTACCTTCTTGAGTTCTTTGTATAGTTTAGATGTTAGCCCTCTATCAGATGTAGGGTTGGTAAAGATCTTTTCCCAATCTGGTGGTTGCTGTTTTGTCCTATTGACAGTGTCCTTTGCCTTACAGAAGCTTTGCAATTTTATTAGAATCTTTTGCATTTACCGATTCTTGATCTTAGAGCCTAAGTCATTGGTGTTCTGGTCAGGAAATTTCCCTTGTGCCCATGTGATTAAGGTTCTTTTTCTTCTGTTAGAGTCACCATACCTGGTTTTATGTGTAGGTCCTTGATCAACTTGGACTGGAGCTTTGTACAAGGAGATAAGAATGGATTGATTTGTATTCTTCTGCATGCCAACAGCCAGTTGAAGCAGCACCATTTGTTGAAAATGCTGTATTTTTCCACTGGATGGTTTTGGCTCCTTTGTCAAAGATCAAGTGATCATAGGTGTGAGGGTTCATTTCTGGATCTTCAGTTCTATTTCACTGATTTTTCTGCCTGTCTCTGTACCAATACCATGTGTTGTGTTATTATTATTATTGTTGCTCTGTAGTAGAGCTTGAGGCCAGGATCACAATCAGCATTTTAAAAATATGCTCTCTAAATCTCTAGTAAGCACTGTGACTTCTCATAGACTTAGAACAGTTGTACCACAAACCTCAGAACATAGGAGAAGCTTCTAGTGAACCGAAAGCTGTACACGGTCTGGCTAAGTAGAAGAAAGAAATTTAAAAATAGGGCTCTCATGACAACATGAAAAAATACCTTTGCTTTGATTTATTCAATTTAGAAATTTGGAAGTGTTCATATAGTCAGTGTTTAAATTTGTTTTCAAGGATATTCAAGTCCAAATAGAAATATGATGGCTATGTTTATTCAGATGTACTGTCCTCTATCTGCTGCTGGTATTATTGGGGAAAATGAATGTTTCTTCTTGTGCTTTCTAAGCTTTGCTTTTGGTGTGAAAATTTTGAATTTTTAATAACAGTAATTAACAAACAAACAAAAACACCTCATGTGAGCCGGGCATGGTGGCACACACCTGTGACCAGCACTCAGAAAGCTGGGACAGAAGGATTTCGAGTTTGAAGGTGGTTTGAACTGCAAAGTAAGAACTTATATTAATAGCCTACTTTTTTAGCCGGGCGGTGGTGGCTCACGCCTGTAATCCCAGCACTCTGGGAGGCAGAGGCAGGCGGATTTCTGAGTTCGAGGCCAGCCTGGTCTACAGAGTGAGTTCCAGGACAGCCAGGGCCATACAGAGAAACCCTGTCTCGAGAAAAACCAAAAAAAAAAAAAAATAGCTTACTTTTTTAAAGCATTCACAATTAAAAGAGAAGGAAAATTTATATATGTGATATTTGACTGTCATCAGGACTAAAAATGAATTTAAACTGCAGTGAGTTACTTGAGATTGGATAGAAGGATTGACTCAGTGACTGTCCACTTCCATTACCCAGGGGCCTAAGCCTCTTTTAGCTTCTCCATCTCCTTGTGTAGAGGAAAAGAAGGGGAATTCTCTTGGCATGAGATCTCAGGGCTGGGGTACCACAGCAACAGGCTGTTTTTCTCTTCTGACTTGGATACTCAAGACCTAGTTGTGACAGTAATTCATCCAATGTATCAATGCGGTGATTAAATTAGGCTTCCTTTTAATAGAAAGCAATCTTATTTCCAAAGTGTCAGGCACCCCTAGAAAATGAAAGATGGTTGAAATTGGAAAAGCCAGGAACCATATGAAAGCAAGCAATACTATTTTTATGTGCATGAGTGTGCGTGTTCGCATGTATGTGCACATGTATCTGCTTGTGTGGAAGTCAGAGGACGAGCTCTGCAATCATGCTCAGGATGTTTGTCTTCTTTGAGGCAGCGTCTCTCACTGGATTAAATAGTCATTGGCCAGTGAGCCCTGGGGATCCGCCTGTGTCCATCTCCACAGACCTGGGACGCCAAGCCTGCACTCTAGGTATTTTTAGTTGGATTCTCAGTGTGTAACTTGGTTCATCAAGACCACAAGACAAGCACTTTCACCAATCATTCCCACAGCCCCATAGCACTGTTTGGCCACACCTAGGGAGGGGTCTTTGGCTCTATCAGGAAGCTAGCTAACTAGTTAAGCTTGGGTCTACGGATGAGCAAGGGAGCACTGGTTTCAGCAACAAGTTCCTGCCTAGATTTCCCTTAATGGTGGACTGTGACCCGGAAGTACAAGCCAAATGAATCTTCTCCTCCTGTAAGTTGTTTTGGGTTAGCTTTTTATCAAAGGAACGGGGATGAAATTAGAACTGACACACATTGCCTGAGTAAAAGTCTATAACAACAGGGTGATTTTGAGAGCTATGGTTCTAACCAACTTAACAACAGGTTCTATAACAAAATGCAAAATGAAAACAGACTTCAGAAGAAGGTAACTGTGATAGAAACCCCCAAAATATATCCAATAACCTTTGACACAAAACACAAACACCACCATAGATTTTTTTTTATACTTTATTAGCAATGTGGCGTCCATGTTTTCAAGTAAAAAGGGTTTTTTCCATTTAGAATAAAAATTAAAATATAACTCTGATATATATTTTCCTTTATGTACATGGAAACATATATACAGAATACAATCTTACAGCAAACTGAGAGAGCATGCCCTTTGCCCTTAAATTTCAAACGTAAAGACACTGATTTTTTTCTTTTATGCACAAATACACAAGATATGAACCAAATTTCAGTACAAACTTTTCAAAGTGGAAGATGAGGTAAAGGGCTCCCGACAGTGGCTGGGATTCTCTCTGCTCACAGAGATGATGTTAGCTTGCATTCTGGATGACAGGTCGGAT
Source organism: Apodemus agrarius (assembly GCA_964023405.1). Lineage (NCBI taxonomy): Eukaryota > Metazoa > Chordata > Mammalia > Rodentia > Muridae > Apodemus > Apodemus agrarius. The sequence goes on along the minus strand of OZ030019.1, from coordinate 73,684,904 downwards.
GTTCACTTTTTCTTTTATTGAAATTACAAAAAAAAAAAAAACCCTTCTCACAGTTTTAACCATAAAGCAATTTTTTTAAGTGAAAGGTTGTTCTAGGACTTTCCTTCTCCAGTGCTCCTCCCTGTCCTACCCGGAGCACTGCTCTGCCGCTCTGCCTTGGTTCTGTGGCGTGCCCTCCATCTCCCTGGCACTGAGTCGTAGTCATCAAAAGAAAACTGAACAAGGAAGTGTATAGTTCAGAAAACCAAATCGTTATATATCATTTCAACCACAAAGGCTTTTGAAACCGAAACCCAAGGCGAGCGGGCAGAGCAGCAGTTACGATTTTTCAGCAAATTACATGAGTCATGAATGCCACAATTTTTTTCTGTCATAGCATATTTTTGGATACCTGCAAACCACCCTAGTTTTAAGAAGCTGCGAGAATTAAGCAATTTAAGAAGTTAATCTGATTAAAGAGAGCGCTTTTCAGAAGGCTTGTGGACAGAAAGCAAGCGAGAGCGAGTACAAGAGCCATCAGGTTGCATGGCTGCCAGATCAGCTCCTCCTTCCTATGTAATTATTGCACCAAAGAGACCCAAGCAGTACAAGTCCCCGGAGACTCCTGGCATCAACACTACAGCTATCCTAATTTACATTTCCTTCTTCCAAATAATTGCACACTCAATCACAGTTCTCTAAAGACAGGATGGAGAGTAATTGGAGCCTAGACTCAATATCTTAACCCAAGAACAGCAATGTCAAACCACAACAAAGATGCTGACACTGTTCTGTACTGTTTCTTTATACAGAAATGAATATAAATGGGTGTTAGACAAAATAAGTATGAAGATCTTGAGTGCTTTCAAAACTTAGGGATGAATCTCAGGAAATGGTATTTGGTGGAAGATAGAAGACAAAGCCAATATTTACCTCATACAACACTCAAAATCCTATGGCATAGATCAGGAGGGACCCATCTTCAAAGGGCTGATCAAAAGGAACCATCTAAAGATGGCAGTGAAGGTCAGATGTGGCAGTGTGAAAAGTGTGGATCATTCTAATTTATTGAGGACCAAATCAAAGCGAGCACAGGAAATGATCTTTTGAATATGATCAAATAAGGTCTAGGGACTCAAATAGCTATAGAGCTCAAATGCTGTGTGTGAGTCAAACTCTGATCAAAGGCATCTAATTTTAAAAGTGACAGAGCAGTTCTCCATGCTCTAGATTAGAAAATGTGGTGAACGACACCATTGTTGAATAGCAAAGCTATGCAATGCCAGGATAGCCAGCTTTGATCAGGGCATGTTTTATTTGGTGACTAGGAACAAACTGGGGGCTGAAACAAACTCCCTACCTTTTAAGGTGGGCATAAATGACAGTGTCATTATTCAAATTGAGGTGGCATTTCCTTTCCTCAATCACATGTCATGGGCTGTGTGATGTCTGCTCAGCTGGTTACAGGAGGCCATGAATGGCATAATGTAGCCAAGGTGTAGGTACGTGGAGGAGAGGACTTTGGTCCCAGAAGATAATCAGAGAGAGAAAGAAATGATGCCATCAAGAAGAAATGAGGCAAAGGCATTTCACAGTACTGAGGGAAGAATATTTTTGGTGTACATGTATAAAAATCCATTTTTTCTTCCCAATCATTCTTAGAAATCAACTCTTTCAGACAAAAGCAGTGAGAGGCAAGTCTAGAGAGAAACAAAACCCACATTACAGTCTGGTGGCAAAACTGCCTTCTGCTCTTGAGTACACCATCCTGGATCAAAGCTCTGGAGGACACTGGCACTTCTCTCTGAGGAAAATCATCCTCTTTGATCATCAAAATACTCAAGGGGGCAGCTGACTTGCACGTTGACAGCTACTATGATGACAGTGGCCCCTAGTTGGGCATTCTTGTTGTAAAATTACTGTCATCTCTTCCTTGCCAAAGCCAAATGTTAGGCCGAGGAACCGACACTATGGAGAGAGAGAGAGAGAGAGAGAGAGAGAGACAGAGAGAGAGACAGAGAGAGAGAGAGAGAGAGAGAGAGAGAGAGAGAGAGAGAGAGACAGAGACAGAGACAGAGACAGAGACAGACAGAGAGACAGAGAGAGACAGAGAGAGGGGCTGAGGCTGGGACATTGGGTTCTGCGGGAAGAGGGGTCTCTGACCAGCGGTGGGCGTGTCCTGGTAGGCTTTTCTGTTAATGCTTTCCTGGCTCTTTCTGTGGGCCCAGCAAACCCCTAGGAACCTCCCGTGTTCGGAAGCCACACCTCCCCCACTCTGTCATTCCTGGAAGTGGCATGAGAAGGCCACATTTGTTCTGAGAGCATACCATGTTTTAGCAATACCACAGCCACATCCCATTTCAGATGCAAAAGAAGGAGCTTATCTTGAAAAGACAACACTGAAGGATGAAGAAGGAAGGAGTGGGCACAGGAGAAAGCCCACCCCATCTTGAAACAGATACCCTTTCCAACCGATAGACTGAGTATTTATGGCCAAAGGCGTGTGGCTAAGAAGGCATATATAACTTAGAAGGGAGGAGAAATCCAAATGCAAGGCAACCACACAGACCCCACCAGAGGCAGTTCCATCCTTACAGTTCCACACGGGACACAGTCTAACCACCAGCTGTCCCTAGGCATGCCCATTCACCAAAGGTTTATAGCTTGACCATAGAAAGCCAGCTTCAGGGAAGATGGAAGAGACTCAACCACAGATAATTCACTTTCTAATTCCATCTGCAACCATGGCCCAGTGTTAAGAACAGGTAACTATCGTAGGCAACTGGAGTTTTCAAAGCCTGACGGACTGCCGCACCTTAAAACTCTGCCAAAATACAAGCGGCTTTCAGCTTGTCACACCATGCTCTGGGGTGACTGTGATTCTAGTCAGGGAAAACAAATGAATGTAACTATGACAAGATATGGACTAACCACAAAATAAACCAGTAAGGCCCAGATGGGTGAGAAGCAAGCTCACTTCCAAAGCGAGGCACTCCTCAGCAGAGAGAAAGTTTAGTTTCCTTGCCTGTTTTCCAAAAAATGGAGGTGACCTCCACGTTATAATGTACCTCAGTCCCTTTGGGTTTTCAAGCACATGTTGAGCTGCTCATAGGAGAACACAGACAAGTGCTGAGCATCGGCCAAAGTTTACAATCTGACTAGTCTACAAAGGACTTAGTGAAATTTCATAAGCAACCCTAAAGAGAGCGAAAGGCAGGAACTGGAGGGTTAGAGTCTGTGGCCGCATTCTTTTTCTCATTTTGGTCTGCCCAGGCTCCTCTGCATCAGAAGCGGGGAGAAGGTATACTCAATGCCTCACTACTAAATACCCTACCTTTCCCCTCAGTGGGAACTTGGATCCAGTCGGGGTGGCGAGTTACCCAAGGGCATGAAGTTGGCCATCCATTAGCCAATAGATGGAAACCACCTGGATCCAGATCCAGTATTTGCTCTGCTATCTTATGCTGTGGAAAACTGCTCCCTCACGCCGGCTTTCCTGGCAAGCCAGGCACTAGCAGGAGAGAGGCTCAGAGGGATTTGCTCACAGTGACCATCTGTGTTACCATTCTAAGCAGGTACAACTAGTTCACAAAAAAACAAAAACAAACAAACAACAACAACAACAACAAAAAAAAAACCGCTTCCCACAAAATCTTTTTCTATTCATGCCCCACTGAAAGCTTTTCTTCAATACAGAACTGGATACTTCCCTAGAGCAGCCTCCTCCTGACCGGTCACAGTGATCTTAGAACATTGAAGAAGCTATGGTTCCAGGAGACTACAGAGAGAATTTGCTACTGCAAATGTTCTAGGCTTCGCTTACACGGTAGCTGTCTTGAGGTAAGCGCCATACTTGTGAAAAAGGCACCTCTGAAAGAGGGCGGAGCTAAACGGAGCCCAGAGTGGCGTGGGAGGATGGAGCTTAAGGGAGATGGAAGGGGATAGGAGGGGGCTCTAAACCACAGTAGCTCGCGCGTGTGCGTGTGCGGCAGACAGGGCTGTGCAAGAGCTTGAGTGTGAGCCAGGCAAAAGTGGCAGCAAGATGGGCGGATATTCTGCTCGGATACACTCAATTCATCTTAGTTTCCCAAAAACCTAGACCTCAGTGTAAGGAAACCTGGCTTCCAGAAAACTACCTGCTTTGTTTGAGTGGAATTAAAAAAGGGAACTCGGAAGTCCTGAGCCAGGGAAGGTCTGTCTCAGAACGTTCACATTACTCTCAGAGATGCTGGTGCTCCATCCATGTGCTTTAAAAATAGAGGACTATCAAATAGGCTGGTGCAAAAAGGAGGTCCTGGGCTTCTGGCTTTTTGTAGATCACCAATGATCGTGCCATTTCACGAAGCCCAGGAAATCAAGGTATCAATCCTGGAACCTTTACAACAAACACAGCATCATCAGAATCAGGCGACACCTGCCAAGAAAGGCGAGTTAGCTGGCATACTGGGCATAGAAAGCCACCTTCACTCTCTCGATCTGATGGCATAACTTGATAGCAGGTCCCAGCTTCAGCTCCATGCACTCCTGCACTGTGGGAAGAGTCAGCAGGAGGAGCGCCTGGCCATCGATGTCCTGCCAGAAGAGAGAGCCATGTTAGAGACGAAGTAGAGCATATTTGGAGGGTGTGTTTGCCTCGCCAACCTTTGTCCTGGAGCCAAATATTTTTAAAAAACTCTTGTTTCTGCTTTTAAACTTGTGAGCATATTATCAAAGGTTATAATTAGCTTGATGGCTACTGAATGCCTGTGTTTATAAAATTGTTTGTGTGCGTGTATGTGAGAGAGAGAGAGAGAGAGAGAGAGAGAGTGTGTGTGTGTGTGTGTGTGTGTGTGTGTGTGTGTGCAGGGACATATATAGAGGTCAGAGGAAATGCCTGGGTGTTGGTGGCCTGCCTTGTTTGAGGCAGGGTGTCTCTGGCAGGCTAGCTGGCCTGTGATTCTGTCTCTGCCTCTCATCCCCTCCCAGGACTGTGCTGGGATACAGACACAGTACATCCTTTTCCCTGGCTTTTGATTGGTTCTGGGGATGCAAACTTGGGTCACCACGTTGCACAGCTTTACCCACTGAGCCACACTCCCGGCCCCAGTAAATTATTATTTATTTATTTATTTATTTATTTTTGCTAAGAACATTTTCGCTCTCCTGAGATTCCTGAGCTGCTTGTGGTGGAAACAGGCAATGGAACAGTTAGGCTGTCCCACTTGTCTCCCAGGCTTAGTATCCTGTTCTGGGGCAGCAACTTCTTAGTTCCAAGTTAGGTCCTTATTGCGAATCTGAACACCAGAGAAGAGATGGACACTAAAAATACTCTCACTGCTTTGTATGGTCCTGACACTTTATCACAAGGATAGGTGATTGATAAGGCACCAAAGAGAGAGGTGTCAACTACATACTATGATTTTCCAGAGGAAAACACATGTACGCATTCACATGAGTATGACACACATGTGACAGACAGACATGTAGACACACAGACAGACACACTATGAACTAAGGGCCATTCCTACCTCAAATGCCCAGTGTGTACCACTACTGCGATATGTACCATGCCTTACACCATTATTTATTGATGACAAAATCATACTTTATTCAAACTGATTCAAAGCCAGTGTCATAGGCCAATCAGACACTCCTAAAAAATATCTTTAGAAGAAACTCTTTTACAATAGAAGCTACCCGGCTAGGCGGTGGTGGCGCATGCCTGTAATCCCAGCACTTGGGAGGCAGAGGCAGGCGGATTTCTGAGTTCGAGGCCAGCCTGGTCTACCAAGTGAGTTCCAGGACAGCCAGGGCTATACAGAGAAACCCTGTCTCGAAAAACAAACAAACAAACAAAAAAAAAAAACAATAGAAGCTACCCTCCAAAACTATTAGAGCTGAAGAATCTTCTGGATATACAAGAAATATCATGGGGGTACATAAAAAGTGTGGAAAAAAATCACACGGTGCCTTCACAGGAACCCACTAGCAAGCAACAGACCCCTAAAGAAATGCACGGAATGCCTGCATTCACAAGAACGGCTCCTTGGACACTAAATGAGATACAGGAGACCAGACAGACAGTTCGATGGAACAAGACCAGCTCCCAGGAGAATAATGCAGTTATCCAAGTGACCAAGATTGGGATAAAGAACCGGAGCAAAAGCCCGGAGCCAGAGAAGCGAGTAAACCAGCCCCAGACATGGCGGGGAGCCTCAGCAAGCTCCCAACCTGAAGAGAAATCTTTTGAGATAACATACTCAGACAAAAGGGAAGGAAAGAAAAGCCGCCAGGTGGGCAGAAGAGATCCCACAACATGAACGAATATTCAAATGAGTGTCTTAGGAAAGGGGTGGGACCCAGAAAACCTAATCGATGAGATAACAGCAAGAAACAATGGAAATTTAAGAAAAATATGGACAATCAGGCCCAGGAGGCTCAGAAGATGGCACAACGACATAGGAGGGTGAGGTGACTCATGAGAAAGAGAGAATTCCCGAGGAGTAAGAGGAAAGTGCCAAGTTACGTATTAGGGGATCCTTGTGAGATTACAGCAGTACAATAGATTTCTCAACAGACATCTCCACAGTCGGGAGGAAATGCCATATTCAAAATCCCAAAAGAATGAGCACAAGGCTGGCCAGAACTCTACACCAAGACCCAATCTTAAAAAAAAAAAAAAAAATCAACAATTTAAGAACACCTTCCAAAAGGAAGACCTCATCACCAGATTGGCTCTCCCAAAGCTACCCAAGGACTCTCCCACCATGAAGCAAATGCCCATCGTGAAAACACACTCACACCTGTGCGTACACACAAGCCTCAGAGTGAGGAGCACTTGGGCTCAGGACTGGTTTCTGCCTGTTCCACTCCACCGTGCTGTATCTATACAACAGGCGCCACCTTACAATGATACCCATCAAGTGACTGTTAAATCGACCATAGGAAGAAGGGCACAAAACTGCACTCCAAAGCCCTGAGTGTTCTGGGTATGCCTGTCCCGACCAGCTTGCTCCCTATAGCAGGCTGGTTTGCTCCTTTTGATTGTGTGGCTGAGTGTAACCGTCGTCTACTCTTGCTATTTGCCAAGGCAGGCTTTCTAATCCAGTGGGAATAACCGAGAATAAAAGCGATCAGAGGCTCCAAGTGGTGCTGAGAGTCAGTGGTGACTTAGCCTAGCAGAATTTCTGCCACCCGAAATTTTCCTCCACACTCTCAGGAACCACACGGTTCCACAATGCACACCATTGCCTAGGTGTGCATTGTAGAAATTGTTTATAGAGAGAGCTTCCTATCATATAGAAGGAAATCATTTATTTTCTAAAACTATAATAACACAAATACCTAAGTATGTAAAGAGTGTCGCTGTTGAGTGCCAAGTGTCAGGAGAAGTGTCATTCATCATCTGAGGACTGCCAGCAAGAGCACAGAGCGTATTACCCTACCAGACCCCGTATCCACAAATTTACTGGATAAGTACAGTAACAGGAAGTAGATAATCACACTCACTTTCAATATCACCGTGAATGCTGTTTATTACTTTTAAATTATAAAAAGCATTGGGTGTGCTAATGGAGTAAGCCATGTCTCAATAAAGACACATGTGACTTCATCGAGTCGATCAGTCTTCTATGCAGCCATAAAGGAAATGAATGAAATTTCCAGTGTGTTTCCACGTTGCATATGGACCTCACCTTTTCCCTACTGCTCTAGCATGTCGCTCTACTCTTCGGAGGCTGCTGCTTAGGACGGCAGTGGCTGGAGGAATGGGAAGTGCTAGGGTGCAGACCATGATCATGAAGCCAACAGGGGCGCTCACTGCTCTTGAAGACGGTATCGACAACATAAGAGATGTTGATAGCTGATGTGTTTCCCTGGCTCTACCTTCAACACTTCTAACAACACCATTAACAACAAAAACCAAATGCCTTTCCCGTAGACAACAGGTCCCAAGACTTGGGAAACCTACACCACATTTAAGTCTTTAACTCTAGGAAAGAGCTGGTGGAATAGCTGCTGAGCATAAATGTCAAGTTTTTGAGGCTTTAAGACCACCAACTCCTTCCTAATAGCCAATGTGGCCCTACTGGGTGCCTTAAGACACCCCCCAAAATCAAACCAATTTCTACACTACCAAAATGTGGCTCATTCCAAAAATCTATTCCTTGAACATCAACCATTTGCCTCTTAAATGTACTGGATAAGCAACCTTGTACCCCTGCAGGCAATACCATGGTGATCACAACGATCAAATCCTCAGCCCACTCAGAGGGTAGCACCATGACAGAGACCACCCAGCAGGTACCTGATTGTCCTGTGTGCAATGTTCAGCACACAAACATTCTATGAATGGACAGATGGCCAACACACGTATGAAATAATAAAGCTGGTCCTCAAGATTAGATAGTAAGAACTGCTCCACTGCTTTGCAGATTTGCTTTAAATTGTAACCTTGTAACTGCCAGTGGCGTTGCCCTTCTCCTTGCCCTTCTCCTTCGGTCTGGGCATCTCCTAACTGTGTCTGTGCACTCTGCCTCAAATCAACCCCAAGTTTAACGGGGGAGCCTGTTCTAAAGGCTGTGGTCGGAAGGGGCAGCAGAGTGTACACTTCCTGGCTGACTTCAAGCTGGGCAGCCTGGAACAGAAGCAAGAGAGAACATACCTTCAAGGCCCTTGCTCAAGAGCCTGTTTACCTGCATTGCACACAGAAGCTAAGTTTTCATCCCTGGGACTAAGCATAGGAACGGACAGCTGAGTGAAGCTCTAGTTGCAGGCTAATTCCTCAATTCTAACCAGCATGATTAATTAAAAGACCCTTCACTCTGCTTTTTTGCTTAGAAAAATTAATTTAAAAATTGGACGCAAGGCCTAAAGGTGGGGGATGCTTAAAACAACTGCATCTGGCTATGGAAACATCTGGGAAACTGGCTATGGACACATCTGGGACAGTGGCTATGGACACATCTGGGACAGTGGCTATGGACACATCTGGGACAGTGGCTATGGACACATCTGGGACACTGGCTATGGAAACATCTGGGACACTGGCTATGGAAACATCTGGGACAGTGGCTATGGAAACATCTGGGACACTGGCTATGGAAACATCTGGGACAGTGGCTATGGAAACATCTGGGACACTGGCTATGGAAACATCTGGGACACTGGCTATGGAAACATCTGGGACACTGGCTATGGAAACATCTGGGACAGTGGCTATGGAAACATCTGGGATAGTGGCTATGGAAACATCTGGGACACTGACATTTCCTTCCAGCTTTGTGTTCAGTCAGCTTTTCACAAAGCACTGTGCACCAGGAGAGTGAGGACTTACTTTGCACATGATTGGCTATGAAGACATCTCTGTCTACAGCATCCTCTCCTTGTATTAGACTTTGGAGAGTTTCATACATGAGTACTGTGTGTAAAGCATTTTCACCCCTCCCCTTTCCACTCCAACCCTCCTGTTAGCAGCCCTCTCTAGACTTGGGAAGAATATCATCTCCACAAGTTCTTACCCCCTATGATGTATTACACTCCCCTAAGTAGGCATGATGAAGGCATATGACTGTTACCCCCAAATGGCTGACATGCTAAAGGGCAAGAATATGAAGGGGGAATCAGTGAGGTATTGATCAATCGGGAAAACAGTTAAGGCAATGATGGTACACAATGGAGTTCCCAGTATGTAGGATTTGAATAGAATATAAGTACTGAGTCATATGTGTAGGGTTTAAACTGACACAGTGTTGTACTGTTGTGCTGTCTTTTCTATGTGTTTCTACACTTAGACGAATGTTACTTTCGGCTTTCTATAAATGATTGCTACCCCCAGCTGCCCATAGGATGCTACTCCCGGCTTCGACCGGAGAAGCTTCTCTCTTCAGCAGAACAGCAGTGAACCGCAGAGACTTGTAGCTATCCAAGCCACGGAGAGCTTGGATAGGTTTGTCCCAGACAAACCATTCAAACTATCCTTTGAAAGTATCTCCAAGGCAAGGCACAGCCACTGCAACCTTGAACTCACAGTAGCCGTGGATACCCGCCCCAGGACGGCGTAGGCACTGGCCCCTCCACAGTCAGGCACGGTGGGAGGACAGCCAACCACAGACACTCGGTAGAAGGAAAACCACTGCCTTTAGCTATGTTCCCATTGATGACTGGACCAGGCTCCTGGGGATAGTTCCAAGCCATTCCTAGATGGCCCTGGACATGGTTTTCAAACCCCAAATTCCTGATTTGGGGAAAGGGACTAATAAATAGGGCGAGGAGTTGATGGAGAGAGGAGGGAGAGAGGAGACGGAATGAGGGGGGAAGAGGGAGGGAAATCACAGTCTATTATATACATGCATGGGAGTGTCTAGTAACAAAAATAATGGAAAGGAAAGACTGGACTTAGGGGCCCTCAACACTAAAGCATGTCCTTGACATATTAAGTTAGCAATTAACTATAGAAATTAGACCATTACATAGAGAGAAGCTTGAAATAAATAGGCAGAAATAACGAGCAGATTCTATCTGCCTGATACACTCCGCTAATCCTGTTTCGCTTTTTAAAATCTTTTTAATCTACGAAAGTACATGGGTAATAGAACTAACAGACCTGAGTTGTATTTGTGTATGTAGCATCCTCTCAGCAAACGGTGAGGGAGATAAAGGGTTAAATACTTGCCACCTGTGTGTACATTCTTCAGATTGTGTGTGTGTGGGTGGATCGCTGGCACAGTGCTTCCTACACACACATGAGGCCCAGAGTCCTGCCTCACAGCATCCGTGTGACAGACAGACACGGAGATGCACGCCCGTCATCTCCGGATGGGGAAGGAGCAGATGGTGAGGCCAATCGCATAATAGATAAAATTAACCCAAACCTTAGCTGTATGTAGTTCTATAGAATGAGACAATAGAATAAAAAGAAATAATAGAATAAAATAAAAAGTGAAATAAAGTAAAAATCACAAATTAAGTAAATAAAAGTCATTAGGCAAGGAAACAATCCAGAAACTGATTCTACAATGACCTTACATAGAAGATTCTAGGCAGTCAGTCCAGTGTTCAAAGAAATACTAAGCTCTTTACCTGCTCTCTGAACCCGGACAGGATTCCACAGCCTGCTGTACAACATGGTGGTAAAGGCCACCCTGGGGTCACAGCATTAAGGAGAACAGCAAACCTAACAGACTCCATGCAGACTGGAGAAGACCGTTTAAAAACGATGTCAGGACCTTGCAATGGCATTCTCCAAGAAGAGGAACAAATTCGAATACCAGGGCCCCCTCGCCTGCTCCCTCAGCAGCAGTGGATGGAAGCCCCGAGTTTGAGGTCTTAGGTTAGAAAGTGTGTATACTGTCCGGATGAATTTCGAGAGATTAGCAACTGGGGGGGGGTGCGGGGGGGGGGAAGCAGATAGAGGCAGGACTTGAAACCCTCTAGGAGCTGGTTCGCCTGTGTGCCACAGAGTGGCCTTTGAGCATCTGGGACCAGGCTGGCTTTGAGAGCCTCTGTTCCAGCTGTGCTAAGGGAAAGGGCTAAGGCCAAACAGCCTGAGTAACGACAAAGCCTTCGCCCTCCTCTTCATCTGGGAAAATTCACCCAAAGATTCTCCTGATATCTAGAGACGGAATGTACTTAAAGTGAAGTCTTTCCGTATTTGAGCCACGTGAAGACCCACAATCACTACTGCCTGCTCCCAGTTCATTTCCCATTGCTAAACATCAGACCATATGATTCCTGGGTGTCATGGTTTTGACAAGACCGTGCTACTCAGAATACAACCGGGCCTCTAATTCCCATGCTGCTAAATGCAGCTAGGTTTGGACCGTCCGGCCGTTACTCTTGTGCAAAGACTAACCCTAGGCTAGCCCTTACATTAGCGTCGCTCTTGCTCTAGATTCATTCAAGGCTTATTGAAATTCACAGTGGGGTAGGAAATAGAAAGAGGTCAATAGGAAGAAGCTGAACCAAAGGGGACCCAGAGATGACAATGCACCCCTGTGCCACAAGCCTCTTCTTATCATGGACCATGTAGGTTATATACCAGACTCACAATTGATTTTTTATCAATACGCTCCAATATGACTCATAACTGCTGGAAGACCGGCTGTCATATTAGACTGAATCGCCAATGGACTCAGATAAAATATGCCACATGAAAATGAGCAGACTTCCATCTGCAACGGAACATTTGGAAGGAATAAACTATGACCTGATGGAGAGCACGGGCGCTACACTGAGGACGTGGGCATTTCATCCCTGGCTGGAGTTCACTGGCATATGCCAGTTCTTTAACGGGGGGGGGGGGGACCTGAGAGGCGAGGGCATGCATATAAAGGGTCCCTCCTCGATGCTAACGTGTCAAAGCTGGTGAGCTTCAGGATAGTGGCTGATGGACACCGTGGAAGTATGTCACCGAGGGTGTGCCTTGGAACCTTGTGTGCTTTCTGGCCATCGGGAAGTATGCAGACCATGCGTCGCTATGGTGTTCCACAAACACCCTGCCACAGGAGCTCAGACATCACAGACCAGACAACCATGGACTGAAAGAAGTTAAACTAAAGCTCCTGTCCTTGCAAGAAGGATGAAAACAGAAAAATGCATAGGTCAAGGGAAAGGAAGAAGAGGAAGACCCCTAAAGAGAACTAAAGCTGCCAATGACCCTTTAACGTTCTCATTAAATAAGTGGCCTGTTCGGGCAGCCTACTTCTCTGAGCAGACTGATTGGCAATGGGTGGGCACACAGACTCTGCTATTCAGGGTCATGTGTCTGAAACCACATGACAGATGTATGGACTCTCGCTGTGTAATGTTCAGATTTGCAGCACAGAATTACAGAGGGTAGATTTCACTAAGAAGCTGCCCCAACATTTTGGAAATACAAGGTCCGCGTGCTAGCAATGGGGAGCGTGTAGCGTCTGCAACTGCTCCAGCGCTCGGAACCACCTCGCAATTCCTAACGTCCCTAGGCATGAACGCATACAGCTATGATCAGTCTGTAAACTGTGATCTCCTGTGCAGGCCAGTGACTAATCTGAAGGCACCTGGTTCATCCCACGTCTCAGAAAACACTTTCTGGAAGCCTCAACCAATCAGAGCACTGCCATTTGGACAAAATGATGATAGAAAAAAGTTAGTAAAAATAAGCCATTAAAAGTCTAATGGACCAGAAAGGGCTCAAGTGTCCACATGCTTTAGACAGACCAGCAGGTAACATTTTTTTAATTATTATAAGAGTTGAAAAAACCCTAATGTGAAATGCAAAATTAACTGGGAACAAGACTCATCCACTAAAGCCCACCTAACGTCTAAATCAAGGACAAAGCTTTTAGCTGCTGTGAGGGGGAGGGGGAGGAAGCCGTTGGCCACTCTGAATCTGTGGAGGAATGTGACGGCGACTTCATTTCCTTGAAGCAATCTGAGGTATTGTTGGAAACTGAGCTTAGCAGAGAAGGAAAGAGGACTTTAAAAGCAGTGTTTTGGCTACCTGCCCCACAAGCCAGCACCGCACTGAGAATTTGCACAAGTCTGAACACAGCGTCAGCACAGGAACCCGGGACCCATCTGTGGTCCCGACGTTCTTGAGAGCCCACCTGACTTAAGAGTCTAGAAGTCACAAAACAAACAAACAAACAAAACAAAACAGAAACTAAACTATCCCTTATTCTGGCTCAGAGCAGAATGTTTCTAAAGTGAAATGGAACATTTGGGTCTAAACAAAAATAAAACTTAAGATTTATATAGAATGACATTTCATTGTCATGTTTTGGACATTACAAGGTATGTACAGCAAGTATTAGATCAGTATATGTTGAATGTATATATGGACCAACAAATACATGGTAATGTATTTAAACCTATATAGACAGACATATTTATATAGACATATGACAGGTTTCTGACTGGTTTTTGTTTGTTTCTTTCTTTGTTTTAGTATCACTATGTCTATCAGACTGGGAAAACACTGCCTCAGATAGTACTGTACATGATTTCCTAACTATTGCTTTGTGTTTGTTTCTAAGATGGAGATGAAATCATATCAGTAAGCCATGTATCAGCTAAGCTACAGCACTCTTCACCATTTCCTGTCTTGTCTGTGTGCCGTAATGAGAAGACAGATCCTTGCCCTCGTTCTTTAGGTCAGAAAGCGCGTCTCCCTGGCTGCTTCTCTGTCTGTACCCAGAGAAGAAGAGCAGTGAATGGCGAAGTCTAAGAGCCGGACCCTCCTGTCTGGCTCCTCATCCTGCCTTCCATATGACCTCCTCTGGAGTCTGCAGAAGTTTCCAGAGCGAATGAGATTAATCACTTCACCTTGTGGCTATCAGGGTAGCAAGCTTGGTCACCAAGATCTACGCTCACGGGAGCAGGAAGTGGAGGCCGGGGATGCCCTTCAATTCGCCTTTTACAACATTTTACTGCATTGACTTGGACCGAAGGAAAATTCTCTATATCAATGGGAATTAGACCTTTTCCCCCCTCTGCCTTACTGTTTAAAGTTTTATCTTCTCAAATTATTGGTTTATTAAATGTAAAAACAGACTAGATAGGTACATCTTTAATCAACTATATAGAAAATAGTATTTAGAAAATTATTAGGTCTTAAAAGACAAACATTTACTCTGTGAGGTTTTGCTGGCTAGTGACCCTCCGCCCCAGCCTAAGGATGTCGGCCGAGTCAGACTCGGGCAAGCGCCACCAGGATCGCTTCAGGCTCCTGCTCCCCGGTTCCTATCTTGAGCTCCTTTCCTGACAACCCTTCATTCAAGACTACGAGTTGTGAGAGGAAATCAATTCTGTCCTCTCCAGGTTGAGAGTATCTTATCACAGCAACAGCACAACAGAAACTGGTGCCACGAGGTGGGCTCTGGCTGTGACTGAGGGCAGAGCCTGGACGCAGTAACAGGGACCTCTCTCTGAGAAAACCCTCACACCAGGCACCCTCACCTGCTCAGCATCGTGAATGGACCCGCTTACAACTGCGGGATGCGGGACGCGGCCAAAGGGCATGTGAGACTTTATCCCTCCGAGGTTATCGTGAAGAAGCCAGATAGGATAGGCAACTCCTTTAAGAGTCTTAGGGCTGGGAAGACAGTTCAGTCAGTAGAGTAGTCGCCTTCTAAGGACTTGGTCCTCAGCACTGACTTTGAAGAGCTGAATGTGCTGGTCCATGCTTGGGAGCCCGGCACTCGAGGGCAGCAGTAAGTTAGTCAGCCTAGCCTGCTAAGTGAGTTCCAAGCCAGAGAGCGACCCTGTCTCATGAAGGTGATATTGCTTGAGGGAGGCTACCCTACGGTGTCTTCTGGGCCTCAAATGCACATGTATACCTATGTGCACACAGGCGTGCGTGTAACTGCACACATGAACACACGTAACTGCACACACACAGACCAAGATGCATACACTTATGCACGGACATACAAAGACCTGGAGTACCTGCTCCTGAAAGATCCTGGCCAAAGGCGCGCAGTCAGTCAGCTTGATAAACCGCACCACATCCGTGACCGACCACTCCAGCGGATTGCTCTCAAGAATCAGTCTCTCCTCATCTGCTTGGCTTGAATCCTGCAGGGAGGAGGGCAGGGCACTGTCATTGCACACCGCAGGGCATCATCTTAATAACCTCTGTGCCTCCACACTGCTGGACCAGAACTCCTAGCTCTCCTGGTCTTTCACTGGGCACCCAGACAGAACTTGGTCTCTATGGAGTGTCTTAGCAACCTGCCTCTGGTGACTTCTGTGCCTGCAATGACCTGGGCATCTTCAAAAGCTCAAAAACAGTAACAACAGAAGGTACAGCAGGGCTGGGGACATAATTCAGTTGGCAAAATGCTTGCCATCCAAGTCTAAGGGCCTGAATCTGATCATCAGATCATACATTCAGAAAAAAATGTGATGGGGTTGGGATAGTGGAGGCAGGAGGATTCTGGGAATTGCTGCCCAGAAAGACTAACTCCCTACTAAGCAAGCTCCAGGCATGAAATTGCCTGCCTAAGGAAGAAGAAGAGGAGGAGGAGGAGGAGGAGGAGGAGCAGGAGGAGGAGGAAGAGAAGGAGGAGGAGGAGGAGGAAGAGGAGGAGGAGAAGAAGGAGGAAGAGGAGGAGGAGAAGAAGAAAGAGAAAGAAAGAAAAAAGAAAGAAAGGAAGGAAAGAAAGGAAGGAAGGAAGGAAGGAGGAAGGAAGGAAGGAAAGAAAGAAAGAAAGAAAGAAAGAAAGAAAGAAAGAAAGAAAGAAAGAAGAGTGGTTGGCTTCCACTGCATCTGAGCCTGATCCCTGACCTCTATGCAGACCTATGAACATGCCCCTGCACTACCCCATGACATGATGGCTATCAATCTTGAATCCCTAGTTGTAAAAATGTAGGGCCTAGTTTTTTGAGATGCATCTCTGATTAAAATGTGAACAGAGTAAGGTGCACAGCTGGGTGCATGCAGGACAGCTCACTGTCATCGCCACTGGCTTTGTGATAATGGCACCAAGGACTTCTGCAGCAGTTCATATACCACCTATCGGGTACAGGACTGTCAAGCACGCTGATTTAAAATATTATAATATGAGAGAGGTGTCCCACACAGGAGAGAGGGATGCAAAATTCAAGTGCGAAAATGGGACACGTAGAGATGGAATTTGGAGACCCAGAACTGGAGACTGGACCCTCTCCTCCACCTGGCCAGAAGCTCAGGAGGATTGAAGGCCCCAGAAATATTCCAACCCTGGGACTCCTGTCTGATGTTTCCTGGCCCTCTACCAAGACATAAAATCATTCTTTTGTCTTTGGACTTGGGAATTCTGACAGAGCATCTCTGATCATTTCTGATTTGTAAAGAGGTTTTCTTGGACAACAGCCTTACCTCTACTGCATGTTCTTAAGATGAGACATGCGCCCTCTGTTCTCTGAACTCACCTCTGATTTCTCAATCCTAACGAGTGGACCCTTGATTCTGTTATTCGAAGAAGCAGTAGCTGGCTCTGGGCGGGCCCTCCGTGCCCTTTCCACTGGAGGCCGCTTGAAAACCTCTGAATTTCTCCTCAGGGTCACAGCCCTCCGTGGCCGGGCGAAGGGCACCTCTGCTGCTGAGGTGTCTGTCGGGTCATCCCGGAACTCGGAACTGGTTTCCTCGCTTGCAGTGTCCAGGGCATCTGCATCATCCTCTTCAGTCTCCTGAGAGGCAGAGGGATGAGCTTAGTGGGGTGGGCTGAAAGGGCCTTGAGTGAGCACACTGTGACCCCCATGGACAGCCACACTGCCAGACCCCGAGACACTCTCTTCCTTCCCAGGACAAAGCTCCTGGCAAGGTTTGTCCACGGAGGCCCGTGATACCAAAAAATCTAACACAGACATCACATCACCTAACCAGTAGCTGAGCAGTATGTAAAGAGACAGGGAGGGGGGAGAGGGAGAGAGGAGGGGAAGAGGGGAGGACGAGGGGGAGGGGGAGAGAGGGGGGAAGGAGGAGGGGGAGGGGAGAGGGAGGGGGAGGGAGAAGGGGGAGGGGAAGAGGGGGGAGGGGGAGGGGGAAGGGGGAAGAATTACTGATTGTCATGCAAGCATGAGAACCTTGGTTTGATTCACTAGAAGCCATGTGGAAACCCTAGGAACTGGGAGGGTGGAGTCAGGTAGATCCCTGGGATTTGCTGGTCAATCAGCTTAGCCCAAAATGGTGAGTTCCAGGAAAAAGAGACCTTACCTCAAAACCAACAGCAGACAAAACAAAAACCCAAGGTGGATCCTTTCCCAAGGAATGACTACTGAGGTTAGCCTCTGTTCTTTGCGACTACCCACCCCACCCCAGCCCACCCCCATCCCCTCAGCCCACCCATCATACGCACACGCGCGCATGCGCGCGCGCACGCACGCACGCACGCACACACACACACACACACACACACACACACACACACGAGCATACACAAAGTTCAAGGCCACTCTGAGCTACATAGGGAGATGTCTCAAAACTGCGGGACAGGCTGTGGCTCAGTGGGGGAGCGCTTGCCCAGCATCCCCCAAAGCCACCAAACAGGACAGGCAAAGGTGCGCGCTGCATAAACCAGACAACCTGCTTCTCTGATCCTGGGATCCCACAGCAGGAGGAGACAACAGACCAGCACAGCAAGCGGGTCTGCATGTCTGCGTTCTCATCCTCCCTGTCCTCTTCGGCCCTCAGTGTCTTGCTCCCACGAGCACAAAAACAATGAATTAAATTAAAAAAACAAACAAAACCCTTCCAGCCTGAAGGGCTGATAGCCCTCTAAGGACAGCATACCTGCGCAGAGCTCACTGGGACGACCACAGCAGAGGACTTCCGCCTCTTCTGCACATAAATTGATTTCCGTCGTTTCCTTCTCCTGCCTGGTTTTGGTACACTTTCCATGTTGCTATTTCCAAGTGGCGGTTGAATGACCCGCTTTCTTTTCCCATAATAATAGGCTGCAGGGAGGAAGACGGTTTTGGTGAGAACACTGCCAGTGCTCTATGGGTCATCAGAGAGCCGGACAGCCCACTGGGAGATCATGGCCTCACTAGCCCCGAGTGTAACCAACAACTGTTTTGATTTGTGTGTTTGTTTGCTCCCCTGCCACTGGACCTCAATTTCCAGTGACAGCAAATACTCACTTGGAGGGATCTCAGCCCTTCTGAAATTTGGTGGAATGAGATCCAGAATCATCTTTTAGTTCACTTGCAGGTCACAGTGCTGACCCCATCTCCCTTCTGTCCAGGGACTACAGGAGAACCTATTTACAAGGTCAACATTCAAGCCAATTATAGTCCTTGGTCAAGTCAGTCACCTTCAGCAGCTACCCAGTGACCCTTACTGAGCCTGGCACTGGCCCAAGGTTCGGTGATGTAGAAATGAACAAGGGGGTGTGAGTGTCCGGGGGACAGAGTAAGCCGTGGGAGGAGCCTAAATCACAAAGGGACTTTCTCGGAGATGCCTAGGGCTCAGGTCAACATGGCACACTTCAGAATCTCCTGGGAAGGGCCTGCAGTTGCTCAGGTGGGGTATCCTGACCTGATCAACTGAGGCGGGAGGCACGCTGACAGCCAGCATGGGCTCCCTGCATCCTCTGCCATCTGATTATGGGTGTGTCACGACCACCCCTCTCAAGTCCCTGCCACTGTGACTTCTTTGCCATGGTGGACTGTAACTTGGAAGTGTGAGTCAAAATAAATCCCTCATCCCCTAAGTTGTTTTTATCAGAGTAGTTAATCAACCACAGCAACAAAACAACTGAGGCACCTCGTCTCAAAACAAGGCTGTGGCTGTGGCTCGGCGGCAAAACACTTGTCTGGCATGGGCAAGACTGGGTTCTGGGCCAGGGACTGGGAGTGGAGGCTTAATTTGCCAAGTTGTGCCCCCCACCTCTGTGTGTGCCTGTGTGCACACACACACACACGTTTAGCGTCTGTCTGTTTTCTACATAAGAGTCATACTACGAACAGCATCTCCACCATACTCACATCCCTGGCTCCAGCAAAGCAGCTGATACACCATCGGGGTCTGTGGTTCCTAGCACTGACCACACTGTGTGGGTCCTTTGACTCTATGTGGCTGGAACCTGGCCTAGCAGAGCCAACTTCCTTGTCCTGACTCCAGGACCAGAGAGGACTAAGTAGACATCAGGAAGCTCAGAAGCTATAGACTAGAGTTCTCAGGGATTGCGATGTCTAAGGCAGAGGCTTCTACAGCAGTAAAGAATAGAAGGGTGGAAAGAAAAATAGTCCTCAGAGTAGAAGACATGAAGGGCAGTGTCTGTGGAAGGCAGAGGTCTCTCAGAGGGGGGGGGCTGGGGGGGCGATGGCAGTCACTAGCATTACAGGCTGGGAAAGTGAACCAACTCAGACTCCTGCACAGCAGCGACAAAGCAAAGGCAGCTGGGAAGGGAGGGAGATAGATGGCTTCGGACTCCTCTGGTGACGTGCCCGGGTGTGCTGAGGGACTTATCTAAGCAGAGGAGAAGCAGACAGGGTCTGTGCAGTAAGAAAACTTCCTAGAGACTTCCCCGCTTGGAATGAAAGGACCACTGGGCAGCACTGAGGACTCATTTACATCTGCAATTCCAACACAGGCGGGGAGAGCGAGGAGCTCTGAGAGTGTGAAGCCAGGCCAGGTCACAGAGACTGACCTGGTTACAAGGTAAGGAGACCACATCTCAAATACAAAACAAAACAGAACAGAACAAAGCAAAACAAAACAAGCAAACAAACAGAACCCCAAAATAAAGTGTCATTACAAATCCTGGGTTTATACCAGGGCAAGGAATTAATTAAAGTCCCTAAACGTTAGTAATAATCGATTCATTGATTATTTCGCACACACATAGCTGGGGAATCAGTTAATCATCTGAAGTTCTCACTTCTCCTCTCCCCGAACCTTCTAGTGACAATCCGCCCTTGATTGAACCATCTCATCCCCTTCTTATGGGAGGCAAAAACATACATGGACCGGCAACAGCAAACCTTAGAGAGTTCTCCGGGTACTCACATGAAGAACTCTGTAAAGAGTTAAAAACAAACAAGACAAACAAATAGACAACGACCATCCAAGCAAGCAGGCACCCAAGTGCAGCCCAGGGGCGCCTGGGCACGCCCGTGACTTTGCCTGCTTTGTACTCACTGTATTTGGTTTTGGTGTGGACGGAACAGTTCTCGGGGCAGGTTTCGGAGAGCAGCACAGGGCTCAGTAAGTTTGGACAGCATTCCAGCTTGGCACAAATCCGCCGGCAGAAACTCAGCACTTGGTCCGCGGTCCGCACAATCTTGACCACGGCTCTGTAGGTTTTGCCTCGGTATCTGGACAATGGCGGACAGAGTAGCAACAGTGAGTTCATTTTCAAACTGTCAAACTGGCATGAGTGTCTAACCTTTGGTCCTCGTGACAGATACAGATATTGTCACCCACAAAGCTCTCACTTGAGAACCACACATTAAGTTATTTGGTTGTTTTTTTTTTTTAATCCATTTCTAAAATAGCAGGACGGTCTGGAGAGATGTCTCAGGGGTTCTCTTAGAATTGGCTGTACTTTCCGAGAACGGAAGCTGGATTCCCAGCACCCACGAGGTGGCTCACAGCTAACTATAAATCCCACTCTAGAGGGTCTTACCCCCTCTTCTGGCCTCAGATGACATTGCAGGCATATGGTACACAGATGTACACACAAGCAAAATACCCATACATATAAAAATATATACATATTTCTTTTTAAAAAAATCACAAAGTTTCTAGTAAGCCTGAGATTTATTGTTGGACCTCATTTGTGGCTCTCCTGGGGTGCATGCAGCCTACAGGCCAGGGGTCGGAGACACACGGCAATGTTAAGGTTTGAATCTAAGGCATCCCCTAAAGGTGTTAGATGTGTGGATGCCAACCTTGGGGCTTCTGGGCTCAGAGGTGCCTTGTGACTGGATCATGAGGTGTCTGTTGATCAACAGAATGCTTTCTCAGTGGATTCCTAAGTTGACTACATTACTGAGAGGCTGGAGCCTTTGGGGGCGGGGCCTCGCTGGAGGAGGCGGGGCCTCGCTGGAGGAGGCGGGGCTCCGCTGGAGGAGGCGGGTCACTGGGGCGTGCCTCTTGGACAGCTCCATGCCGCCATTACTCCCCACCATGCTGCTCTGCCCTGGACTGAAATTTCAGAATCTCCAAGTCCAAGCCAGGGCTTCCTCCCGTGTTTTCCTCAGGTGGCCATTCTGTCACCTCAATGGTAATAACACAAACAGAGCGGCTCAGGTGTGCTTCCGAAGTGAGATCTCTGTTTTCTAATAGTAGAGTGTGCCGTGGGTGGCTTCTATTCTCTCTCTCTTTCTTATAATCTCACTGGAAAAATGCTGGAGAATTATTCTCTGGTGGGCACAAAGAGCAGGGTGATAGTACGGAACCTAAAGACGTCTGTGTGACAGGTTCTCTCCATGTTACACACAGTCATAGCCACATTTAGGATGGCACAGTCTACGATATGGTATGGTACGGTACGGTACGGTACGGTACGGTACGGCACGGCACGGCATGGCACAGTACATATTTAACCGTCATGGTCCTCAGAATGGAGCTAATGAGATCTAACAGGTATTCTTTAGTTTTTGAAAATGTAAGTATACACTGGATGGTGAATGTGCTTTGAAAAGCTTTGCAAAGTCAAATCACTGAAATTGACATCTTTTATCAAGATGGCACAGCCCACTGTTGAAACGGGGGACAATCTCCATTATTCATAAGTGGCATCTGTGCAGCACGGTGACCAGGCAAGCAAGGTCAAAATCAAGAAAAGCATATTTTAAAAAAGTCAAAACAAAAAAACCTCCTTCATGAAGTCCTGTAAAAATCATCCTTCCACTCAAGAAGTCCTGGGACCGGGGGACACCAGCAGCTTTAGTGCTCACAGAACCAAAAGTGGCCAAAGCAAGCTGCTTCAGCAATAGCTTCCGTATGGCTAAAGTCTCAAAGGAGCCATACAAATTAGCCAACCCTTTCCCCATAGCCTGATCACTGGGGTAGCCAGAGTGACAGGTGCTCCGTAAGCCCCTCTGGAGACAGCATCCGCTCTCCTGTCTTGCCCACACTGGCTTTGGCTCACTCTCCAGAGTGAAGTGCAACTCATCATTTCTTGAAATGTGGTCACAGAGCCCAGATGACATGTTCGAAGAATGGATACCATCAAAATCAGCAGGTAAAAGCCTTGATCCAGGGCTACAGTGATGGAGGGCTCAGCAGTTAAGAATGGGAACCGCTCTTGCAGGAAACCCATATCCAGTTCCCAGTACCATCAGGCAACTCACAACCCCTTGAAGATCTCGTTCCAGGATCCAGTGCCTCTAGTTATCATAGGCACATGCATTCGGGTGCACATATTACCCTGTCCAAATATGCACATTAAAGGTAATAAAACAATGTTCTTAAAACCTTGGTCTGGATCACAAAGACAAATGTGCTGACAGAAATAAAGGGGTAAAAAGCTACTACCAAGTAGATTTCATCTTGATTCTTCCTTTTAAATCTTATTTATTTATTTTATGTATATGAATACAGTGTTGCTATCTTCAAACAGCAGAAGACAGCATCAGATCCCATTGCAAATGGTTGTGAGCCACCGTGTGGCTACTAGGAATTGAACTCAGGACCTCTGGAAGAGCAGTCGGTGCTCTTGACCACTGAGCCATCGCTCCAGCCCCTTCATCTTGATCTTTAAGACTCAATGTCTTCCTGAAGTCTCCAATGTTTTCCCTAATAAACCATTTTCAAAATCTCAACAGAAAAACAAGCAAGCTCTAACTTGAAAAGGTAATTGTGTTTACTCTCTGGCCTTTCACGTCCCAGCACCCCTGCCCTCTTTTCTCTTCAACCCCTTTGATGGCTTTCTGTATGTTAGGAGTTCACATCAATGCTCTGTAGACAAAGCCATGCTTTAATCTGATAGTTTGCTATTAAGGTTGACTTATTTCCCTAGAACTTTCATGGACACTCTGTAGAGAGACAGCCCTCTCTGTGGCCCAGGACAGCTGCACTTTGCAAGGAGAAGGTCTTACTTTCTACTGCTGATGCATTTCACGACAACAGTACAAAATAAATTTGAGTGTCTAGAGAAGAAGCAAGAGCGTAGCACAAACCGCACAAGAGTCACAGAAAGCCATTCTTACGGTCTTCCTGCTTTGAAACCCCAGATGTAAGACACACACACACACACACACACACACACACACACACACACATTATATGGAAAGACACACATACTGTCTTACACACACACACATTATATGGAAAGACACACATACTGTCTTACACACACACACACACACACACACACACACACACTGCTACAGTTGAAACCCACAGCAAGGTTCTCCCTGAGATGCATCTCTCTCTCCCTCACTGCTAGCACCCGCTCACACCCCCAGTGGAGGAAGCTCCTCGGTCAGGCAGGCAGGCACTGGCTGTGTTCAGTTCATCAGGTGTCTCCCTCACTGCTAGCACCCGCTCACACCCCCAGTGGAGGAAGCTCCTCGGTCAGGCAGGCAGGCACTGGCTGTGTTCAGTTCATCAGGTGTATTTCCAGGGCAAACCATGATGCCCTAAGCATCATGTTAACAAGAATTAACAAACGGACACACAAGTCTTTTATAGTAAGCATCCTCAATTTAGGAATCCCTTTTCACAGATTCCCACAGGATACTGTAAGATTACCACCTTCTCTTCATTACATACAAACTTGGGAAATGTCCAAAGGAGACAAGACAGTAAGGACTCACTGCCTGTGGAAGAGACCCAAGTACTCCCTAGAGTTAGCACAACTCCCATAAAGACAAGTCCGGTGTAGCCTTGCTGCCTCTGCCCACAAGATAGTGAGGTGGAGCAAACCTGTAACAAAAGCCCGGGGAGGGTGGGGAATCTGTAGATCTTCAACCCAGCTTCCCCAACACAGGCTAAAAAC
Organism: Apodemus agrarius; assembly: GCA_964023405.1. Lineage (NCBI taxonomy): Eukaryota > Metazoa > Chordata > Mammalia > Rodentia > Muridae > Apodemus > Apodemus agrarius. The sequence goes on along the minus strand of OZ030019.1, from coordinate 73,660,533 downwards.
CATTTAAAGAGGGACTAAGATAAAAAGAAACTTCACAATATGTGGGAAATCATTTCAGTGTTTCTAGGTGGACAATTGTTTTAGTTCCTCCTAAAGCAGAGAGTAAAATTCCCAGGAGAGATAGCTCAGTGGTTAGGAGCACTGATTGCTCTTCCAGAGGTCCTGAGTTCAATTCCCAGCAACCACATGGTGGCTCACAACCATCTGTAATGGGATTCAACGTCCTCTTCTGGTGCGTCTGAAGACAACAACAGTGTCCTCATATACATACAATAAATCTTTTAAAAAAAAAATCCAGAAGAATGTAGGTAGCTTGGAATATTTACATTTGTCAGAGGGGAGTTTCCCGCTACAAAAAAATGTATGCAGCAAATGTCATCGAATGTATTTTCCTTTGTCCGTATAGGAGGTCCAGCTTTGAGACATGTGCTGAGGAACAATATGGCGCACCTTGTGTTGTCCAAACCCTGCGACCATTTCCTTAGTAGTGTGAAAGGCATGGTTGATGGGAAAGTAGGGGGAAAATGCATCCCCACATATCCACCTACACACACGCACGCACGCACACACGCACACACGCACAAGGGAGGGAGGGAGAGAATTCACTCTCTGGTACAGCTTTGGGTAAGTTGTCCGTACAACTACAAATATCTTCCTACCCGTGTGCCTTTAAGCAATGCTAATGAAGCTCCCAGGGTCAGGAAGTAAGAGGAGGTTCAAGAGGAGAAGGGAGGAAGAGGAGGAGAGATCACTAGCTGGGAAGAAGGGGATCTGAGGAGTGGGTTGGGGAGAGGATACAATAAAAACACCTTATGTACAGGGATGAAAATGTCACAGTATAAAACTAGTTAGCATATGCTAATAAAGACATATTTAAAAGAAAAAAAAACCAAAACCATGAGCAATCACAGAGGCCAAGGGACAACAAGCACCCTCCCCAAGACACTGTAACATTAACGTTCAGCACAGACAACAAACTCTCTACAATCTCAAAGTGCAGGTCTAACCTCTGCTAACTTAATTCATTCACAACAGAGACCATGCCTGCCTTTCAGAGCAGGGGAAGAGGCTGGCTCACTCTCCAATCGTCTCCCATTTGCATGGAGAAAAGCACAGCCACATTGTCAGGATCGAGAAAGTTGTCCTTTGCCATGAGAAGCAAGGAGGTGACACAGCAGACAGGGCTGTCACCGGGGCTCCTGCTGACAGCACGCTGTCATCATTAGCAGCTGATTAGAGGAAATTCTATGATCAAGCAGGGAGAAACCCGCGCAGACAGGCATTTCCTCCTGAGAAGATGCCTCGTAAGGCTTTGCGGAGGAGCCCCTGCCATCCTGATAGGAGAGGTAATGTGCTGCCTTTGTGAGTGAGCGGGCTGGGAAGCAAGGTGTCTGTCTCCATTCCATCAGGCTGGATTTAATAAAAGCGCCCATCGACTCAGCAACATGAAAATAAGTGCAAACACTTGCAAAATGAACTCTTCCTGTCAGGGAATAAGCTCCTGGCTGATTTAGGAAGAGCAGTGCTTTTAATGAGATTTAAGATGTTTGTGTTCTGGTTGTTCCCATAGCCTTAGGTGCCTCTGGGATACAGTGAACGGTACCGGAAAGTTTGAAACTGAAAAGTAAGGCCCTCTACATAAACACGCACCGGAGTCACCCGAACAGGATTCTAGATAAGAACGTTCTGCGTGGCAGACAGCCTCCCCTAACAGAACATCGAATATGGAGTATCAAAAGGAAGAAAAAATTTCTTCTCTGCTGTGGGTGAAGCTCGTGTGAGGGTTTCTTGGAATAATTCCGTGTAATTCTGCCTGTGGTTGGCTTTCCTCTTTGGGAAAATCAATCCTCTCCTCGTCCGTCAGTCCCTTCCCCCTGAGATTGGGCAGGGCATCAGTAAACCATAAAGGACCTTTATGGAATTGAAGATGACAGGGCTGATCTAAACAGACCCCAGGCATGCGGAGTGGGTAAGCTGGTCATAAACTGTTCCACCAGCCACATATGCGGTGCAGAGAAGTCAGGAACCGAAGAGGTGACAGTGGTCGCGCAGCAGTCCCTAGCATAGCTTAGACTGAATGTGTCGCTGCAATCCCAGCGTGTGGGGGGTGTGAGCAGGAGGGTCAGATGTGTCGGGTCATCCGTGGCTTTCTCTATGGCCACATGGGATGCCGTGAAAGAAAGCTGTCTTCTCAGAAGCGTCCTGGGGCCTCCTCTACGACCAGGAGCAAGCAGGTCAGCAAGCCTGCTCGGCTCTTCAGAGACGGAGAAAGGTAAAAGCCTTCGACCCCCACTACTCAGGCAACTGAGGCAGGAGGACCTCAAGTTCACATGCATGGCCAGACCGAGCAACTCAGTGAGAAGTGCCACGTACGGAGATTTTAAAAGGCCGGGATGCCTGACAGAGGCCCTGGCTTTGAAACTTACCACACTACAGGAAATAAGGAGAGGAAGAAGAAAGTGAAGGAAAAGCCAAACCTTATCAAGTTCCCAAGTTCCAAATAAAAGCAGAAGGTTGGCTAACCACACGTGGACACGCGCTCGCGACCCTTCCACTTAATGCCAGCTGAGGGGACGTGCCAGTTTCTTCAGACTTTAATTGTTTTTCTAACCCAAAGCAGAGAACATCTTATTTGACAGGGATGGGCCGTGACAGCGAGTACTGAGAGCGGCTGAGGAGCCTCCTGCAATGACTGACAGGGCACAGCACTGCCATAGACAACTTCCTCCTTCCTACTAAGTCATCCATTGGCTTATAAGCACAAGTTTTGATTCTGAATGTTTAGCCATTAAAATGTTTTTCTAATAAAGGGGCGGGGAAGGTGACTCCATGGGTAAGATGCTTGCCTTGCAAGCCCGAGGACCTGAGGTCAGGCTCTAAAGTCACATGAAGGACGGGGTGATGTGTGCTTGTACCCCTCAGGCTGGGGACAGGGAAACAGGAGCACGTCAGGGTTTGCTGCACAGTCAGCCTAGCCTACTTGGCAACTGTAGGAAAATGAGGGACAAAAAACCACCTGAATGTCATATGTGGGTGTTCCTTGACCTCCATACACATTTACATACATACACATACCTTTACATATATAATGCACACATATACCTTCAAACACAAACACATATACAAGAATACTACTTAAGGGCTGGAGAGATGGCTCAGCGGTTAAGAGCACTGACTGCTCTTCCATAGGTCCTGAGTTCAATTCCCAGCAACCACATGGTGGCTCACAACCATCTGTAATGGGATCTGATGATCTCTTTTGATGTGTCTGAAGACAGCTACAGTGTACACATATACATACAATAAATAAATAACTCTTTTAAAAAATTTAAAAAAAGAAAATAAAAAATAAAAAAAAAGAATGCGAGTTAGTCATATCTGCATTTCATATTAGTAATCTTAACACTTAAGGCAGCTCAGTATAGCAGAAATGTCACTGTAACAGAAATGTTACAACTTGTATGTGAAATGTCCCCCGCAGGACCATTTATTAAGCATTTGGTCCTTAACTGGTAATTCTATTTTAGGAGGTGGAAGATCTTCAGAAGGTGGCACCAAGCTGGCACAGAAGGTCACTCTGTTGGACTCTCTTGGAAGATGATCCCTAATTAGCTCATCTCTCTTTTCTCCTGTCCACTATGATGTAGATGGCCCCTGCCATAATGTCATCCTGCCACAGAGTAGACCTAGAACCCAGGAGGAAAAATAAATCTTTGACACCCTAAGTTGCTTTTATTAAGTATTCTACTATGGAGATACTAACACTAATCCAGGCAGGCAGTCTCCACGTAGCACATGGAGCTGTGAAAACAACAGACCTTCCATTTGTTTCTGTTTGCCTGGGAAATATCCAACCAAGGAGCGGGGAGTTTCGGAACAGCAGGGCCAGTACGACCAGCTCTTCCCTCCCCAAAGCTGAGGACACTTACTTTGCCTTGAGGATCTCCTCCTGGGAATTCCACTCGGGGTCTTCCACCAGCTGTAATTCTCGCAGCACCCTCCCGGGCTTGTAGGCTGCATTGGTAATCATGGTAAGGATCTGTTGGGAAGAAGATACCACAGTGAAGCACAACTGTGACTCCTGAAGAATTTAGCAACGCTGTGTGGACCGCTCGTGACGAGAGTTTTCATTAAGTGTGGCGGGTTCTGATGACATGTGATCGAATTCTCTGCTGGGAGGTTCTAGGAAGCATAAACATCCAGGAATGTGTTACCATGCCTACGTGACTCTTAACACGCACAGACTCTGCCATGCTCCAAGCTCCTAATACCCACATGCACTAAGCACTGTTAAGAAGTGAAACGGGACATCAGCTATTGAATTCCACAAAACGGCCACCTGTGGCAGCCACCTGGGATGCTAGGGATACAGAGGAGTGGGAGAACCTCATGGGCTGCCACTCCTCGAGCTTAGCCAAGGCCACATCAGGCTGAAGGCACACTCTGCGTGAGTTGGACTATCTACAACTCAGAGTGAGGAAAATCGTTCCAAGACGGGAAACAGGCACTACTGCCACCGTGTCTGTTTTTGGTAGAAATCAGTCAACATGAAGGAGAAGACAGAAGCCTCTTCAGAACACTATCAACCGGGAGGGATACACCCTAAGGACCTTATAAAGGGATTGAACTTTAATTTTATACTATGTGTGGAGAGGGCTGTGGCTGCGATGGAGAATGCCTGTCACGCTAATATGAGGCTCAGAGTCTGAGTCCCAGCACCTGCCCAGTCAGCTGTGGTGGTGGGCACCCATAAGCTCAGCAATAGGAAGGCAAAGGCAGGCAGATCCCAGGAACCGGCTTGCTAACCTGCCCAGCCAAACTGGTGAGTTCCAGGTCCCAGGTCTTGGGACTCCGTCTCAAAAGATAAGATGACAGAGGGAGATACACAAAGGTGAATTTTAGCCACCACATGTACTCACACATATATGTGCACACATCTTCCATACATGTATACAAACATACAATTTATACCTCCCCCCAAAAAAAAAACCCCAAAATTTTATTATACAGTTACTATGGCAATGCACTTTGCCCCAGGTGACACCTTGCTGTGTTCTGAGGGCCCTACAAGGGCTATCCCCAACAAGAGCACATTTGAACCCAGGGACTAAATGGAACAAGGCAATGCAAACAGTTGTGAGACATTTTGTTATCTGCATTAAAGCAATCATCTGATTTTTCTATTGGCCATCAGTGCAAGTTAAGAAACTGAGCTTAAACATAAATCTCATTAGAGCTGGCTGCAGTCACACGTAAGTCTTTATCATAGAGCAATGACATTTCAGCTGCTTCTTTTCACTGTGACTAGTGGAGAAAACCCCAGAGCTACAGTGTCATTTGCTGCATATCAGAATGCAGTTTGGGACTGTGAATAGAACCAGAACATGCCTTCCAGAGTTCATTTCAGCCTGGAAACAAGCAGCAATTAAATTTGAAAAAGCGCCCGATATTGAATTTTTTTTTTCTCGTGGCTTTTCCCGATACCAACCCATTTGTCTTCAAATTCAACAAGGCCTCTCTAAAATGTCAGATACTGATATGCACAGTGGCTGTGTCCTTGATTGCCAAAGAAAATACGGACATCCCACACACAGAACTGGGTGGGGGCCGGGGCGATTGCTCAGTGGTTAAAGTGTTGGCCAGGTGTGAAGACCAGAATTTGGATCTTCAGAATCCACATACATGTCAGCTCCGTGTGGTAGCCCACCTATGACCCCGGCCTTGTAAGACAGAACAGAGGACCCCAGAGCGACCTGTCTGGCCGGACTAGCCATATGATAAGGGTTTGATTTGTAACTAAGGCAAGAAAGCCAATAGAAGATTCCTGATATCAACCTCAGGTTTCCACATGTAAGCCAGCACACATGCAAACATGCATATACACATATGCACTGTATATATAAACACACAAATGAAAGAGTAAGAACGACGTTTATACTTAGCTGTTATTTCTGGGCAGAGTTAAACCAAATGATTTTGCCTTGACAACTATCAGAACACAATTCTGTATGTTTTCCATAAGAGATTAGAAATAAGCATGGATCCCCACCTCGACTAAGGATACCATCAACCAAGATCTATCTGAGCCACTCCACTTGAAAATCCATACCACAAAACACAGGCATCCCTTGGGGTTTGGTATGTTGAGAACATGCTCCCGCAAGCAAGCGCCTCTCCAATGGGTACCACAGGAAAGCCATGGCTCTAGTCTCTCTAGTCTGGGGTCAAACCTCAGTTAGATCCCTTTAAAACTACAAGACTTTGGGCAAGACGACATTCTCCATTGGCATGTGGAGAACTTACACTAATCTGGTCATTTCCCGGACGGCTGCTGCCACACATAGTGCAGCCTCTGTGACCCCAGGGACAGGCTGCTGGCACTGCTACTCCCCTGCTTCCACTACTCCTGCCAGGTCAGCTGGCAACTGCAGGAAATCCTCTAAGCGGCTGTTCACCCCTCTTGCATTGAGCTGGACCTGTAAGGCCCCGGAAGGCCTAGGTTAGAGGGTTGGCCCCCAGTGCTAGGCAGGCCTGAGAGTTCCTATAACTGTTGGGTCGCTAAGAGCGTGTCCTGGAACGACGTGGACCAGATGAAGGGCTCCCAGTCCCATCTTCTTTCTCTATCCCTCGAGTCGCTCAGGTGAGGAGCTTCCTCCCACCATGTGCCCCTGCTACGATGGGCTACCTCACCAAAGCAACTGGACCAACTGGATCATGACTGGAACCATAGCAACTCCGAGCCCAAATGTTCTTCTTCTTTTACTATGTCAATGGTCTCAGCTGTGCTAGATTAATGAGATATGACAATATGCAGATAGCTCACTCTTTTTCTCTCTAATGTCTTCCTTCCAAAAGTCCCTCCATAGAAACCTCCTTTGAGCACCTGCCACACAATACCACTTTCCTTCCATGATGGTCAACCCTCTAACTGATCACTATAGTTAGAAAGCAGGGGCACCATGGTACTATAGTTTTGTAGTTAGAGCCATGACTGGGAGTTGCAGATGTCTTTAAAAGATTTTATTCAGTAAATTTAAATATGGACCCAGAAGCAAGTTCACTGAAAATTAATGACCAATTTATTCAAAGAATTTTTCTGAGCCCATATAATGAGGCAAAGGGAGGAGCAGGAAGGAAGCAGCTTTGATTTTAAATCGTCATTGCTACAATGTCCTCCTCTACGGTACAATTAGAAAGTTCAATGAGTGTGCCGTGCCTTCCATATGGGCAACAATACAGAGAGCCACAGAAACAGCTTGCACTTTTCTTCAGTTGTGTGTCAAGCATCCAGCAGACGCCCACATCACAAGCTGTGCATGTGCATTATCCTGGAAAAGCCCACCCAAGCCGGCTGCATTACTCTTAATGGATGGGTGCTCAACACAGACTTCCAGCAGAAGCAGCACAAGCACAGCCGGACACCGTCAAAGGCACGTGGGCCTCGGCCTTTGACTCCGACTGGTGACTAAGTAGGGTTGCGCTCAACAAGGCCTTTCCTCTGTCCAGTGCTATTGGGAAAAGCCATTACTAAAGAGACTGATGGGTGCTGGGAGTGAGCGAGTGTTGAACAGCTGGCCCCAAATGAGACATTTTATTAGGATTCTTTACAATACTGTGTTAGAGGAACAGAGAGAATCTAAGAACTGGAGAAGAGGCTGGTGTTGTACAACGCTGTCCTTGGGGACTGACCTTTGCCCTGGTTAACCTGCTAAGATTAGGACCAGAGTGTTCCATCATGGAGTGGGGGAGGGGTGTGCATGAGAGGCCCTGGCCCTCCCTGAGGACTTGTGGATTAGTTAAGGGTGGCTGTGAGAAGAACTGTTTTCTTCAGTGGTACAGCCATGGGTAAGTTGCCCATGACCCTGTAAACTACCTCTCACCCACATTACTATAAGTATATATAAGTAAGCCTAATTCATGAGCTTAAAATTAACGTAGAAGAGCATAGTTGTAAAGAGGAAGGCATCAGTGAAAAGAGAGATGGACGTATTCAAGGATATACATTAAAATACATTAAATATAAATATATAATGTCACAATAATGTCCATTATTACTTAATAGATGCTAATAAAAACTGTTCAATAATATAAAGCCATCCCTGTCACTTTAACTGTAATTTCTCTCTGTTTCACTGACGGACAGGACTTAACAACCATCTTCATTCATTCCAGTGGCTCCACAAATAGACTGCTATTTGGCTCCACACACTGGGGACGGAGAAAGAGAGGGTAATTCATGAGCTAGACTTAAGTATTTGACAGATGGTAATGACAGTAAGAGGTGCTAGACAAATGCCATGATAGATGCCGAAGGGTCGGTGGAAAGGTACACGTAAGTAGGTATAAATGCGTAAGAGACACATGGTGATGGTGACAGATAACAGAGAGCCAGAGGATAGACAAGGAGGAGGACAAATAAGTAAGATAGATATCATAAGCATAATGCAGCTGGATGATGGCTGGACAAACAGACAGATGAACAGGTTGACAGGTGATAACAAAGACAGATTAAAGATATAGATAACAAGTAGGTACCCATGGTAGGAGATAGACAGGTAGATCAAAAGATAAAGAAGTTAGCTATTATAAGAAAGGTGATACACAAACAGATGACAGATAGGCAGATACATAGGTCAGCGGCAGATGAGGAGGCGAGATGCCCAGTGGAATATGTAGATGACTGAGCAGGTCAGCTAGGGCCATGTGGAATATATCTTTATTTCTTAGATTGGGACGAGGATGCCCATCTTGGTGGATCCATCGTACACTACCACACTTAGTTTCTTGACCACGGCCACACCCAAGTCTAATCACACTTCAGACAACCTAAATGCATTGGTGTAGAAAGTCACACAGCAAGGAAGCATAAGCCCACAGAGGCCCGTCACATCCAAGGAAGCAATACGCTCACAGAGGTTCACCATATTCAAAAGTTTCCTGTGGGTACAGACTTGACAGTGGAGAGATTTGAGCTGGAAATGAATTAGGTAGCAGAAAGAAGAGGGGGGAAGAGCAGATTGTGATATTTTAAGTTCTAATAGAATATTTACAATGTGTCAGGTTTCCCTTTATATAAATTTTTTTTCTCTAGAGTTCAGGCTGCCAAAGAAGAGAGGTCACACCTCTGCAGAGCTTATGTGATCTCTAAGTGACGGGCCACTGAATATATCCAAAATGATGTGGAGAGCACAGAAGGGGACTCCTAGGGACTCCCCCATTTTAAATGACATTCATCTTTTCCTTAGACACAAGGGTGACAGCCTGGTGGATATTCTGAGCCAAATGACTTCTAAGGGGAAACAGAGATGTTCCCCCACCTCCAGGAGTCACCCTGGGCTTCTACCTCCACAGCCTGGAGAGTCTCTTTAATGACAAAGGTGCAGTTATTCAGCACACGGAGTGTTTTCAGGGGCATTTCTGCCAGCTGCTCCTGGCTGTCCAGCCCCAGGTCATCAGTTAAGAGATGCCCATCCCACAGCACGCTGGTGTGGCCCAGCAGAGGAGGCAGTCTGTGCCTCTAGCCTCGTGTCGCTGAGAGACAGTTGGCCCTGACTCTAGTCTGAGCGCGGACACACACCTCCAGCAACATCAAGCCAGACAAACCAAACGCAACAGATAACCAGATTCATAGGATGGTCCACCATACCAGCCATCTTAGAATAATCCCACATAAATCCAGGAACTGTCCTTCTCTCAGACTTGTCTGGAGAAGGCTTGACAGTGGAAAGACGAGCTGGAAATGGTGCCGATGGGCACGGACTTGACTGAGCATGCAGGCTTGATGCATGACAAAATGCCATCACTAGTGTCTGTCGCTAATGATATCATGGTGCCCATACAATGGCCCAGAACTTAAGGTGTCATCACAAGACTTGACTTGGTCCTCAGAAAGTCGAGGCCTTCTCCAAGGGATGCGCCATCTTGAGTTTACTTTTAGGGGCTGTGCAGAGTTGAATGGACTCTACTTTTGGCTTATTTAAAACTATCTTCTCTCAACGCCATCTCTGACATCACGCTCAGTCGGGGAAACCTATCTGAATCTCTACAAAGCCCAATATCCAGAAAACAAGCTGATGCAGGCTTTAGCTATCATTTTCTAGATGCGTCCTTCTCTGTAACATAGAGACCCTCACACCTATCTCAAGAACCCTCTCTCAGCTTGCGCCAGCCCTCCCAGACACCAGTCTCCATCCACCTGCAGACACTATCTACACACAGCAGACCAGACAGACAGAAAACAATTCCTATTTCACATTTTCTGAAGACACGAAAGTGTTTAATTTTCCAATACTGCCGATGGCTCGGGAAAGCAGCACACTCTGTCTCTGCTTCAATTATCTCGTTCTCTTTAAGCAAAATGAAATCTGAAGCCACGCAGTGGCTCTGGCGCCAAAGGAAGAGCATTAGCATAAATATTGGTTCATTGGGACTCACATTTTTCTTGCACTCCCAGAACTACATCGCTTGCGCTTTATTTATTTATTTATTTATTTATTTTTCCCTCCATCTTGCTACACACGTTTTTAACCATCAGCAAAAACCAACTTTTGTCATCAGAAAACTGCTTCTGGCTAGGCTTTTAAATTTAGTGGCTGGCCATCCATCATGAAATGATTGAGGATAACAACCTTTGACTTAAATAAAATAATTTAGTTGAGTAAAGGAGCTGCCACTGAATAGAGACAGGAGCCAGGGACCTGTTGGTGGTAAGGTGGCGAGCTGGGACTGCAGTCTTGTGTTAGTCACCAGAACCTGTCGTTCAATCAAGCTTGCGGCACTGGCAGAGGAATGGGGTCACTCACTATGTCTGTTAGAGCTGATGACCTCTGACTTGTCAATCAACACCAGGCACTAACACATGCAAACAACCTAGGCCAGGCAGTCAGCCACAGTCCAAGGGGTAGTAATTCTTACCTTGTATTGAAATGCAAATTCTTGCCTATTCTCGCCTGGATTTACTTTTGAACCACATTTCCTGTATGCGGGGATCTATCTTCTGTGCCAATTTATTCGGTTAGATTTAACTAGTAATCCTACGGCCTAACCTAAACAATACTGACCACCGCCGAAGCTGTCCTGGCTTGCAATCACCATTTCTCGCTAGCTAGAAATCTGTCATCTTTAGAATCCATTTGTCACTTGGTGTGGAAGGATGGATCCTCTTTGGTTACCAGACGTAAAGCTATATTCTGAGAAGCTGTTTCTAAAATGTAGCTTCAGAGCTGGGGATAGAGCTCAGGCGGTTAGACTGCCTGCCTAGCATGGACAGAGGCCTGGGTCCGACTCTCAGCATGGTGGCGTGGGCTGTAATCCCGGCCCTGCAGAGACAGGCAGGAAGAGCAGAAGCTCATCCTCAGCTCTACAGGGAGCTGGAAGCCATGCGGAGATATGTCAGACTGTCTCAAAAACTAACAAGCAGACAGACAGGCGCACTGCCGTGGCGCGCTGCTACTGGAGGGCGGGTCTGGCCATTAGGTCTGCAGTTCCCGTGTCTGTCCTTGGAGGTCTGAGACCTAAGCATTTATAAGCAGCATTCCCACTCCTCCTGCCCTCCCTCCCCACTCGGCTTCCCTCTCCCTGAAGCATGTGACTGTTTCACGTCCCTGCGGCCTCACGAAACACTGACCCTATTCCACAGTGTCCGCGCGCACGCATGCGCCCCTGGCACCAGGATTCCCGTGCTCCCCCGCCCCCTCCCCCACCTGCCTATCTCCCCACTTTAAGGAGAAACTCACTCAAGGTTGTGACTTGAAACAGCCTATTTGACTAGGAAATAGCCAAGCTGTCAAATGCTCCTAAATAAAGAGCCGTCGTAGACCTGGCCATGTTTTACAGGCTTCTCCCAAACTCTGTATCCCCTCAATAAAGATTCGCTCCTAACTATATGGAAGGCTTTGACAACCAATGGCCTGGAAAACCTCCTCCAACTGCCTCGATGGCCTTTCTCTTTAGGAAAAATGATATCAAAACAAACAAACAAAAAGGTAGGCAGCTGGCTTACCCAGTAAATTGCTTGCTGCACAAGCATACTGATATATGTTTGAAGCCCAAAGCACCCATTAAAATAAGAGAGACAGACAGAGAGAGGGTGGAAGGGTGGGAGGGTGGGGGAGGAGCCTGAGCATGGGGACATTTATACTCAAGGAGCTGGGAAGGTGGAGACGAACAGATGAAGACTGCTGATTCCAGCCAGCCAGGGGGTGTGAATCTGTGTGTCAGAGCCATGAGGAGATGCAGTCTCAGAAAGTGAAGTGGAGAATGACTGAAGGAGATGCACAAACTTGACCTCTGGGGGCTGGAGAGACGGCTCAGCAGTTATGAGCACTGACAGCTCATCCAGAGGTCCTGAGTTCAAATCCCAGCAACCACATAGTGGCTCACAACTGTCTATAATGGGATCTGATGGCCTCTTCTGGTGTGTCTGAAGACAGCAACAGTGTACTCACGTGCATAAAATAAACAAATCTTTTTTAAAAAATGACCTCTGGCCTCAATACACAGGTGCATACACATACATCCCCTACAGAGTAGAAAAGCACATATTCAACACACACACACACACACACACACACACAGAGAGAGAGAGAGAGAGAGAGAGAGAGAGAGAGAGAGAGAGAGAGAGAGAATTACTAAGATGCTATCTGTTGATAGAATCACACCAGTCTGGTGTTACTCTGAGAAATCCTCAACAGTCCAAACTGCTCAGAATAGTAAAGAAAGCAATTCGCACACAGCTTCCCCTGAGGTCCCTGGTCCCACTTGACAATGAAACAGGAGGCAACCCCGGAGCCTCTCAGGTTTTACTCTTAAAATGCAAGACACCCTTTTACACATTTTCACACCTAGGAACAGCCTAGCATCCTCTGTTCCGGCCAGGCCTGACCCTGAATGCCAGCCCATGCTGTGCAATCGAGACTGTACTTGCTCATCCCCTCTAGGTCAAATGTCACCTTCCATATTTTTGTCCCCTCCCCCTTTCCCTCTGCTCTCAGACCACAGTGCTCCCCTCTTTCTTTAGCCCCCCCCATGTTTATATAGCATTGGATCATGTAATTTCCTCACAACTGAATGGGAAACTCAGACAGACAAAGGCCTGGGGCGGGGCGGGGGTGGGGTGGGGTTGATCCAGTGTCCCAGGTAGTGCCTGCTCTTAGACGATGCCACCCGAGCAGCTGTTCAGTGGGGAGGTGGACTGTGTGGCCACCGAATTTTGTTTTAAATAGCTTTCATAGCAGCAATGGCATAGCAGCAATAAAAAGGTCACATTGGTGTCCTCTTTCCTAGGAGCGACCCTAGAGAGACTCTGCTGTGCAGGGCAAGAGCAGGGCCTTCCTAGAAGAGTCCAGAAACAATTCTACTCTTCCAGTGGGGCCACGAGATACCACCTACAGCTGGACCAGTCAGTGTAGTAGAAGAATCTCCAAAGTCCATTCACATCCGTCAGGTTAGTCTGTACTCTAGGTCACCGCCCCTAATAGGAAGGAAATGGGACCAATACCTGGACCATGCCACAACACAAGCCTCCTGAACACACGGGGACCAGACACAGTGTTATTATTGTCTGAGTGCAGGAACCAGGCAGACACTGGGGAGGGAGAGGACGGCAAAGGTATCAGTTGGGCTGGAGGTATATCTCGCTTGCTAGAATGTTTGCTTAGCGTCCAGGAAGCCCTGGGTGAGATGAGATAACATCACTACAGCAAAGACTTGAGTGTTGGTGTAGAATGTAATTGCCAAATTTGGGTGGAAGCGCGAGGGGCAGAAGAATTCTAGGTCATCCTTGGGTAGACAGTGAATTCAAGGGCAGCACGGTATATATGAAAACCTGTCTTTAGAAGGCAAAAAGGACATGAACTCACTGATAAGTGGATATTAGCCCAGAATCTTGGGACACCAGAGACACAATCCACATACCAAATGATGTCCCGACAAGAAGGAAGGAGTGGCCCCTGGTTCTGGAAAGGCTCAAAGCATCAGTGTAGGGGAATACCAGAACAGGGAAGTGGGAAGGGGTGGATGGGGGAACACGGGGAGGGAAAAGGGCATGTGGGGCCTTTGGGGGAACAGGGAACCAGAAAAAGGGAAATGAAACGTAAATATAGAATATATCCAATAAAAAGAAAGAAAGAAAAATAAATAAATAAATGCATATAAAAACAAAAAAATAAAAGGCAAAAAGGGAAAAGATGCCAGTGCTGCCCGAGGCAGCTTCTTCCTTGAAAAACTTAAACAATCTAGTGCTCAGTGCACACACCCGTTCTCCCTCCTCCTAGAGCACTGGATTTAGGGCCATTTCAACATATTTCCCTAACTCACGTGGGGAAAAAGCATATTCCTTAGACCATGAATGAGTCTTACATGGGTAGGGATGCCACTTGCCACCTTGAAGTCGCTGGTGTTCCATCCCCAGAGCTGAGATGTGCTTTGCCGAATGTGAACTAAGCCGACTTGAGCTGAGGGACTGGGCATCTGCTTTGGAAACGGAAGCCAACGGAACGCTCCCACCAAAACAGCAGAGACACCCTTACCTCCTTAAGCACCAGCACGCACATGCCCGGTCCCACTGACTGAGGTAGCTCTGAAATCCTTCCTTTGTTCAGGAATGGGCCTGAGAAGCAGCGGTGGTTGACGAACAGCTGAGGGCAGCAGTACTTGGGATTGACGGCTCCTGCTGGAAGAGAAGGGTACAGTGGGGTGCTGGGGCTGCCACGTCGTCACTCACGGGGCTGACAAGACCTGTGCTGCAGCCACAGATCTCACTCTGACTGATGAAGAACCCGGAGAAGAAATGGACTCTGAATGGTCATCGCTTCCCCTAGAGCTAGTGCTGTGGGCCTCTAAGCAAGCTTCCTAACTTCAGTTTCAAATGACAGAGAGAAACATGGTTCTCTTCTTGGAAAAAGGTGTCCTGTGTTGCAACATCAACACATTTTCAGATCTGTAATACCATCTTAAGATGCTGGCTATTTTTCCTACAACCTAAGCATAGACTTTTCTGGGGATTATATAGCATCTAAGACACAGAAAGAAACAAACAACAGCAATGACAAACCAGGTGTTGTTACAGAGTTCAAGGACAAACACTGTCCTGCAGTTAGGATCCCTTGCACGTCCTATTCCAGTAACTCCCCTCACTTCCCATAGTGGGAAAAAAGCTTCCCAAAGCTGGGACCCGTTAGTACAGGTCCTCATGTTGTGATGGCCCCCACCTATAAAACTGTTTCCATCGCTACTCCATAACTATAAATTTGCCACTGTTATGAATCTTAGTGTAAATATCTGTGTTTTCCAATGATCTTAGGTGACCCCTGTGAAAGGGTCAATCACCCCCAAAGGGGTTGTGACCCACAGATCAAGAATCCAGTGCCTTAGAAGTGCCCATCACACGGAATATGCTATTTATCATTCTCATACAAGTTAACCAACTTTAGCGCTCAACACTGTGAGTGTGGGCAGCAAGTGACAGATACCTAGGATCTTCACAAAGCATTTCATGGATGTTTCCTGTCACATTTTGTTAGTTTGCTTAAGTTTTGTAAAGTCACAAGTCAACAAGCACACAGCAAATTTTGCCAACAAATTGAAAACACTCTGTTTTCACGTGTATACATGATTCCACCCTTTTATGGACATGCCACAATTTAGTCATTTCTCTTGAAAACTCTTAGCTGTTGCTACTCTGTTTTAGAGTTTCCGGTAATGATTTAAGGACTGCACCTTCAAGTTACTTCAGAACATGGGCGAGCGGTGTGCATACGGGCCCGAGTGGAGGCAGAGTCGGCTTCTCCATCCACACACACACCTGCAGAGGTCGGGCTGACCACGCTGCTCCCCACGGTGATGACCCCACTGACATCCCCCAGCAGCACACGCGAGAATCGCTGTGGCTCTGCATCCAGGCCAACTAGGTACTGCTAGACTCTTCCCTATTGCCAGCACGATGTAGAGAGAACTACACGCGCATGCCTTGGAATCCTATCCTTGGACTATATTCATTCAGCAGGGCAGGTTGAGTCTCGCCCCTCAGGGCGGAGTGGTGTGGAACTCACACACAGCTCTTCTACCTTGGGATTGCAGGTGCTGGAATAAGAGATGTGTGCAACCACATCCAGTTCGAGTAAAATTTCTTGGTGTTTATGAATACAGAATAATGTCTCTCTTAGGACGAAGGGCCCTTCTCTCTGATGTGCTCTCTCAGCCAAGATTTGCCAGAGAAACAGTAAGATTCCTTCAGAAGTACTACTATTTGTTTGAAGGCAATTTAACAGTTAAGAAAGGCCTGCTTCTTAACCTTAATAGCCAGTAAATAGGAAGTAGGGATTTAATATTGAATGTACAAAAAAGTTATATTACTGCAGTAGACTATAAATTGGTGTAGTTTTAAAAAAAAAAACATTTTTAAGTTCGACACAGAAAGAAGATAACTTCACAAACTGAATTTACTTGGAATCTTTGGTAGTATTACCCAGACCTTTAGCTAAATGTTTATCTATTCTATTTATAAAATAGAGATCTCAGCTATACCAGTTTATGCAGACATATCTAGACTCGGGTTTGCATGAGTGGATCAAAAGTGAGTGGATATCTGTAGGTCACTGGGGCAACAGAGCAAGTGGGTAAACCAGAGACGGTGGCGCACACTGGGAACCCCAGCACTAGATAGGCTAAGGCATGAGGATTGAGAGGTCAAGGCTAGCCTGGGCTACCTAGCAAGACCATGTCTCAAAAAGTCACATGGAACTGTGGTAAAATAACAAGGAAGGAACGGCCAATACCAGTTCTCCATGTTTTCCTCCATCCCGAGGTCAGGGATGCAGGGTGCTAATCTGATTTACAATGGCCGAATATCAAACACTTTTTTTCCTAAAGATTAGAAGGCTGGTCTACAGGCCCTGGTCAAACAGTAGTAAAGATAAAGTACAACTTTAGCTTCGTAAAACCTTCTTTTAAATCTCTGTCTGTGAGCATGTGATATCAGGAGAAAGGAGAACAGGCTCAAAGTCGAGAGGCAGGGACTACAGCCACAAGTAAGTCTGCACTCACAACGACCACTCAGTGGAAAGAGGTGTATTTACCTGGAGTGTCCATCTGAGGCAGCAAGCTAAGTTCATGAGGTATTTTCTCAACAGGCACTGGGGATAATAATCTGTGAATAAAGAAAATCAACTATTACGGGCACAGGCTTAAGGAGAAAGGATTCTTCATATTTAAAATCAGTATGCCAGGAATTCAAGACCAAGCCATTACCAGGTAAGCCATTTGTACAAAAATAGACCCAGTCAACCAAATAAGGAAGTCATTTTGAAAAACTAGTGTTCAAATCCATTTGATGACCCTAAAAGTCCTAGGCACACAGGCCTCTGAGGGGCCATTCCTGGCCAAGGAGTTTCTTCTGAACTCAGAATAATGCCTCCAATTACGTTCTAGATACAACTGACATATAATTAATGTCAGACTTCTCCAATGAAATTGTCTAACTAAAACAACCTTCAGGTGACTTTGGACATCTTTAATCTATGCCTTTGTGGGACGGGACACGAATATACTAAAAACGCCACTCAAGAGGAAGAACTATAAACTGGTGATCGCTGAAACTTTAATTCTGGCTTGTTCTCTTAGAGTTCAGGTAGAAAGATCATAGATAAATGTAAATTTTTTGAAGAGCGGTGTTGGAGAATATAGGAAATCTGGGGCTCACAGGCAGGGGTTCACCTGAGGTAGCCGCCTCGCTCCTGACCTAAATGGCAAACCATCAACTGAAGATGAGGGAGTGCTGCTTCCTCTCAGGCCGTGCACACTAGACTGTCGGTCCCTGAGCCTACAGAGCGGGCATCAGCGGGAATACACAGGAATACAGATTCTCAGATTAAACCTTAAATCAGACATCGAGAGAGTGGGGCCCAGCAATCTGTGTGAGGTGCGAGAATCATTAATCCGTGAACTGCAAGTCAGGACTCATTAGCAAGAGCTTAATGCTGATCTTGCCTGCCCCAAGGGCATTCCGTGATGACCACACCTAAAACACCCTAAGTCATCATACTCCTTCAGTGACTGCTACGAGTGCCTGCTTTATTTCTTTTATTTAAATTTAAGCCTGAATACACGCAAAGGTACTGTTTTCAGTTAGCTTCATTACCATATGTTTTTGTTTCCTTAAGAAAGCACAATCCCTTCAGATGGAAGGAACATTTGGATGCGTTTTAAATATTTTATAATGCTCAAAGGCTCAGCAGAAGTCCCAACTTTCCAAACACATCCTGCCTGCATGTACAACACTTTACCCTAAACCACCATGCCCCACCACACTGCAACCTGAATCCATATCAAAATGGAAAACCAACATTTTTTTACACATGAAACCAAAATTGATATTTGTTTATTTTTTTTTTGAAAAAAAAAAAAAACCTCAATAGTTATTGTTCTTAAATGTGAATGTTAAGACATGAAATACAAAAGCCACTTCCCAGCCAGATGGCTGTCTGGAGACTGAGGATGAGACTGAAATCTTGCCTCCAGGTGTTCAGGGTCAACAAAGCAGATCACGCATCTGCAAACTACACTTTTCATAGGGGGCCCCCAGGAACCAGCACCAGAGGCAGTCATGTCCATCCAAGTGAAATTAAACATGAGAAATGACCACCGGAGCAGTCGAAGGCTCTGAGAGTGGCTCTGAATTTTGCCTGTCATAACCGCGCAAGGAGGAGCAGCTGCCCCATGGCTGGTAAGCCGCTCGCTAAGCCGACGCCCCGAGAAAACCACCCAGGCCTTTTGCAGCTAACCATGCACCTAATGAGAAGACGAGGAAGTGGGCGAAAATACGTACTGTTTTTCCGGCTGTACAAGGACAGTCGTTCTCTTGCTTTTTGCTGTAAAATGGGGGGAAAGAAAAGGATAGGACACTGTCAGTGAACTGAATTCTTTAATGGCTTAGTGTAAAAGTATGGCCTTTTGGATTTATTCAGAGGTGGGGTCTCATGCAGCCTAGAGCTGGACAGGTAGCTGAGGGCACTCTTGCATGCCTGATCCCCCAGCCATGGCAAAGTCATAATTATTATTATTTGTTATTAAGATGAATCCTTGTGTCCATTCTTAAAACTAAAAAGCATTTGAAGTCAAACAACAAATATACATAGTATCTCCTAGCATAAAATAGATATGGTTTTATCAAACATGAAAAGATTTAAGTACATCTATATAATCTTATCACTACATTGGCTATTTTATTTTAAAGAGTACTTTTAATAAGAAGAGAAAGAAAGAGGACACACATTACACTGCACATAAACACACATTAAGATAAATTTTAATTGCAAACTCCATGGAAATTCTGATAAGGTGAAAAATACTGCTAAGATAATGCACCCCCAATTCAGCCTCGACGAAAGGGAACGGAGCTAGCAATGTATGTGCTCAAACGTTCAAATGAAAGCAGGAAATAATGACAGGGTGATGAGAACACTCTCTGTGATATATTTAAAGACTTGTTTGATTTTTAACTATACAAGTGTGTCTTAGTGTGCGTATGTGTATGTGAGTCCAGCCAAGGTTGTCAGATCCCTTGGTTTGAGGTGTGTGGTGTGGGTCCTGGGTACCAATCAGGTTCTCTGCAAGAGTAGTATACGTTCAGAACCACTGAGAATCTACCCAATTCCAATTCCTGCATTCATTTCTTAAGCACACATTGTTCTGTAAAAGAGGCAAAGTTGAACTGTTACACTACCAAATGCTAATAGTTGTAGAAATTTGATTAGCATAAACAAATGCTAAGGTGGGAACTGTGGTGCACGCCTTTAATCCCAGCACTAGGGAGGCAGAGGCAGGCGGATCTCTGTGAGGTTGAACCCAGCCTGGTCTCCAGAGTGAGATCCAAGAACAATCGATATTGGGGGAAAAAATCCTGATGTTAGAAGATACAGAGTTATCTGACTCAAGACTGATAACAGATAAAGCTGTGGTCTAACTTTTTTATCCAGGTGATGAACATTTATTAAAAATAAATACTAACGAGGAGCTGGAGACATAGCCACACATAGATACATACACATATGCACAAGGGATATGCATCTTCAAATCTTCAAGAAGACAATGTAAACACTGATGTGAGGAGAACTCAACAGACTGTCACTCAAGCTCAGTCACTGCGAAACAAAGCACAAACGTTCACAGCCTCCACTATGGAAGAGAGGCATGCAGCAGCTTTGTATCGGGTGTGCAATGCCCTGGTAAGAAACTAAGTACAGCAGGCTTGAAAGGAAAACATACAGATGAGAAAGTACTGCTGTGCTCACACTGGAGTTCTGAGCATCGGGCTCTCCGTAGCTAAGATCTGGAAGCATTCTAGCTGCTGTCCATGAGGGGGAAGGGGGGGAAGCATAGAAACAAAACGGATTTTTTTCAGCTGTAAAGAAGAAGAAATTTCCTTGGGATTGCAAGTTGGTACAACCACTCTGGAAATCAGTCTGGTGGTTCCTCAGAAAACTGGGCATGACACTTTCCAGAGGACCCTGTTATACCACTCCTAGGCATATACCCAGAGGATTCCCCAGCATGCAATAAGGACACATGCTCTACTATGCTCATAGCAGTGCCTCCTACCTCATCACAGAAACACTGGGATTACAAGCCTGCACCACTAAGTCTGGCTTTCCATAGGTTCTGAGATCCGAATTCGGGTCTTCATGTTTCTGGGAAAGGGCTTCACCCACTGAGCCCTCTCCCTCAACTCAAATGTCAGTCAAGACAAATGTGAAGCCTGTTATCTTTAAGGACTCACACTATTTAAATAGTATTTCTGATGTACACTAAGAACAAATAAATGCAAAGATGCGTTTGGTCTGAAGATTTTTAAGTCACGGAGTTTCCAGGGAGAAGGACGCACAATGTCATGGTGTGGTTGCTTTATGTATATGAACGTGATGTGTTGTAATTTACCTGCATTACGCCGTGTACACAGGTGAGCGCCACACCTGCGTTCAAGCCTGAGCCTGTAGGTGTGGATGCTCATGTCAGGAGCTTATAGAGGCAGAAGCTGCTGAGTCTCCACCCCCAAGACATATCACTCAAGATTTCTGGTTACAGACTGGGGACTGTTACATTGGTAAATTAGCAGATGATATAATTTGGTATTGGGGGTATCAAAAAATATGAGGTCATATATTGTTAAATTTAAACACTGCTTAGTTGTCGATGCTAAGAACATTTAGGTCAGTAATTTGGTGAGGTCATGTTTGATTAGTTCACTTTTGTTTTGGGGATATGTGTGTGGTTCCAGAACACATGTGCATGTGTAGGCCAGAGGAAGACATCGAGAGCCTTCCTCTATTCCTCCCCACATTTTGGTTTACGCCGGCATATCTGCCTGACCCCGAAGCTTGCCTGTTCCTCCTGGGACCTACCTGTCTCTGATTCCTAATGCTGGAATTATAGGCAAGCAGAGGCTTCTTACCTGGGTGTGGGGAGTTTGGTCCTTACACACACACAGCAACAGTCACCTACTGAGCTGATTCTTTGGCCCTATTGATCCTTTTAGGGGAAACTACATGAAAAGAGCTCAGGTCCCCCATAAAATAAGAATAGAAAAATATGACATCAGCCCGTGCCTTCAGTCCCAGCACTTGGGAGACAGAAGTCGGCAAATCTCTGGAACTTAGAACTCAACCAGGGGCTACATGGTGAGACCCTTTCTCAAACAGTGGGAGAAAACAAACCCAACAACAACAATATCATGATGTCTAACCTAAGCTTTCCCAATCAAAACAATAGGTCCACTGTGATTGCCCCTTACTGTCACCCAGAAGGATGTCCAAATGTCCATCTAATGTCGGCACTTAAGGAACGGCTGAGATACCAATGCAGGCACTCCTCAGAACACCTGAAACCCTCAGGGTCACAGGCTCACGTATCCAAAAGCCCATTTAGTCACCGTGACGGTGCACACGCAGTGCTTATCAAATCTCTCTCCACCGGGAAATACTTACAGGATGCTTTGTATGGTGTGGTCAAAGGGTAAGAATTTGCTTCGCACCAGCCAACGGGGAAGATATCCATGGAATCCATATCCACAATGATCTCTGGCATTGGGTTCTCCTGACCTGTGTGTGAAGAAACCAAAATGATGGGTACCAGAAAGAAAGAAACACACACACACACACACACACACACACACACACACACACAATACAACACAACATCCCTAAGACTGGGAAATGCATTCCTGGGAATGTTTTACAAACTGATAACAGTAGAGGGGATGGCTTATAGAGTCTGTAGTCTTAAAATAGGTACACATTATTTAGAGAATCTAAGATAGTTCAAATAAAATAGAAGTTTGGAAGAAATATATATTTCGCCCTAAAAATGGGGAGGGAGAGAGGATGCTAGGAAAAACTGGATCAGAGCCAGATATGTTTGAAAAGGGACCAGATGTCCCCTTTCCTAAGAGTAGCTCTGAAATTAAAGACATGTGGTACAGCTTGTAAACCACCATGGGAGGATTCGTTCCACACCAAGCAAAGAGTAACTGTTAACTAAATAAAAGCAAACATTAACAGCCAAAAGCTACAACCACGGGAACACTGCTTAGGAACGAGGCAGTCTCCTGAGAGGATGCGTGTGCCTCTCAGCTTCGACTGCAGTGGCTCATCTCTGTATGTGTGTATGTATGTGTGTGTGTTTGCGTATGTGCAGTTGCATACATGTGCAGGTATGAGTGCACTTCTGTGTGGAATCAAGAGGCCAAGCTCCTGAGTCAATGCCCACCATACACCCCTTAGTTGTTGAGATAGGGCTTCTGACCCTAAGGGCCTCAGTAGGTGAGACTCAACTCAGGAGCCCACCTGTCTCTGCTTCACTATATGCACAGACCATGACGCTCAGGTTCTTTTCTGGGGATGGAAATAAGTTTTTGTGTCTTTGGGGCAAAGACCTTACCAACTGACCCATGACCCAGGCCCTGGACTCATTCATTTTCGGCTCGATCTGACCTGCAGATGTTACGTCACCCAAGACACTTTGCTATAAGGAAATCTTTTATTGTTGAAAACTGTCTAACACCACACCCTGTTTCCTAATTGCAGCTGTGCCCTGTGGCAAACCATCATCACAGCTGGGAAATGTTGAGAAAAGATGGGAGCTGAAGCGCCGAGCACCCTGGGCTGCCAAGAGGAGAGGACAAAGCTGGACTGCATCCCACTGGTTAGCAGAAGGAGATCTACAAGGAACCAATAGTTCTCAACAAAACATAACATGTCAATGGACAAATTCTCAAACCAAGAAGCAAAAGAAAAGCGGTCTATTAATACCTGGTGACTGAATCTCCTTAGCCTCAGTGTCTTCACTGATAAAATATCCCTGTTCCCCCATCCAATATCCACCTTATCACACAGAACCTACAGAATTTTAAATCAGATTGTCCCATGACCTGTCTCCTGGCA
The DNA here is from genome assembly GCA_964023405.1 of Apodemus agrarius. Taxonomy (NCBI): domain Eukaryota; kingdom Metazoa; phylum Chordata; class Mammalia; order Rodentia; family Muridae; genus Apodemus; species Apodemus agrarius. Next base: position 73,637,101 of record OZ030019.1, on the reverse strand, counting down.
GTGTCGAGAAGCTAAACACCAAGTCCCAAACACAAAATGCACCGAGAGCGCCATACTGATGACCTCCTCCTTCCCCATCCTTGGGAAGATGTCATGAAAACCGAGTGCACTTTAGTAACTGAAAGCTCTTAATTTACTACTAAACCAATAGACTGATAAATAGGAATTCTGGAGGGCGATCAGTCAATAAAGTGCTTGCTTTGCAAACACAAATCCCAAAACCTATATTTGTGTGTTTGTTGTTTTTCTTTGGCTTTGATTTTAAACCAGGCTGGGTGGCTCATGTTTTTAATCTCAGCTTGGGGGAGGAAGAAACAGGAAAATCCCTAAGTTCCGGGTCAATGGGAGATGCTGTCTCAACGATCAAGAACCTGAGGAACGGTAGTCAAAGTTGTCCTCTGGTCTTCTTTGCATAGGCTCTCTCTCTCTCTCTCTCTCTCTCTCTCTCTCTCTCTCTCTCTCTCTCTCTCTCTCACACACACACACACACACACACACACATTTTTTCCAAGTAACTTTCTCAGTGTCTTCCTATGGACCTGAAGTGCTCATGAGTCCTTGAGGATCTAGCCAAAAGGGTCTTGGGGATGTTTCCCAAAGCACAAAATCATTTTCCCTACTTTGGGGTCATAAAAATAGTATTCATTTCTTAGTGTCTCAACCATTTCCCCACAGGTTAAATTTATTCACCAGACATCCTCACTTTTAAATTGTATTTAGCCACAAATAAGATTTTCAAGGTTATTAAAAGCAGTACTTCCAAAGGGCTTTCAGAGTGAACCGACTGCTTAAATCCCCCCAAGTGTTCCGCTGGCTCAGGCATCACACCATGTTAATGCTTGATTATGTACACGTCTGTATACCGTACACATGAATGTGTTGTCACGGCTGCCTTCAGCATGCTTTAAGGTTCTTTCAACATGGCTCTAACCCAAGTAAACAAACATGGGCTAAGAGGTGTTAACTACTTTTTTCCCCCTCAAGAAATTTAGACTCTTCCTTTTCTTCCACTCTAAATCCTGCCTCTGAAGGCATCTTTGAAATAAAGATAGGATGGAAACATGGATAAGCCTGACTGGAGAGCTGCCTTGGGAACTCAGAGTGCATATCCCACAAGCATGCCTAAGTTTGGTTCCTTGGCACTCACATAAAAAGCTGAGCATACATAGCTGGGCATAATGTTAACTCGGCGGCGCATGGGGGTGGGGGTAGAGAGAGGTGGATCTTAACAGCTTACTGGCCAGCCAGCCTGGTCAAAGTGGCAGGAACTCAAGGAAGTAAGGTGCGAACAAGCAGAGGAAGGCACCTGAAGTTTTTCAATGGCTTCTGCGCGGGGACACACAGGCTGTGAGAAGATAAACGGCAGTAGCTGGAGTGTATACATATCCCACACATACATGTACTGCACCAAGGGAGGAGGGATGGCAGGAGGGAGAAAGGGAGGAAGGCAGGGTGAGATGGAGGGAGGGAGGGAAAAGGAAAACCCTTGTACAAGCAGGCACTGTGGGTATCAACCCAGGAACGTTTCTCCTGATGCCAATCTTGTAAATTCCATTCTAAGTGGTGAATAGCAATTTCATATTTCCTTATATCAGCCTTATCATTTGCTCTGATTAGCATAAATCTAGATACATGTGGCAAGAGTCCAGATAACATTTCAAAGAAAAGCCATTATTTCCAAGACTGGAGACCTAACAGCTTATGAAATGATGCAGGTGTCCAGGACTCTTCTTTGCTTGATCCAGGACTCCTGGGATTATAGAAACAAACTAGAGGCTTCACCAGAGTCAATGCAATATCTCATTTAATATGTAAGCAAAACTTACTATATAAAATTCTTGCAGAATTAATAAAAATACTTAACAAAAGTAAAAAAAAAAACAAAAAACAAAACAAAAACAAAAAAACAAAAAAAAACCCTTGTAGCTATGACCACATCCACGCTCTGGCTTTGTCTAAGCAGAGACCCATCAGTACTGCTCGACTTGTTCATGCAAGTCTAGAAGTTTCATCTCAAAATCCATAAGGAAGCAGAAGACTCCCTCCATGTGAAAGTATTTGAATAATGTAGGGTATATTCAAGTTATGGAACATTCTGCAGCTATTACTAACTGTAATGATCCCCAACATGTATCATTAGATAAGAAAAGACAAGGTGCAGAACCATGAGCATAACGCACATGATGGTCTGTTTCAAGGGGTGAGGAGGTGTGTGTGTGTGTGTGTGTGTGTGTGTGTGTGTGTTGCACTTTGAAATACCAACGGTGGTATCCCACAAGAAAAAAGCAAAATGCATAGGAGGAGGGAATCTAAGAGCAAGAGTGATAATCTAATCCAAGACAGCCTGTGTGTTTCCTACTTCTGTAAATGCTCTCTCTACTTTACACACACAGACTCCAGCTCCCAGAGTAACAACACAGCAGTCAATAAGGAAAGAAGGATTTTATGTATAAACACTGGATTGCCATTAAGGTCAAATTAACAGCATTCAAGTTACCATCCAAAAAATACAATGAAACCATTGCTAAAAAGAACTTCCCTAGTCCTGAAGTCAACTTACAAGCATCTGAGTATGTGGGACTCAGGTAGGAACCTTAAAGATGATTTCCCATCTCCAGAAGCCTTTGTCCTTGCATCTCAAACCCCAAGACTCTGCCTGTGTGATTGCTAAAACTCTGCATAGCAGCTCAATCTAGTCAGCTACTTCAACAGAGATGCTGACTTGTTCAAGCTCATCAGGACACCAGGATGGCCCAGGAAGTTGACTTGGCAGGGCACCTCAGAGAGGGACACAATTCTGTCAGGGTACCAAAGCCATGTTATATCACTTCCAACAAGCCACCAGAGAGAGGAAGCACAGGCAAATCAGAGAGTAGTGATGTTGTAGGTTACCACAGGCAAGATGGATGCAAGGGGAGAAAGCATCCAAGCCAACCACAATATAAGTAGATGTGTTTTCATTTACTTCAGTAATAGAATTGGAGCAACCTTTTTCATCTTCCTTAAAAGCTGGGATAGGAATAAAGGTAAGGGGTGTTTAAGGCAACAACTTCACTGTGGTTAATGTTCTCAATCAAAGTCAAAGGGCATGGTAAATGTGGACAGGCTTGGGGATGAGATGAAAAGAGAAAACGTAAGATGAGAGGAAAGCATCCAGAACCCAGTTATGGATGGAGCCCTGGCTGTGACCCGAGTGCTCGTCCCCTCTGTGACACCAAGCAACAAAGGAGCCTTTGGAGCCTCTCTGTCGGTCTTGGAGCCAAACTCCTCAGAAATAAAGAGAGAACAGAACAGACTGGCAAGAAGAAAAGATTAAGGTCAGAGGGTTAAATATACAGTCTGAAAGAAAATGGTACCAACATAAGTGAAGGTGTGTGTGTGTGTGTGTGTGTGTGTGTGTGTGTACACACACACACGTATGCATAATAGCATGTATACCTATTCCAGAGTGTTTTCATGCATGTGTGTTTGTTTGTTTCTGTGTGTATTCCTGTGTATGAAAACATGCCTGTGTATACCTATGTACTGTGTGAATGTATGTGTACACAGAGGGAACCACAGTCCACAAGGGAAGACATCCATAACTCTTACTACAGGCCAGATTCTTTTCCATGGGTTAAGTTCACAGTAATCCTGAGAGACAGGGACTATTCCATCCCTATTTTCAAGACAAGTAATATGAGGTACAGAAAAGATAACAACAAAGCAGCTAGTAAGCATAGTAAGGTATGAGGTTTACACCCGGCACCCCACAAGTGTTCATTTCTTAATCCCAGTATATCAGGGGTGACATATCAAGCCTGTGTCTCTTTCCCTTTGAAGGCCCCCATATTATTATCAGAATAGCTATGGTTCGCAAAAGGACCTTAACATGTCAGGAATATGTGTAAAGAGGCTAGGTATGGTGGCTCATGCTTGAAACCCTAACATTTGGAAGTAGAAATAGAAGGATCAAGAGTTTTAGGTTATCACTGGCTACATAGCAAGGCCAAGACCAACCTAGGATGTATAGCTCCCAATCCAGGAAGAACACACAAAAAAGTTGTTGTGGTGGTAGTGGAGGAGGAGAGGGGAGAAGGAAGAGGAGGGGGGAGGAGGAGAAGGAGGGGGAGGAGGAGGAGAAGAGAAGAAGGAGGAGGAGGAGAGGAGAGGGAGGAAGAGGAGGAGGAGGAGAAGAAGGAAGAAAAGGAGGAAGAGGAGGAGGTAGTGGTGGTGGTGGTAGAGGTGGTAGCAGTAGCAGTAGTATAAAGATTCCTTCAAGGCCAGATTCACTTTCTTGCGCTTTAATTCAAATAGCCTGATCTTTCTAGAATTAGAAATTCTAGGTCTAGATATTCTGGGGCCAGTCTCAACCAATCTGCTTTAAGTCCTTACTAAGGACTGGGTACCTAGACTCAAACACAGGAAAGGAAATGGCCAAGATCACTACTACACATATGCAGTCCAAAAAGGACAGTACATAAAATCATTAGTAGTAATAGTAGTAAATCTTGTACAAAACTTTTAGGCATAAACCATATAGCTAGCCACATGGGGCTTTCTAAGAGGTTCATAGAGACAGTCAGTAGGACAGCATCTGCCATGTACTAGAGTGAAATCCAGTGGAGTTCAGTATAATGGCTACAATGTTTCCATTTCGAAGATAAGAAAGTTCTGGGAATATTTGCTGGTGATTTTGCATAGTGATGTGACTAAATTTAATATCACATGCCCAGAGACTTCTAAAAGTTACATTACATTTATTTTACCATTTCTTTCCCAAAGGCACATTACCTTTTCCAACTAAAAAACATCTCTCTTTGGTGCAACTCTGGACACAAAGCTAGGGTGCTTTAAGTTTCAAGAAGTCAATGCATTTATTACTGGACATGCAGGATGAGCCCCAGTGTGTCTCCCTTGATATGTGAACAAAGTTCTATACATGGATATACAGGCAAACCATCCCTAACCAAAGTGCCTCAACTGCAAAATGATGCAAAATGTAAAATGTTCTGAGTGTCATTATGACTCATCATAAGGAAAAGAATCTGGTGTGAAATTTGGTTATTTGGTGCAGTCTATTAAAGATAATCATTAAATTAGTTTCAGGCTCCCGATGTGTGTGTGTGTGTGTGTGTGTGTGTGTGTGTGTGTGTGGGAGAGAGAGAGAGAGACAGAGACAGAGACAGAGACAGACTAAGACAGAGAGAGAAACAGAGACAGAGTCGTGTGGTGTGGTTACTGACTTGGATTTAGATCTCATGTCCAAGCAGCTACTCAAAAACACTGAAGTCTGCACTCTGTGTTTTGGATAAAAGACAGAAAACTTGTATCTCATCAAGTATCCAAAAGAAAGGATTCTGAGGATGTGGATAGCACAAGAGAAGCCAAGGAAGGCACTGTAACAAAATGACCCCATGTAAGGACAACACAGCCAGGAAAACAAGAGAAACCCTAGGCCACATCAGCTGCACAGGAAAGTAACCAGGGCTCGGGTTCAGTCACTGCTGAGCAGACTGACCAATGAGCCCGTGGTCCCGCTGTCCCAGACACATCAAAGCTGACAGTGTAGCACTATCTACACAGACTGTTCATAGCTTTCCACAGGATTACCTACACTGGAATAGCGAGATGAGGAAAATGGTACAGCATCCATGCGCAGATGCCAAGACCTATTATAACGCATCTTCCTTCCAGTCAGTGGTTTATAAGAATTAGAATCTTTTCCCAGTGTGAACTAAAAATATTACATTAATCACATATACTTTATTCATTGAACTCTTCCTAACAAAAGACCTTCTAAAAGATACTTAAAGAATGATCTGGCTTCCTAAGGAGTCAAATATTAACTAAAAAGGATCATTTTAATTACCTAAAAGTGGTCAATCAGCCATGCACTGAAAAGACTTCAAACTGATTTAATGCATTAAAATAACTAATAAAATTGTTATAAAGTCTTTTGTAAATTTAAAGTGTCAGATAAATGGCCTGTAATCAGAATAATCATTATCATATAAAGTAATTTAATAGCCACAAAGTGACCATAATGAAGCCCTACCATTCTATCTTAAGGACTAAGGACAGAGATGCTATCTGCAGATAAAACTATAAAATGAAGAGAAATCGGTGCCACCAAGTTGTCACTTTAGAAGGTGACAACCTTTAAAGGATCTCTAAGCCCAAAGTCCAAATGAAATAAGTAAAATTCAAGCAAAATCAAGATAGTCTGGAGTTTAATATATGTTGTGTGTATTTGTGTACACACACGCCTGCATGTGCACACACACATATATAAGCACACAGCATATATATGTGTGCTCATAACAAATAAGACAGTTAGTTGGGTGTCTTACTTAAACACGAACCACCTTACTTTTTGAGACAGGATTTTCCCACTGAACTTGGAGCCCGGCAATGCATGTGGACTCACTGGCCAATGTGCCCCTGGGATCCGCCCATCGGTGCCTTCCCAGTACTGATATGACAGGGCACCTTGCAACAGTTATTCATGTGGGCACACAAAATCCAAATTCAGAGCCTTACATCTTCACAGCAAATATCTTTTAAGTAATGAAAGAAGGGCATGATTTTGACCAATAACTCTATAGAATACTCAACAGTCATTGGGAAATATTCAACCAATAGCTTAAAAGTACTTTTTTAAAATATAAATTAGGTCTGGAAGATATATACCTTTTCCCCCCTAATTTATGTTTCTTAGTTTTCGTTATTACACAAAATAATATAAATGTAAAACATAACACTGGACATGAGGTGGGGTTTGGTTTTGTATGTTTGATGTTTTAGGTAGATTTTTTTTGTATCTTGAGGAAATCAGGGGGAAAGGTGTGGTCAAAATGTTAAATATGCATTAAGTGCTGCTCATCTCTCTCTTTCGAGAAGTGGAAGCTGCGGGTCTAGTGAATTAAGTACCGGAAAATGTCAAGAGCACCGAGAATGAACCCTGGGTAGATCTTAACAGCTTCGCTGGTCTCTCCAGCTATGAAAATCAGGACACTCACACTGCTGTTTGTGTTAGGTAATTAACAGCTGCAAGGCACACTGAAAAGAGAAACTGCTAAATAAATAATGACTGCACGGAATCTCAACATAATGTGCTAAATAAGAAAGAGAAGCACGGGCTTCTAAAGTCGCCATTTCTGTTTTGCAGCTAATGCAAATAGGAACATCAGTCTCATTAATGCAGCTCCGTAGACATAGAATAGTCTACGTCTACTCTAGACATAGACTAGATAGGAGGGAGGCACACAAAGTCACCGGAGTGACCTGTGACTCCAAAAGCAACAGCAACTGAGCCTACAAGTAGCATCAAAACCAAAGGTGTCCCCCTTGGTAAGAGCAAAGGTGTCACCATTTTGCCTATAACTTTGTTTTGAAGTAGAAACCGCTCACTAGGAATCCATGAGGCAAAACCATTCTCAGAATCACTTAACTTCAGATGGACGTTGACACCTGACCTACAGCACTGTTTACATTATTATTATCTGAAAATTAATGTCATGATAGCATGTAAGAAGATCAGGCCTCACACCTTCCAAGCCACTTGACTATGTTTGCGAGACTATGAATTAGCCTGAGAACCTGCCATCCATTGTTCAGACTTGTTTGCACAGGACATAAGGATCACATGATATTACTGCCAAGGCTACCTCCTTTCGTCTACACGTTCTTTTTTCGACAGTGCACTGGTGTGAAATAGAACACCCTCATAAGTTCATGGTCCCCAGAAGGTGGAACTATTTGGAACGGATTAGGAGGTATGGCCTTGCTGGAGGACGTGCACCACTGGAAGCAGGCTTGGAGATTTCCAAAGACTGTCACTGTTCCCAGTGTTCCCTCACGGTTGTGGGTCAGGATATGAAGTCTCTGCTGTCCCTGCTGCTGTGCTACTGAGCTCCACTGTCATGGATTCTAACCCCTGAAGTCACATGCCCAATTTAATGCTTTCTTTTTATATTTTTTTGGTCCTGGTGTTTTATCACAGTAACAGAAAAGTAACTAAGATAGTGACAGGCACATGTCATAAGATGTAAACTATGCACATACCTGGAAATCTAGACATTTTTGGTAGCCTCCTCAATTCTTATTGTTTTGCATATGCATCAAACATCTGAATTCTATCATTATGTTTTAAAAAGATGGGAAGAACTTAGAGACAATCTATTTTAATAATTTCTAAATCAAAATGCAACACATGCAGACATAATGTTCTACCTAAATCTAAAATGTCTTAGTCACAAAATACATTACTCTGCGTATTGTGTATATTCTAAAATAAACTGTACCTGTAAAGAACTGTCTCAACCTCATTGAAGGAAAAGAAAAAAGCCTAAATATATTTGGAGAGAGAAGCCATCCTGTCATTGGTATTTTGAGGGAAAATAAAGCATCTACAGAAGAAACCCAAGTGAAGAGTGTGCCCACATTAACATGCAAATATATCATTTTGTTCTCATAATGACCAAGACCTCAAATACCATTTTTAGTGACTCATATTAATTTAATTGCAACATTAGCTTTTATAATCATAGATGTAAAACGACCAGTGTGTTCCAAACATAATTATCTCGCCAGCATCTCATTTCATGAAATTATTAGTTAAGATGAGCGCCTTGGAATGAATTTGTATTTGATTAGTTTCACTTATTTAAGAACACTGAATAATTTAAGATCTGTTTAAATAGAAGGGTAACAAGGGGGCATTTATGAGAGAGCTGAATTCTCCTCTGTTCCACCCTCTGGAGAGAACCCCCAAGTTCTCCTGAACAGCAGCTGATTGTGCATACCTTCTAAATGGATCCATAACATGCGTCCTTTCATGCTGACCACGGTGGCCGCGCACACCTCTGCTGGATTCCTGGGGTTCACGGCTTCCAGCTTCATGTTCTTGGCAAAGCCCCGAGAAAATGCCTGAAAGAGAAAGAGAGGCGAGTCTGAGCCAGGAGTTCCCAGCAGAGGACAGTAGGTGACTACAAAGCTACCAGCGGTGAGGGTGGACACTGAGCTGGCTGGCGGCGAGGGTGGACACTGAGCTGGCTGACGGGGAGGGTGGACACTGAGCTGGCTGGCGGTGAGGGTGGACACTGAGCTGGCTGGCGGGGAGGGTGGACACTGACCTGGCTGGCGGGGAGGGTGGACACTGGGCTGGCTGGCGGCGAGGGTGGACACTGAGCTGGCTGGCGGGGAGGGTGGACACTGGGCTGGCTGGCGGGGAGGGTGGACACTGGGCTGGCTGGCGGGGAGGGTGGACACTGAGCTGGCTGGCGGGGAGGGTGGACACTGAGCTGGCTGGCGGGGAGGGTGGACACTGGGCTGGCTGGCGGCGAGGGTGGACACTGAGCTGGCTGGCGGGGAGGGTGGACACTGGGCTGGCTGGCGGGGAGGGTGGACACTGAGCTGGCTGGCGGGGAGGGTGGACACTGAGCTGGCTGGCGGGGAGGGTGGACACTGAGCTGGCTGGCGGGGAGGGTGGACACTGGGCTGGCTGGCGGGGAGGGTGGACACTGAGCTGGCTGGCGGGGAGGGTGGACACTGGGCTGGCTGGCGGGGAGGGTGGACACAGCAGCATCTTATTTTGGAGACAAACATCCGTGTTCCCAGGCTTGTTTTCCTCGGGGGCAGAGTGCCACTCACTCTTGGATGCTCAGGTCAGTAGTCACAGCCACGCTGAACACACAGTGGGCACCTGAGCCCTCCTGCGAGGCAGAGGAGGGTGTGGACACGTCCTTTCTCTGACAGCATATGAGCCTCCATTCTACGGGATGTCCAACACACACATTTCTCTACTCTTCTATGTTCCCTGCTAAAATCCTACCTAGGGTGTTAAACGAGGCAGATGGAATGCCCGTCTGGCATCATTTTCGTTTAAAGGACATTTAAAGAATGCCCTTTAGCTTATAGCATGGGTCTGTTGGTGATACATTCCTTAGTCTTCTCTTTATTTTTCTAATTAACATTTTTATACAATAGGAGCTGGGAGATACAGAGAGATAGCTCAGTTAGTAAAAAACTTGCCATGTAATCTAGAGGATCTGGGTTTACCCCCTTAATCCTTTTTTTATTTAAAACCATGCAGGTTTCCACAGACTTTCCTGCCGACACAGCACTGCTGGAGGAGACAGGCACACCCTTGGGGGTTGGTGGCCGTCAGCCTAACCCAGGTGGGGAGCTACAGGTCAGCAGAGGCTGTGTTTAAAACAGTAGACAACATCTAAAGAATGACATCAGAGGTTGTCCTCAGGCCTGTGCATGCATTCACACACACGCACATACTTGAAACATGTACACCTGCACCCACATGCCCTACACACACACACACACACACACACACACACACACACACAAAAATGAAACATGCATACCCCTACCCACATACTCTAAACATACACATGCCTGCATACACATACACCAAGATAGATAGATAGAGAGAGAGAGAGAGAGAGAGAGAGAGAGAGAGAGAGAGATGGAGATGGAGATAGAGATAGAGATAGAGTAAAATCCACTGTTTAGGAAGCCCTGGTTGATCTATAAAGATAAAGCTGCTGACCCAGTGCCCACAACCGTATGTGCCCACAACCGTATGTGCCCACAACCATCTGTGCCCACAACCATATGTGCCCACAACCGTATGTGCCCACAACCGTAAGTGCCCACACCATAAGATGCAGAACAGCCCCAGCACCCCCCAGCACCCTTGCACTGGCCCTGGCATACCCCGACCTTGATGCTCAGTTCCTACGGGCCGTTGATGTGGCTTTCATTTCTATATTCCATCTACTTATATTATCACATGGATAGATTTGCACTCTATGAAGCTTTAGGAGTCAGTCTTCTCTTACTTAGTTAATGGTCAGTTTTAAAAGTCAACTTGCAGGCTGGAGAGATGGCTCAGCAGTTAAGAGCACTGGCTGCTCTTCCAGAGGTCCTAAGTTCAATTCCCAGTAACCATATGGTGGCTCACAACCATCTGTAATGGGATCTGATGCCCTCTTCTGGTGTGTCTGAAGACAGTTACAGTGTACTTACAGACATAAAATGAATAAATAAACTTTTAGGGGGAAAACAGCAAAAAACAAAACAAAACAAATAAAAAAAAACCTCTTGCTGTGCATTTAAAAATAAAAAGTCGACATCCCACAACCTAGAATGATCTGGGCAGAGTCCTAATGAGAAATTATTCAGATCAGGATGGCCTGAGAACATGTTGGGGACTGTCTTGATCTCCGGTTGAGAGAGAAAAGTCCAATCCTGAATGTAAATGTCAACATTTCCTGGGCTGGGTCCCGAACAGTAAACAGCAGGGGAGCTTGGAGTTTTGTTCCTGGCTGAAGCTGTAAAGTGGCCAGCTTTGAGGAGCAGCCTTGACTTCCCTACTTTTATCCACAGGCTGTAAAATGGAATCTTCCACCTAAGTGGTATTTAGTCAAGGTATTTATCACAGCAAGAGAAGCAAAACCACTATACTTAGCAAAATGTATTTGTGGATCATTCCAGCGAGGGTCACACGGGGCCTGCCCTGCTTTACTGCTGAAGAGCTAATGTACATGCACCACAATTTATCAACACATTTGCCTGTTGGGGGACACTGAACCATTTTCAAAACTTGTTTGTTTGTTCAGTTGTTTTGTTTTTTGTCTTTAATCTCCTGTAATTTCTACATTCAAGATCAGGAACTCTCATTTCCGTTCTAGTTCTAGTAAACAACTCCTTTAGCTCAAAAGATTCTTCTCAATTCCAGATCCTCTTCCGCTGACAGTGTTTATTTCCCATCTTTGCATGAAGAGCAAAGATACTTTCCTTCACATGACTGTTCTCGAACCCCAGGGTGTATCATAAACACCTTTAGAGGACTAAAGGAGCAGTATTTCCAGCGAGCCCTTGAGGATGCTAAAGTTGCTGGTCTGGGGCCCAAACCGTGGGAGCCACGCCCTCCATCACAGGGATTCCATCAGTACACTAAAGGCCGCGCAATGGTGTCCGCCATCAGTACACTAAAGGTCGCGCAATGGTGTCCACCAATCCCAGTATCTGGATCACAATGGCTTTGCTCTTCTTTTTCTTCCTTCTCAGGAGTAATATGGGTTTTCCAGCTTCTGCACGTCTTGGGACACTTCCATTTCAGCAAACCATCTTCTTAGATGAATTCAATCAACAAACAGTGTCTCTCTAGAAGCAGTTTAAATGCCATACTTTTCTTCTTTCCTCACCCAAGCTAATGGGAGACTTCATCAACGTAGATGATTCAAGCAAGAGTTTACCAACCCTGAAGGTGGCATTCAGTGAGCAGGACTCTGGGCTTTGTCCAAATGGTTCTCCACTGTCTGAAATTTTATCTTACTTTCCCGTATCTGTGTTTGCAATATTTGCCTGGACTCTAGAGGGCAGAGAGACTGAGTTTCACACAACTCTTTTAATTGCCCCACATGTTGTCAGCTTGGGCTGTCATCACACTGTGAGTATGGAGATCTGAACGCTATGCATGGTCCCTCTTTCCAACTGCGTGCTCCCTCTGTGTGTGTGTGTGCTCCACTACATTCATGGGTTGTTTTGGTCCTGATTCTGGAGTTAAGTAGCTATTTCTAGAGAATCAATTCTGCATGAGTTTTCTCCATACAATGAACAAGCCTCTCACCAAATATTGCTCTCCAATAAATGTGACTTTCCCCAAGCAGCAGCTACTATAAATCGCAATCAAATATGCTAGAGTACTATAAAAAAGCATATCTACTTTGAAATATATAAACTCATCTAAACAGATTCCTAAGACAAATAAAAGACTATATCATTATGTGACTCTTGGGGGGAGAGAAATCAGAGTAATTTAGATTTAAGGGTCTTTTTATAAAAGAAGTCGAAAAGGCAATTGTATCTTTATGTAATCAGAGCAAAAATCATGTTCTGATCATTTTAAAAAGTCATTTTGCCCCTTCCTTTCACGTTTCTCTGGAAATAGGAAGCAGACATGTTTTGAGAGGGTTCTTTTTTGTTTTGGGGTTTTTTTTTTAATGATTTTTTTCCTGAAAGTCTCCCTATCTCATTCACACAATTATGTACGAAGCTAGCACAGCTGTATGGCTGCGTGGAGAACCTCGAAGTCAAACAGCATTTCATCTCACTTAATAAGGAAAAGCTACAACCACATAACCTCTTTTCATTTCCTCTCGCTGCTCGAGGGTGATTTATAAAAGATCAATAACAAAACTGTTACCTCTGGGTTTCTTTTACTGAGTATTTGGCTCTGTCAATCCATCCTGTAACCAACTCTGATTGTTAAAGCATCCCCAGGGAAAAAGCATCTTGCACGTGGCTCTCCTCTGGTACACATGAGATGCGTGATTAAAAAATGAATCCACAATAAGCATTCCATTAAAGAGCACTTGTAGGAAGCTAACACATTCAGCAGAGTCCCAGGATGGGACGCACGCGTGTGCCAGCAGGCAGACGGCTCCCCTGTCTACTAAGCAAATGGGGGGCAGGGGCAGAAACAGAAGCACTCCTAATGAATAGGCCAGCAAATTCATTAGGCCAGATTTGATCTCGGTGACTGAATCCTGGATGACCCAAAGCTAACCTGGTCTGCGGTTAATTGCTCCAGAATGAAATGCCATGTAGACACTCCTGGATAAAAGGGAAATTTCTTGGTGCTGGAGAGGTGGCTCAGTAGGTAAAATATCTGCTCTATAAGCTTAAGAATCAGAGTTCAGATTCCCAGCCCCCATGCAAAAAGCCATGTGTGCAGCATATAATAATAAAGATAGAGTCAAAAAAGGAATGCTTCTCTTGTGAGACAGAACTCCCACCTGGAACAGGTTTTGTGGCTTCATGGCCCTCTGTGACCTCAGTCCTCCAGGAAAGACGGGTCAGCAGATTCTGAGACAGTGAAGGGACAGCAACATAATAAAAAGGCAGGTGTCACCGGATTTGATAAGCCTCAAAGGGACCTGGGACACAGCCATACCTGTGCCCATCACACCACACGGTCTAAACACATCCACAACAGTTCAACGCTTCGGCATAGAGACCATTCTATACAACATTAATGTCATTAACCAAGCAGTCAGGACAGTCAAGAGAGTCCTGATCTCCAACCCCGCTGCTCATGGTCCTCTATTCCTGGGACTACGCATGACCCCGGAATTCAAACTATTTGTCATCCCCTCCTTTGGACTTATGCTCAGATGTGCTTCTGTGAAACCAAGGCTTTCCACTCGTGCTCTTGGAATTCTGCTATCCCAGGATGCTGGACAGTCAGTCAGGAGCTCCGGCACATGAGATCAGAAGCCAGCCTTTGGTTAGCGATGCTACGTAGAGTGCGAGCCGCAGGTCTCAGTTCAGAGGCTGTCCCCTCTTCTTAGCCTAGGAGATTTCTTTTCCTAACTACAGGTATGTTGAACACACTCAGGATACCTGTGCTTCGTTTTTCAAACAGAGGTAATGTTCCCTATCCCTCCCTACAGTCTCCAGGGCTGATGAAACTTAAGAGAACAATCTAGCAACCACTTTACGAAACTTCACCTTATTACCTCCCGCTACTCAGTAAGTTCATTTATCCATCACTCGTTCACATCACTAAAATACAGCTGTCGTGGCAATAATTTAAGTTTAAAGGAGCCGCAGCCAAAGCTGTTTAGCTGGCATCTTACTAGTAATGAAAGCACTTCCTAAAGTGTTTGTTTCTTTGTTTATTAAAATGAAGGTTTCTTGTAGCCTGGGCAAGTTTGAATTCACGTGAAGCAGAGAATGACTATGAACCTCTAGTCTTTTTGCCTTTACATGCACAGTGACGGGATTACAGGATACACTACCACACCTGGTCTGTGCAGGCCTGGGAATGGATACCAGGGTTTCACACCTTCCGGGCAAGCATTCAGTCAGGTAAGCCACACCCCGGTCCAGGAGAACACACTTTAGCAAACATCAAAAGCAGAGCAGAGCAAAGCAGAGACTCTTACCCTTGCCTCTTCCGAAGGGAAGTGCTAAGCTCGAACACGGTCAAGCTAACGTGCATTTGCTAGGCGGTTTATCAGAGCAGCCTGGTGCTATCCTAACACACGCAGTATGCAATGAAGCTTGCTCAAAGCCAGTGGCGGGTTCACGGTCTTCCAGGGCCAGGTGGCACTCCACGCTCAGTCCCCAAATAGGAGAAAAGTCACAAAACTTACAGGGAGTAGCCTCTACCACTTAAACTGGAGCAGACGGGAAGAGCCTTACGTTTTTGAAGCAGAAAGGAGGTGCTTCTTCTGCCTCGCGCTGCTTGTGATAATCCACCCAGTTAAAGTCCTGGCCCGAGTAACCTGTGAGGAAGGAAACAGATAACATGGTCTTAGCTAAGCTAGATTCCACACAAATGATCACTCTGGCAGGGGGCGGGTCTCTGAGAAACATAAGAAATGTACGTTTAGAACCTCTTTGCGAGCAGGAGAGCATCACTGGTGATCAAGTGAAAACGCTTAGGAAACTGGATTTAAGTACAGGTTTGGGAGGCGTGCTGCCACTGTGACCACCCAGGACCTGAGACCTCAGAAGATGGTGGCACCAACCACGGGCCTTAGGGAAGCTCTTGACAATGAGGAGACTGGCTACTGAGAAGAAGAGCTGAGATCTGGCAAGAGCACATTCTTTGTGGTGTGTGTGTGTGTGTGTGTGTGTGTGTGTGTGTGTGTGTTTCACCTGCATGCTCCAGAAATCTCTTACATACCTAATTTATGTGAACTTGAACCCAAAAAGAGAAGGCATTAGAAGAAGTTACCAGCAACATGACCTTTCTGGTAACCAGGCTGTATTTTTGCCTGCTCATCCTTCCCAATCAAAGCAAAACAAATAGATGCCCCACCCCCTCCCTTTAAGCCTGTGCACCAGTATGGCTGCACAGATGCTGTCTGTGGCTTTCCTTCCCAGCTTGGCCTTTCTCATTTAGGGTCCAGAGGTGTTCCTCGAACATCTCACATTCGCCAGGATGAGTACACATTATATATGCCCATCCCATATGCCACATAGGTAAGATCTGAACAATTCAACTGAATTCAGCACACTCGTTTCTCAAGCCCCTCCCAGAATCTTCTATCTACCTCCCAAAGGCTTACACAAGAGGAGACCCCTGTCTCCCAATCTCTGTTCGGCATCCTTGGCAGGAAGGTACCAAAGCCAGCCACTTAACAGGACTGCTTCCTTCATGTAGAGGATCTTTGTCACACAAGCCTCTACTCCTCGGACTGCCGTGTTTTCTGTTTTCTGTTTGTGTTTTCTCAAAGCACAAAGTCCTTTGAGCTCAAAACAATTTGAAGCTGAAGTAGCTGAGGTCAGCCTTGGCTTCTATCTAGAACCTCTTCCCAGTAATCCCACTACTTCCTCAATTAATCCTCTCTATGAATAAACAAGTTTATGCAAGGGGCTGGAGCCGAGGAGCTACTCTTCCAGAGGACGGAAGTCAGTTCCAACAGCCCCGCCGGGCGTCTCACAACTCCAGCTCCCGAAGACCCGAGGCTCTCACTACCATACACGTGGCAAACACACACACACACACACACACACACACACACACACACACACGCAAAAGTAAACGTCAAAACTTCATGAGAGCATGTGGTAGAAATACCTGGAAATCCTAAAGGGATGGATGGCATCATGCTTTCGAAAACACCTGGTTGAGTTTGTAACATGAAAAAGAGTGTGTGTGTGTGTGTGTGTGTGTGTGTGTGTGTGTGTGTGTGTAGGGTAGAGAACAACCTCTACTATCGTTTCCTGATGCAATGTAGAGTTTTCTTGTTTAGTTTCCAGGAGTGCCCAGTGGCCTGAAACTCACCAAGTATCCTAAGCTGGCCGACCAAAGGGCCCTCCCTCAGGTTCTTGCTAGTTTCTGCCTCCACAGTGCTGGACTTACAGACACATGCCACATCAGGACTCCCTCTTCTCACACATGGGTTCTGGAGACCCAACCCTGGTCTTCATGTTGGAGAGACGACGACTTTACAAACTGAGTCATGCATTTTCTAATGCTCAGAGAATTGCGTGAACTGTACTTGGGTGTCCTGCGTGGCTCGTGGAGGCGCAGGGAAAAGGCTCTCATTCGGAAGTCACCCCTGACTGTTGTGCACAGATGTTTATTCAGCCAGGTTTCCCCAAAACTAACTTCTAATGGGCTGCAAAGTGTCACACTGAGTACCAACTCGGACCTGGAAATAGCGCTTCTATACATCCAGAGTGCAACAGTGTCCACAGGGAAGCCATTTTTAATCTAATAATTTCTAGATATAATCAAGTCTTGCTGGGCTTCACCTAAGCAGCAATTAATTATCTTGACCCTAGAACTCACTCATTTACTTGGAAGTTGTAATGGCTTAAACTCATCCCCCACCCCTTCTCCTTGGGACTGTTGTTCATTCTGTCACTTAAAATTCTCTTCCTTTGGGCTGATAATGAGCTCTTTTTGTCAGGCAGTTTTGAGGCAGCTCAGAAAATAACTACTACATAAAAGACAAATTGCCACGGATTGTATAATAGAGACAACGGGGGTCAATTACACTCATTCATCAACAGAGAGAGAACCAGAAGGACCAGCTCGAGCACAGAGAAAGCAAACCAGAAGGAGGAGCTCAAGCACAGCCAGGGAAACTTTAAACCAGGGGGAGGGAAGAAAACAGCAAAGAGGAGGAAAAAACTAAAGAGGAAATAAAGCCCTCCCGCCACCACAGTTCTGAGAAGCCCCCTGCCGCTTAAATTAAGTTCCATTGCAATCTGAAAAGTCAAAGAAAATTTTGAGGCACAAGAAAACCAAAAAAATCACACCATAACTTGCATGTGTGCTGAGTTCCAGGGACCATACTCCGCTTGTCAGGCTTCCAGGGCAAGCGTTTTCACCTGGTGAGTGAGACCTCTCCCTGGCCCAGTACTGCATACTCTCTAAAGCTCTACGTCACCTGTCATTCAAATGGGTCAATGAGTGCCATTAGTGAGTGTGTGTGTGTGTGTGTGTGTGTGTGTGTGTGTGTGTTTGGTGGGTGCATGTGTATTTACATGTTCATGTATATATATTTTCAGATACTAATATGGACATGCACATACAAGAATATACACACACATACAAAGGGGGCAGCACATGACCCAGGCTGATCTCTAACTCATCATTAAATTAATCACGAATTTGAACTCCTGATCCTTGTGACTTTGAAAAGCGTTTTTCACTTGGTGAGTGATATCTCTCCCGGGCCCAGAACTGCATCATCTCTAAAGCTCTGAGTCACAGATCATTTACGTGGATCGATGAGTGGGATTAGTGTGTGTATGTGCATGCCTGTGTATGTTTGTGTGCATGTACATGTATATACATATACAAACATGTACATAAACACAGACATATTCACACATGCACATATATAGGGGACACCACATGAATCCAGGGTGGTCTCTAACTCATCATGAGGTTAAGCCTGAATTTGAACTCCTGATCCTCCTGACTCTGGCAAACATTTTCACCTGGTGAGTGAGACCTCTCCTGGCCCAGTACTGCATCATCTCTAAAGCTCTGAGTCACAGATCATTTACGTGGATCGATGAGTGGGATTAGTGTGTGTGTATGTGCATGCCTGTGTATGTTTGTGTACATGTACATGTATATACATATACAAACATGTACATAAACACAGACATATTCACACATGCACATATATAGGGGGCAGCGCATGACCCAGGCTGATCTCTAACTCATCATTAAATTAATCACGAATTTGAACTCCTGATCCTTGTGACTTTGAAAAGCGTTTTTCACTTGGTGAGTGATATCTCTCCCGGGCCCAGCACTGCATCATCTCTAAAGCTCTGAGTCACAGATCATTTACGTGGATCGATGAGTGGGATTAGTGTGTGTGTATGTGCATGCCTGTGTATGTTTGTGTACATGTACATGTATATACATATACAAACATGTACATAAACACAGACATATTCACACATGCACATATATAGGGGACACCACATGAATCCAGGGTGGTCTCTAACTCATCATGAAGTTAAGCCTGAATTTGAACTCCTGATCCTCCTGACTCTGGCAAACATTTTCACCTGGTGAGTGAAACCTCTCCTGGCCCAGTACTGCATCCTATCTAAAGCTCTAAGTCAAATGTTATTCAAATGGGTGGATGAATGCCATTTTGGTATCTCTCTGAATATGTGCATGTGTGTGTGCGTTTGTGAGTATGTCCATGTAGATATATATACACACATGGTCATACTCACAGACATATACGCACATGCTCATACATAGGGGGCATCACATGAATCCCAGACTGATCTCCACCTCAACATGAAGTTAAGCATGAATTTGAACGCCTGATCCTCCTGACTCTGGCCAGCGATTTCAACTTGTTAGTGAGAACTCCTCCTCACCAAACACTGCATAATTCGAAAGCTCTGAGTCACATATCACACAAGAGGATTGATGAGTGCCATTCCTTTGTATGTGTGCATGTGTGTGTGTATATGTGTGTATGTATATGCATATTCATATAAACATATGTACATGCCCACATACATATACACACATGTACATACATAGGGGGCTTCACATGGATCCCCAACTGATCTCGAACTCATCCGGATGTTAGGCATGAATTTGAACTTTGGATCCTCCTGACTCCAGCAAGCGTTTCTCACCTGGTGAATGATAGGTCTTCCAGTCCCAGAACTACACAATCAATAAAACTAAGTTTAATTAATAAATCTAAGTCACATAATAATTCAAATGGATCAATGAGAGTCATTCATTTGTGTGGCTGTGTGTGCTGCATGCCTGTGTATGTGTGTGTATGTATATGTATATTCATATAAACACATGCATATACACACATACACATACACAGAAGGCATAACATAAATCCCAGGCTGATCTCTATCTCATCATGAAGTTAAGTATATTTGAATTCATGAGCCTTCAGATGCTGACAAGCATTTTCACCTGGTGAGTGAGACCTCTCCCTGGCGCAGTACTGCACACTCTCTAAAGCTCTAGGTCACAGATCATTCCAATGGATCAATGAGGGCCATTCGTGGGTGTGTGTGTGTGTGTTGCATGCCTGTGTATGTGTGTGTATGTATATGTATATTCATATAAACACATGCATATACACACATACACATACACAGAAGGCATAACATAAATCCCAGGCTGATCTCTATCTCATCATGAAGTTAAGTATATTTGAATTCATGATCCTTCAGATGCTGACAAGCATTTTCACCTGGTGAGTGAGACCTCTCCCTGGCGCAGTACTGCACACTCTCTAAAGCTCTAGGTCACAGATCATTCCAATGGATCAATGAGGGCCATTCGTGGGTGTGGGTGTGTGTGTTGCATGCCTGTGTATGTGTGTGTATGTATATGTATATTCATATAAACACATGCATATACACACATACACATACACAGAAGGCATAACATAAATCCCAGGCTGATCTCTATCTCATCATGAAGTTAAGTATATTTGAATTCATGAGCCTTCAGATGCTGACAAGCATTTTCACCTGGTGAGTGAGACCTCTCCCTGGCGCAGTACTGCACACTCTCTAAAGCTCTAGGTCACAGATCATTCCAATGGATCAATGAGGGCCATTCGTGGGTGTGGGTGTGTGTGGGTGTATGTATGTGTGTATTCACATACACATGCGCACATGGAAACACAAGAATACACATATACTCACACTGGGGGCAATCACATGAATCCCAGGCTGATGTCTAACTCATTGTGAAGTTAAGCATGAATCTGAACTCCTGATCCTCCTGACTCTGGGCAGAGATTCCAGCTTGTTAGTGAGAACTCTTCCAGGCCCAATACTGCATAATCTCTAAAGCTCTGAGTCACATAACGTACAAGTGGATCGATGAGTGCCATGTGTTTGTGTGTGCATGTGTGTGTATATGTGTGTATGTATATGCATATTCATATACACGCATGTACATTTCCACACACATATACACACATGCACATACATAGGGGGCTTCACATGAATCCCAAGCTGATCTTGAACTCATCCGGATGTTAGGCATGAATTTGAACTTTGGATCCTCCTGACTCCGGCAAGTGTCTTTCACCTGGTGAATGATA
Source organism: Apodemus agrarius (assembly GCA_964023405.1). Classification (NCBI taxonomy): domain Eukaryota; kingdom Metazoa; phylum Chordata; class Mammalia; order Rodentia; family Muridae; genus Apodemus; species Apodemus agrarius. The sequence continues at coordinate 73,616,006 of OZ030019.1, read as the reverse complement.
GGTCTCCCAGTCCCAGAACTACACAATCAATAAATTCAAATGGATCGATGAGAGTCATTCATTTGTGTGGCTGTGTGTGTTGCATGCCTGTATATTTGTGCATACATGTTTGAGTGTGTGTGCGTGTCCATGTACACACACACACACACACACACACACACACACACGTCCATACACACAGACATATACACACATGCACATACATGGGTGTAACACATTAAAAGCAGGCTGATTTGTAACTCAACATGCATTGAAACATGACGTTAGCACCAGTTCTCACTTGGTGAGTGAGACCTCTCCCTGGCGCAGTACTGCATAATTGCTAAAGATTTAAGTCACTCGTCATTCAAGTGGATGCGTGAATGGGATTCCTGCGTGTGTGTGCAATGTGTGTATGTTTCTGTGAGTGTACATGTATATTCATATACAAACATGTACATGCACAAAAAACATACACACATGCACATATGTAGGGGCATCTCATGAATCCCAGGCTGATCTCTAACTCATCATGAGGTGAAGCCTGAATTTGAACTCCTGATCCTCCTGACTCTGGCAAACCTTTTCATCTGGTGAGACCTCTCCCTGGCCCAGTACAGCATCATCTCTAAAGTTCTAAGTCATGTGTTATTTAAGGGGATCAGTGAGGCTATGTGGGTGTTGTGTGTGTGTGCATGTGTGTGTGCATGTGTGTGTATGTACATGTATAGATAAACACACATGTACATAGACACAGACATATACATACATGCAAATACACAAGGGTAATGACATGAATCCCAGGCTGATCTCTAACTCAACATGAAGTGAGCATGAATATGAATATGAACTCCTGATCCCCTTGACTTTGGCAAGCATTATTCACTTGGTGAGTGAGACCTCTCCCTGGCCCAGTACTGCATGAACACCAAAGCTCTAGGTCACAGGTCATTCAAGTGGATCCATGAGTATGATTCCTGGTTGTGTGCTTGTGTGCATGTGCATCTTTGTGTGTGTGTATGCATGTGTATGTTTCTCTGAGTATACATGTATATCCACATACACACATGTACATGCATGCAAAAACTTAAACACAGGCTTATACATAGGGGTATCACAAGAATCCAAGGCTAATCTATGACTCATCATGAATGTAAGCCTGAATTTGAACTTCTGATCCTCCTGACATTGGCAAGTGTTTTCACCTGGTGAGTGAGACCTTTCCCTAACCCAGTCTTGCTCTGAGTCACAAGGGAAACATTAAGTGCCATTTGGGTATCTGTGTGTATCTGTGTGTGTGCATGTGTGTGTGTTTGTCTGTGTATGTATATGGCACATATTCATTTACACACATGAACATACACAGGCAGTACATGAATCCCAGGCTGATCTCTAACTCACTAGGAAATGAAGCATGAATTCAAACTCCTGATCTGCCTCACTCTGAAAAGCATTTGCACCTGGCGAGTGAGGCATCTACCTGGCCCAGTACTGCATAACCTCTAAGTTCTAAATTGCATATACTTCAAAAGGATCACTGTGTGCCATTTGTGTATGTTTGTGTGTGTATGGGTGCTGCATGCATGTGTATGTGTGTGTATGTATATGTACATTCACATACACACTGGCATGCGCACAGGTATGTATACACACATGGACAAACAGCGGCATCACATGGATCCCAGGCTGATCTCTAACTCATCATGATGTTAAGCATGAATTTGAACTCCTGATCCTCATGTCTCTGACAAACATTTTAACCTGGTGTGTTAAGACTCCTCCCTGGCCAAGTACAGCATAATCTCTAAAGATCTAAGTCACATAGCATTCGTATGGATGGATGAGTGCCATAGTTCTCTGTGTGTGCAAGTAAATGAGTGTATGTGTATGTATATATATTCATATAAACATGTACATACACACATAGATATACACACATGGATATACATAGTGGGCATCGCATGAATTCCAAGATCATCTCTAATTCATAAGGAAGTTAAGTATGTTTTGATTGCATGATCCTTTAGACTCTGGCAAGCGTTTTCACCTCTTGTGTGAGACTTCTCCCAGGAGCAGCACTGCATAATCTCTAAAGCTCTGAGTCACATATCATGCAGATGAATCGATGAGTGTCATTCTTGTCTGTGTGTTTCTGTGTGTACATGTGTGTGCATGTATATGTATATCCATATACACACATGTACATGCATACCCAAGTACACACACATGCACATACATAGGGACTATCACATGAATCCCAGGCTGATCTCTAACTCATCATGAAGTTAAGCATGAATTTGTACTCCTGATCCTCTTGACTTTAGCAAGCATTTTCACCTGGTGAGTGAAACCTCTCCCTGACCCAGTACTACATACTCTCTAAAGCTCTATGTACATATAATTAAAATGGATAGAAGAGTGCCATTCCTCTGTGTGTGTGTGTGTGTGTGAGCATGTGTGTGTGCGTGTGCATGTGTATGTGTTATGTATGTGTTTATTCACATACACACATGCACACTGAAACACAAGAGTACACACATGCACATACCTAGGGGGCATCACATGAATCCCAGGCTGATCTCTAACTCATTATGAAGTGAAGCATGAATTTGATCTCTTGGTCCTCCTGACTCTAGGCAGTGATTTCAACTTGTTAGTGAGAACTCTTCCAGGCCCAATACTGCATAATCTCTAAAACTTTGAGTCACAATCATACAAGTGGATCGATGAGTGCCATGCATTTGTGTGTGCATGCGTGTGTGTGTATGTGGGTATGTATATGCATATTCATATACACACATATACATGCCCTCATACATATACACATATGCACATACAGAGGGGGCATTGCATGAATCCCAGGCTGATATTCAACTCATGATGAAGTAAAGCATGAATTTGACCACCTGATCCTCCTGACTCTGGCAAGCGTTTTTCATCTGGTGACTGATATGTCTGCGTGGCCCAGAACTACATAATCTCTACAACTCTAAGTCACATATAATTCAGATGGATTGACGACAGCCATTCATTTGTGTGTGTGTTGCATGTGTGTATGTATATGTATGTTCATATACAAACATGCACAAGCACACACATGTACACACATGCACATACATAGAAGGCATCACAGAAATCCCAGGCAGATCTCTAACTCATCATGAAGTTAACTGTGTATTTGATTTCATGATCCTTCAGACACTGGCAACCCTTTTCAACTGGTGAGTGAGACCCCTCTGTGACCCAGCACTGCATAATCTCTAAAATTCTGAGCCACATGTCATGCAGACGGATCGATGAGTGTTGTTCTTGTCTGTGTGTTTCTGTGTGCGTGTGTACATGTGTGTGTGCATGTATATGTATATTCATATACACACATGTACATGCATACCCAAGTACACACACATGCACATACATAGGGAGCATCACATGTATCCCAGGCTGATCTTCAACTCATCATGAAGTTAAGCATGAATTTGAACTCCTGGTCCTCCTGACTTTAGAAAGCATTTTCACCTGGTGAGTGAGACTTCTCCCTGGCCTAGTACTGCATACTCTCTAATAATCTAAGTCATATATAATTAAACTGGATAGAAGAGTGTGATTCCTCTGTGTTTGTGTGCATGTATGCAAGTGTATGTGTGTATATATATACAGATGTGCAAATTGACAAACAAAAATACACACATGAACATACATAGGGGGTATCACATAAATCCCAGGCTGATCTCTAACACATTATGAAGTGGAGAATGAATTTGAAATCTTGGTCCTCCTGACTCTAGGCAGTGATTTCATCTTGTTAGTGAGAACTTTTCCAGGTCCAATATTGCATAATCTCTAAAGCTTTGAGTCACATACTATATAAGTGGATCAATGAGTGCCATGTGTTTGTGTGTGCATATGTGTGTGTATATGTGGGTATGTATATGCATATTCATATACACACATGTACATGCCCTCATACATATACACAAATGCACATACATAGGGGGCATCACATGAATCCCAAGCTGATATTCAACTCATGATGAAGTGAAGCATGAAATTGACCTCCTGATCCTCCTGATTCTGTCAAGCATTTTTCACCTGGTGAATGATATGTCTGTGTGGCCCAGAACTGCATAATCTCTACACCTCTAAGTCACATATAATTCCAATGGATTGATGAAAGCCATTCATTTGTGTGTGTGTTGCATGCGAGTATGTGTTCATGTATATGTATATTCATATACAAACAGGTACAAGCACACACATGTACACATATGCACATACATAGAAGGCATCACAAAAATCCCAGGCAGGTCTCTAACTCATCATGAAGTTAAGTGTGTATTTGATTTCATGATCCTTGAGACACTGGCAATCCTTTTCACCTGGTGAGTGAGACCCCTCTGTGGCCCAGCACTGCATAATCTCTAAAGCTCTGAGTCACATGTCATGCAGATGGATTGATGAGTGTCATTCTTGTCTGTGTGTTTCTGTGTGTGTGTGTACATGTGTGTGCATGTATATGTATATTCATATACACACATGTACATGTATACCCAAGTACACACACATGCACATACCTAGGAGGCATCACATGAATCCCAGGCTGATCTCTAACATATTATGAAGTAAAGCATGAATATGAACTCTTGGTCCTCCTGACTCTAGGCAATGATTTCAACTTGATAGTGAGAACTCTTCCTGGCCCATAATCTCTAAAGCTTTGAGTCACATACCTTATAAGTAGATTGATGAGTGCCATGTGTTTGTGTGTGCATACGTGTGTGTATATGTGGGTATGTATATGCATATTCATATACACACATATACATGCCCTCATACATATACACATATGCACATACAGAGGGGGCATCACATGAATCTCAAGCTGATATTCAACTCATGATGAAGTGAAGCATGAATTTGACCTCCTGATCCTCCTGACTCTGGCAAGCGTTTTTCAACTGGTGAATGACATATCTGCGTGGCCCAGAACTACATAATCTCTATCATACTGAGTCACATATAATTCAAATGGATTGATGAGAGCCATTCGTTTCTGTGTGTATGTGTCTGTTGCATGTGTATGTATGTGTGTGTTTGTATATGTATATTCATATACACACATGCACAAGCACACACATGTACACACATGCACATACATAGAAGGCATCACAAAAATCCCAGGCAGAGCTCTAACTCATCATGAAGTTACGTGTGTATTTGATTTCATGATCCTTCCGACTCTGGCAACTGTTTCCACCTGGTGAGTGAGACCTCTCCCTGGCCCAGTACTACAAAATCTCTAACACACTAAGTCACATATCATTCAAATGGATAGATGAGTGGAATGTATATGTTGTGTGTGTACATGCAAGTGTGAATATATGTATATATTCATGTACACGGATTACATGCACACATACATATACACACATGCACATACACAGGGGGTTTTCACATGAATTCCAAGCTGATCTCTAACTCATCGTGAAGTTAAGCATGATATTGAACTACTGATCCTCCTGACTCTGGCAAGCGTTTTCACCTGGTGAGTGAGACCTCTCCCTGGCTCACTACTCATACTCTTTAAAGCTCTAAGTCACATATCATTCAAGTGGATTGGAAAGTGCCGTGTGTGTGTGTGTTTGCACATATATGTATATTTATATACACATATGTACATGCACACCCAACTACACACACATGCACATAACTAGAGAGCATCACATGAATCCCAGGCAGATCTCTAACTCATCATGGAGTTAAGCATGAATTTGAACTTCTGAGGCTCCTGACTCTGGCAGGCATTTTTCTCATGGTGAGTGATATGTCTCCCTGGGCCAGCACTACATAATCTCTAATGTTCTAAGGCGCATATCACTCAAATGGATCGATGAGGGCCATTCATATGTAGGTGCTTTTGTGTGTGTCTATGTTTGTGCTTCAGTGTTTACATACATACATATACATACACATACATATACTATACATATACATATTAATATTCATCTATGCACATGGACACACAAGAATGCACATATACTCATACATAGGGGGCATCACATGAATCTCAGGCAGATCTCTAACTCATCAAGAATGTAAGTCTAAATTTGACCTCCTGATGCTTCTGACTCTGGCAAACATTTTCACATGGTGAGTAAGACCTCGCCCTGGCCCAGTACTGCATAATCTCTAAACTTCTAAGTCATATGTCATTCACATGGGCAGATGACTGGCATATAGATATGCATGTGTGCATGCATGTGTGCATATTTGTGTTTATATATTCATATACACACATGTACATGCACACACAGGAATGAATACACACATTTACATACATAGTGGAAATCACATGAATTCCAAGCTGATATCTAACTCATGAAATTAAGCATTAATTTGATCTCCTGATACTCATGACTTTAGCATTTTCACTTGGTGAGTGAAACTTCTCCCCGGCCCAGTACCGCAAAGTCTCTAAAGCTCTAAGTCACATATAATTAAAATGGATGGAAGAGTGCGATTCTTCTGTGAGTGTGTGTGTGCATGTGTGTGTGCATGTGTATATGTGTATGTATGTGTGTATTCACATACACATGTGCAAACTGACACACAAGAGTACACACATGCACATGCCTAGGAGGCAACACATGAATCCCAGTCTGATCTCCAACTCACTATGAAGTTGAGCATGATTTTAACTCTTGGTCCTCCTGACTCTAGGCAGCGATTTAAATTTGTTAGTGAGAATTCTTTCTGTCCCAATACTGCATAATATCTAATGCTCTGAGTCATATATCGTACAAGTGGATGGACGAGTGCCATTCAGTTGTGTGTCTGTGTATGCGTGTGTATATGTGTGTATGTATATGCACATTCATATACACACATATACATGCCCACATATATACACACATGCACATACATAGGTAGCATCACATGAATCCCAGGCAGATCTCTAACTTGTCATGGAATTAAGCATGAATTTGAACTATTGAGTCTGCTGACTCTAGCAAACATTTTTCTCATGGTGAGTGATATGTCTCCCTGGGCTAGGACTACATAATCTCTAATGTTCTTGGTCACATAAAATTCAAATGGATATATGAGGGCCCTTCATGTATGGGTGCATTTGTTTGTGTGTGCGTGTGTATGTGTATACATATACATATGCATACACATAAACTTATACATATACTTATATATACATATGTATATTAATATAAACCGATGCACATGAACACACAAAAATACACATATATTCATACATAGGTGGCATCTCTTGAATCCCAGGCTGATATCTAACTCCTCATGTATGTAAGCCTGAATTTGAACATGTGATCTCGGGACTGTGGCAAGCATTTTCACCTAGTGAGTGAGACCTCTCCCTGGCTCAGTACAGCATAGTCTCTAAAGCATTAAGTCACAAAACATTCACCTGGGCAGGTGAGTGCCATTTGGGTACATGTGTGTGTGCTTGTGTGTATGCATATGTGTATATGTTTATATATTCACATATATACATGTACATGTACACACAATAATACACACATGCACATACATTGGGGGCATTGCATGAATTCCAAGCTGATATAAGACTCATCATGAAATTAAGCATAGATTTGAATGCCTGATCCTCCTGATTTTAGCAAGCATTTTCACCTGGTGAGTGAGACTGCTCCCTGGACCAGTACTGAATCCTCTCTAAAACTCTAAGTCACATGTCATTCAAGTAAATCTGTGAGTGCCATTTGGATGTGTGTGTCTGCATGCGTGTGTGCATGTATGTGCATGTCATGTACATATATATATTACACATGTACATGCACAAACAAATACACACACATGCACATACATAGGAGGTATCACATGAATCCCAGGATGATCTCTCACTCACCATGACGTGAAGCATGAATTTGAATTCATCATTCTCCTGACTCTGGCAAGGATTTTTTCACTGAGAGTGAGACCTATCCCTGGCCCAGGGAATACTCTTTAAAGCTCTATGTCACAAATAATTAAAATGGATGGAAGAGCGCCGTTCCTGTGTGTGTGTGTGTGTGTGTGTGTCCGCATTCACAAACACATGTGCACACTGACACACATGTACATACCAAGGGGGCATCACATGAATCCCAGGCTGATTTCTAACTCATTATGAAGTTAAGCATAAATTTGAACTCTTGATCCTCCTGACTGTAGGCAGGGATATCAACTTGTTAGTGAGAACTCTTCCAGGCCCAATACTGCATAATCTCTAAAGCTTTGAGTCACAATCATACAAGTGGATCGATGAGTGCCATTCATGTGTGGGCATGTGTGTGTGTATGTGGATATGTATATGCATATTCATATACATATATGTACATGACCACATCCATATACACACATGCACATACTTAGAGGGCATCACATGAATCCACCACAGATATTGAACTCATGATGAAGTGAAGCAAGTATTTGACCTCCGGATCCTCCTGACTCTGGCAAGCGTTTTTCACCTGGTGAATGATATGTCCGCAAGGCCCAGAACTACATAATCTCTAAAACTCTAAGTCACATATAATTCAAATGGATTGATGAGAGCCATTCGAATCTGGGTGTGTGTCTGCTGCATGTGTGTGTATGTGTGGGTTTGTATTCATATATACACGTGCTCAAAGACACACACGTGTTCACAAATGTACATACATAGAGGTAATAAAAAATCCCAGACAGATCTCTAACTCATCCTGGATGTAAGCCTGAATTTGAACTCCTGAGCCTCCTGAGTCTAGCAACCATGTTCACCTGGTGAGACCACTCCCTGGCCTAGTACAGCATACTATCAAAAGCATTAACTCACAAAACATTCACAGGAGCAGCTGAGTGCCTTCTGGGTTTGTATGTATGCATGCGTGTGTGCATATACGTGTAGGTTTATATTCATATACACACATGTACATACACACGCAAGAATACACACATACACATGCATTGGGGCATCACATGAACTCCAAGCAAATATCAAACTCATCATAAAACTAAGCATGAATTTGAATACCTGACCCTCCTGATTTTAGCAAGCATTTTCACCTGGTTACTGAGACCTCTCCCTGGACCAGTACTGCATGATCTCTAAAGCTCTAAGTCACAGATCATTCAAGAAAATCTGGGAGGGCCATTTGGGTGTGTGTGTCATGCATGCGTATGTGCGTGTGTGTGCATGTCCATGTATATATATATACACACATGTACATACACAAACACATATACACACATGCACATACATAGGAAGTATCACATGAATCCAAAGATGATCTTTAACTCATCATGAGGTGAAACATGAATTTGAATTCATGATCCTCCTGACTCTGGCAAGCGTTTTTCACCTGGTGAGTGACATGTCTGTGCGGCCCAGAACTAAATAATCTCTATTACTCTAAGTCACAAATCATTCAAATGGATTGATGAGAGCCATTCAGTTCTGTGTGTGTCTGTTCCATGTGTGTGTCTGTATTTGTGTGTATTCATGTACACACGTGCACAAGCCCAAACACGTATTCACAAATGCACATATATAGAAGTCATAAAAAAAATCCCAGACAGATCTCTAACATCATAAATGTAAGCCTGAATTTGAACCCCTGACCCTCCTGACACTAGCAAACATTTTCACCTGGTGAGTGAGACCTCTCCCTGGACCACTACTGCATACTCGCTAAAGCTCTAAGTCACATATGATTCAAGCAAATCAGTGAAGCCATTTGGGTGTATCTGTTGCTCATGCGTGTGTGCGTGTCTGTGCATGTCCATGTAGATACACACACATGGACATACACAAGCACATATACACACATGCACATACATAGGAGGTATCCCTTAACTCCCAGGATGAGCTCTGACTCATCATGTGGTGAACCATGAATTTGAATTCATCCTCCTCCTGACTCAGGTAAGCATTTTTTCACTGGGAATGAGACCGCGCCTGACCCAGTACAGCATACTCTCTAAAGTTCTATGTACATATAATTAAAATGGATGGAAGAGTGTGGTTCCTCTGTGTGTGTGTGTGTGTGTGTGTGTGTGTGTGTGTGTGTCTGTGTCTGTGTGTCTGTGTGTGTCTGTGTATGTATGTGTGTATTCACATTGACACACAAAGGCATGGACATGCACATACCAAGGGGGCATCACATGAATCCCAGGCTGATTTCTGACTCATTATGAAGTGAAGCATGAATTTGAACTCTTGATCCTACTGACTGTAGGCAGGGATATCAACTTGTTAGTGACAACTCCTCCAGGCCCAATACTGCATAATCTCTAAAGCTTTGAGTCACATACCATATAAGTGGATCGATGAGTGCCATGTGTTTGTGTGTGCATACGTGTATATGTGGGTATGTATATGCATATTCATATACACACATGTACATGCCCTCATACATATACACATATGCACATACATAGGGGGCATCACATGAATCCGAAGCTGATATTCAACTCATGCTGAAGTGAAACATGAATTTGACCTCCTGATAGTCCTGAGTCTGGCAAGCGTTTTTCACCTGGTGAATGACATGTCTGCGTGGCCCAGAGTTGCATAATCTCTATCACACTGAGTCACATATAATTCAAATGGATTCATGAGAGCCATTCGTTTCTGTGTGCATGTGTCTGTTGCATGTGTATGTATGTGTGTGTGTTTGTATATGTATATTCATATACACACATGCACAAGCACACACACGTATACACACATGCACACACATAGAAGGCATCACAAAAATCCCAGGCAGAGATCTAACTCATCATGAAGTTACGTGTGTATTGGATTTCATGATCCTTCTGACTCTGGCAACCGTTTCCACCTGGTGAGTGAGACCTCTCCCTGGCCCAGTACTACAAAATCTCTAACACACTAAGTCACATATCATTCAAATGGATAGATGAGTGGAATGCTTATGTTTGTGTGTGTACTTGCAAGTGTGAATATATGTATATGTAAATATTCATATACACAGATTACATGCACACATACAAATATACACATGCACATACATAGGGGTTTTCACATGAATTCCAAGCTTAACTCTAACTCATCATGAAGTTAAGCATGCTATTGAAGTCCTAATCCTTATGACACTGGCAAATATTTTCGCAAGGTGAGTGAGACCTCTTCCTGGCCCAGTACTGCACAGTCTCTAGAGCATTAAGTCACAAATCATTTACATGGGTAGCTGAGTGCCATTTGGGTATGTGTGTGTGCATGCATGTGTGCATATGTGTGTGTTTATATATTCATATACATGTACATGCAGACTCAAGAATACATGCATGTACATACAATGGGGACATCACATGAATTCCACGCTGATAACAAGCTCATCACAAAACTAAGCATGAATTTGAATACCTGACCCTCCTGATTTTAGCAAGCATTTTCACCTGGTTACTGAGACCTCTCCCTGGACCAGTACTGCATGATCTCTAAAGCTCTAAGTCACAGATCATTCAAGAAAATCTGGGAGGGCCATTTGGGTGTGTGTGTCATGCATGCGTATGTGCGTGTGTGTGCATGTCCATGTATATATATATACACACATGTACATACACAAACACATATACACACATGCACATACATAGGAAGTATCACATGAATCCAAAGATGATCTTTAACTCATCATGAGGTGAAACATGAATTTGAATTCATGATCCTCCTGACTCTGGCAAGCGTTTTTCACCTGGTGAGTGACATGTCTGTGCGGCCCAGAACTAAATAATCTCTATTACTCTAAGTCACAAATCATTCAAATGGATTGATGAGAGCCATTCAGTTCTGTGTGTGTCTGTTCCATGTGTGTGTCTGTATTTGTGTGTATTCATGTACACACGTGCACAAGCCCAAACACGTATTCACAAATGCACATATATAGAAGTCATAAAAAAAATCCCAGACAGATCTCTAACATCATAAATGTAAGCCTGAATTTGAACCCCTGACCCTCCTGACACTAGCAAACATTTTCACCTGGTGAGTGAGACCTCTCCCTGGACCACTACTGCATACTCGCTAAAGCTCTAAGTCACATATGATTCAAGCAAATCAGTGAAGCCATTTGGGTGTATCTGTTGCTCATGCGTGTGTGCGTGTCTGTGCATGTCCATGTAGATACACACACATGGACATACACAAGCACATATACACACATGCACATACATAGGAGGTATCCCTTAACTCCCAGGATGAGCTCTGACTCATCATGTGGTGAACCATGAATTTGAATTCATCCTCCTCCTGACTCAGGTAAGCATTTTTTCACTGGGAATGAGACCGCGCCTGACCCAGTACAGCATACTCTCTAAAGTTCTATGTACATATAATTAAAATGGATGGAAGAGTGTGGTTCCTCTGTGTGTGTGTGTGTGTGTGTGTGTGTGTGTGTGTGTGTGTGTCTGTGTCTGTGTGTCTGTGTGTGTCTGTGTATGTATGTGTGTATTCACATTGACACACAAAGGCATGGACATGCACATACCAAGGGGGCATCACATGAATCCCAGGCTGATTTCTGACTCATTATGAAGTGAAGCATGAATTTGAACTCTTGATCCTACTGACTGTAGGCAGGGATATCAACTTGTTAGTGACAACTCCTCCAGGCCCAATACTGCATAATCTCTAAAGCTTTGAGTCACATACCATATAAGTGGATCGATGAGTGCCATGTATTTGTGTGTGCATACGTGTATATGTGGGTATGTATATGCATATTCATATACACACATGTACATGCCCTCATACATATACACATATGCACATACATAGAGGGCATCACATGAATCCGAAGCTGATATTCAACTCATGCTGAAGTGAAACATGAATTTGACCTCCTGATAGTCCTGAGTCTGGCAAGCGTTTTTCACCTGGTGAATGACATGTCTGCGTGGCCCAGAGCTGCATAATCTCTATCACACTGAGTCACATATAATTCAAATGGATTCATGAGAGCCATTCGTTTCTGTGTGCATGTGTCTGTTGCATGTGTATGTATGTGTGTGTGTTTGTATATGTATATTCATATACACACATGCACAAGCACACACACGTATACACACATGCACACACATAGAAGGCATCACAAAAATCCCAGGCAGAGATCTAACTCATCATGAAGTTACGTGTGTATTTGATTTCATGATCCTTCTGACTCTGGCAACTCTTTCCACCTGATGAGTGAGACCTCTCCCTGGCCCAGTACTACAAAATCTCTAACACACTAAGTCACATATCATTGAAATGGATGGATGAGTGAAATGCTTATGTTTGTGTGTGTACTTGCAAGTGTGAATATATGTATATGTAAATATTCATATACACAGATTACATGCACACATACAAATATACACATGCACATACATAGGGGTTTTCACATGAATTCCAAGCTTAACTCTAACTCATCATGAAGTTAAGCATGCTATTGAAGTCCTAATCCTTATGACACTGGCAAATATTTTCGCAAGGTGAGTGAGATCTCTTCCTGGCCCAGTACTGCACAGTCTCTAGAGCATTAAGTCACAAATCATTTACATGGGTAGCTGAGTGCCATTTGGGTATGTGTGTGTGCATGCATGTGTGCATATGTGTGTGTTTATATATTGATATACATGTACATGCAGACTCAAGAATACATGCATGTACATACAATGGGGACATCACATGAATTCCACGCTGATAACAAGCTCATCACAAAACTAAGCATGAATTTGAATACCTGACCCTCCCGATTTTAGCAAGCATTTTCATCTGGTGACCCTGGACCAATACTGCATAACCCCTAAAGCTCTAGGTCACAGATCATTCAAGAAAATCTGGGAGTGCCATTTGGGTGTGTGTGTCATGCATGTGTGTGTGTATGTGTGTGCATGTCCATGTATATATATACACACATGTACATAAACAAACACATATACACACATGCATATACGTTGAAGGTATCACATGAATCCAAAGATGATCTTTAACTCATCATGAGGTGAAACATGAATTTGAATTCATGATCCTCCTGACTCTGGCAAGCATTTTTCATCTGGTGAATGACATGTCTGTGCAGAACTAAATAATCTCTATAACTCTAAATTAAAAAATCCTTCAAATGGATTGATGAGTGCCATTCAGTTCTGTGTGTGTCTGTTCCGTGTGTGTATGGATGTGTGTGTATTCATGTACACATGTTCACAAGCACACACATGTATTCACAAATGTACATATATAGAAGTCATAAAAAAATCCCAGGCAGATCTCTAACATCATAAATGTAAGCCTGAATTTGAACTCCTCACCCTCCTGACACTAGCAAACATTTTCACCTGGTGAGTGAGACCTCTCCCTGGAACAGTACTGCATACTCTCTAAAGCTCTAAATCACATAAGATTCAAGCAAATCAGTGAAGCCATTTGGGTGTATCTGTTGCTCATGCGTGTGTGCGTGTCTGTGCACATCCATGTAGATACACACATGGACATACACAAGCACATATACACACATGCACATACATAGAAGGTATCACTTAACTCCCAGGATGAGCTCTGACTCATCATATGGTGAACCATGAATTTGAATTCATCCTCCTCCTGACTCAGGCAAGCATTTTTTCACTGGGAGTGAGACCTTTGCCTGACCCAGTACAGCATACTCTCTAAAGCTATATGTACATATAATTAAAATGGATGGAAGAATGTGGTTCCTCTGTGTGTGTGTGTGTGTGTGTGTGTGTGTGTGTGCGCACGTGTGTATGTGTCTGTGTGTATGTATGTATGTGTGTATTCACATTGACACACAAAGGTATGCACATGTACATACCTCGGGGGCATCACATAAATACCAGGTTGACTTCTAACTCATTATGAAGTGAAGCATGAATTTGAACTCTTGATCCTACTGACTGTAGGCAGGGATATCAACTTGTTAGTGACAACTCCTCCAGGCCCAATACTGCATAATCTCTAAAGCTTTGAGTCACATACCTTATAAGTGGATTTATGAGTGCCATGTGTTTGTGTGTGCATACGTGTGTGTATGTGTGGGTATGTATATGCATATTCATATACACACATGTACATGCCCTCATACATATACACATATGCACATACATTGACGGCATCACAAGAATCTCAAGCTGATATTCAACTCATGATGAAGTGAAACATGAATTTGACCTCCTGATCCTCCTGACTCTGGCAATTGTTTTCACCTGGTGAATGACATGTCTGCGTGGCCCAGAGCTGCAAAATATCTATCACACTGAGTCACATATAATTCACATGGATTGATGAGAGCCATTCATTTCTGTGTGTGTGTGTCTGTTGCATGTGTATGTTTGTGTGTGTGTTTGTATATGTATATTCATATACACACATGCACAAGCACACACACGTATACACACATGCACATACATATAAGGCAACACAAAAATCCCAGGCAGAGCTCTAACTCATCATGAAGTTACGTGTGTATTTGATTTCATGATCCTTCCGACTCTGGCAACCGTTTCCACCTGGTGAGTGAGACCTCTCCCTGGCCCAGTACTACAAAATCTCTAACACACTAAGTCACATATCATTCAAATGGATAGATGAGTGGAATGCATATGTTGTGTGTGTACATGCAAGTGTGAATATATGTGTATATATATACATGTACACGGATTACATACACACATACATATACACACATGCACATACATAGGGGCTTTTCACATGAATTCCAAGCTGATCTCTAACTCTTCAGGAAGTTAAAAATGATACTGAAGTCCTGATCATTCTTACTCTGGAAAATATTTTCTCAAGGTGAGTGAGACCTCTTCCTAGCCCAGTACTGCACAGTCTCTAAAGCATTAAGTCACAAATCATTTACATGGGTAGCTCAGTGCCGTTTGGGTATGTTTGTGTGCATGCATGTGTGTATATGTGTGTGTTTATATATTCATATACACACATGTACATGCAGACTCAAGAATACATGCATGTACATACAATGGGGTCATCACATGAATTCCAAGCTGATAACAAGCTCATCACAAAACTAAGCATGAATTTGAATGCCTGACCCTCCTGATTTTAGCAAGCATTTTCATCTGGTGACCCTGGACCAGTACTGCATAACCCCTAAAGCTCTAGGTCACAGATCATTCAAGAAAATCTGGGAGGGCCATTTGGGTGTGTGTGTCATGCATGCGTGTGTGTATGTGTGTGCATGTCCATGTATATATATACACACACATGGACATACACAAACACATGTACACACATGCACATACATAGGAAGTATCACATGAATTCAAAGATGATCTTTAACTCATCATGAGGTGAAACATGAATTTGAATTCATGATCCTCCTGACTCTAGCAAGCGTTTTTCACCTGGTGAGTGATATGTCTGTGTGGCCCAGAACTAAATAATCTCTATAACTCTAAATTAAAAATCATTCAAATGGATTGATGAGAGCCATTCAGTTCTGTGTGTGTCTGTTCTGTGTGTGTATGGATGTGTGTGTATTCATGTACACATGTGCATAAGCACACACACATATTCACAAATGCACATATATAGAAGTCATAAAAAAATTCCAGACAGATCTCTAACATCATAATGTAAGCCTGAATTTGAACCCCTGAACCTCCTGAGACTAGCAAACATTTTCACCTGGTGAGGGAGACCTCTCCCTGGAACAGTACTGCATACTCTCTAAAGCTCTAAGTCACATATGATTCAAGCAAATCAGTGAAGCCATTTGGGTGTATCTGTTGCTCATGCGTGTGTGCGTGTCTGTGCACGTCCATGTAGATACACACACATGGACATACACAAGCACATATACACACATGCACATACATATAAGGTATCACTTAACTCCTAGGATGAGCTCTAACTCATCATGTGGTGGAACATAAAATTGAATTCATCCTCCTCCTGACTCAGGCAAGCATTTTTTCACTGGGAGTGAGACCTTTCTCTGACCCAGTACAGCATACTCTCTAAAGTTCTATGTACATATAATTAAAATGGATGGAAAAAATGGATGGAAGAATGTCGTTCCTCTGTGTGTGTGTGTGTGTGTGTGTGTATGTGCACATGTGTGTGTGTGTCTGTGTGTGTATGTATGTGTGTATTCACATTGACACATTGACACACAAAGGTATGCACATGTACATACCGAGGGGGCATCACATAAATACCAGGCTGACTTCTAACTCATTATGAAGTGAAGCATGAATTTGAACTCTTGATCCTACTGACTGTAGGAAGGGATATCAACTTGTTAGTGACAACTCCTCCAGGCCCAATACTGCATAATCTCTAAAGCTTTGAGTCACATACCATATAAGTGGATCGATGAGTGCCATGTGTTTGTGTGTGCATACGTGTGTGTATATGTGGGTATGTATATGCATATTCATATACACGCATGTACATACCCTCATACATATACACATATGCACATACATAGGTGGCATCACAAGAATCTCAAGCTGATATTCAACTCATGATGAAGTGAAACATGAATTTGA
Organism: Apodemus agrarius; assembly: GCA_964023405.1. NCBI lineage: Eukaryota > Metazoa > Chordata > Mammalia > Rodentia > Muridae > Apodemus > Apodemus agrarius. The sequence continues at coordinate 73,598,486 of OZ030019.1, read as the reverse complement.
CCTCATGATCCTCCTCCTGACTCTGGCAATTGTTTTTCACCTGGTGAATGACATGTCTGCATGGCCCAGAGCTGCATAATCTCTATCACACTGAGTCACATATAATTCAAATGGATTGATGAGAGCCATTCGTTTCTGTGTGTGTGTCTGTTGCATATGTATGTATGTGTGTGTGTTTGTATATGTATATTCATATACACACATGTACAAGCACACACTTATACACACATGCACATACATAGAAGGCATCACAGAAATCCCAGGCAGAGCTCTAACTCATCATGAAGTTACGTGTGTATTTGATTTCATGATCCTTCCGACTCTGGCAACCGTTTCCACCTGGTGAGTGAGACCTCTCCCTGGCCCAGTACTACAAAATCTCTAACACACTAAGTCACATATCATTCAAATGGATAGATGAGTGGAATGCATATGTTGTGTGTGTACATGCAAGTGTGAATATATGTATATGTAAATATTCATATACACAGATTACATGCACACATACATATACACACATGCACATACACAGGGGGTTTTCACATGAATTCCATGCTGATCTCTAACTCTTCAGAAAGTTAAGCATGATATTGAAGTTCTAATCATTCTTACTCTGGAAAATATTTTTGCAAGGTGAGTGAGACCTCTTCCTGGCCCAGTACTGCACAGTCTCTAAAGCATTAATCACAAATCATTTACATGGGTAGCTCAGTGCCATTTGGATATGTGTGTGTATGCCTGTGTGTATATGTATGTGTATATATATATATATATATATATATATATATATATATACACACATATGTACATGCAGACTCAAGAATACATTCATGTACATACAATGGGGTCATCACATGAATTCCAAACTGATAACAAGCTCATCACAAAACTAAGCATGAATTTGAATGCCTGACCCTCCTGATTTTAGCAAGCATTTTCATCTGGTGACCCTGGACCAGTACTGCATAACTCCTAAAGCTCTAGGTCACAGATCATTCAAGAAAATCTGGGAGTGCCATTTGGGTGTGTGTGTCATGCATGCGTGTGTGTATTGTGTGCATGTCCATGTATATATATATACACACATGGACATACACAAACACATGTACACACATGCACATACATAGGAAGTATCACATGAATTCAAAGATGATCTTTAACTCATCATGAGGTGAAACATGAATTTGAATTCATGATCCTCCTGACTCTGGCAAGCGTTTTTCACCTGGTGAGTGATATGTCAGTGTGGCCCAGAACTAAATAATCTCTATAACTCTAAGTTAAAAATCATTCAAATGGATGATGAGAGCCATTCAGTTCTGCGTGTGTCTGTTCCGTGTGTGTATGGATGTGTGTGTATTCATGTACACATGTGCACAAGCACACACACGTATTCACAAATGCACATATATAGAAGTCATAAAAAAAATCCCAGGCAGATCTCTAACATCATAAATGTAAGCCTGAATTTGAACCCCTGGCCCTCCTGACACTAGCAAACATTTTCACCTGGTGAGTGAGACTTCTCCCTGGAACAGTACTGCATACTCTCTAAAGCTCTAAGTCACATATGATTCAAGCAAATCAGTGAAGCCATTTGGGTGTATCTGTTGCTCATGCGTGTGTGCGTGTCTGTGCATGTCCATGTAGATACACATACATGGACATACACAAGCACATATACACACATGCACATACATAGAAGGTATCACTTAACTCCTAGGATGAGCTCTAACTTATCATGTGGTGAAACATGAATTTGAATTCATCCTCCTCCTGACTCAGGTAAGCATTTTTTCACTGGGAGTGAGACCTCTCCTGACCCAGACAGCATACTCTCTAAAGCTCTATGTACATATAATTAAAATGGATGGAAGAATGTGGTTCCTCTGTGTGTGTGTGTCTGTGTGTGTGTGTGTCTTTGTGTGTATGTATGTGTGTATTCACATTGACACATTGACACACAAAGGTATGCACATGTACATACCGAGGGGGCATCACATGAATCCAAGGCTGACTTCTAACACATTATGAAGTGAAGCATGAATTTGAACTCTTGATCCTACTGACTATAAGCAGGGATATCAACTTGGTAGTGACAACTCCTCCAGGCCCAATACAGCATAATCTCTAAAGCTTTGAGTCACATACCATATAAGTGGATCGATGAGTGCCATGTGTTAGTTTGTGCATATATGTGTGTATATGTGGGTATGTATATGCATATTCATATACGCACATGTACATGCCCTCATACATATACACATATGCAAATACATAGGGGGCATCACAAGAATCTCAAGTTGATATTCAACTCATGATGAAGTGAAACATGAATTTGACCTCCTGATTCTCCTTACTCTGGCAATTGTTTTTCACCTGGTGAATGACATGTCTGCGTGGCCCAGAGCTGCATAATCTCTATCACACTGAGTCACATATAATTCAAATGGATTGATGAGAACCATTCGTTTCTGTGTGTATGTGTCTGTTGCATGTGTATGTATGTGTGTGTTTGTATATGTATATTCATATACACACATGCACAAGCACACACACGTATACACAAATGCACACACATAGAAGGCAACACAAAAGTCCCAGGCAGAGCTCTAACTCATCATGAAGTTACGTGTGTATTTGATTTCATGATCCTTCCGACTCTGGCAACCGTTTCCACCTGGTGAGTGAGACCTCTGCCTGGCCCAGTACTACAAAATCTCTAACACACTAAGTCACATATCATTCAAATGGATAGATGAGTGGAATGCTTATATTTGTGTGTGTACAAGCAAGTGTAAATATATGTATATGTAAATATTCATATACACAGATTACATGCACACATACATATACACACATGCACATACACAGGGGGTTTACACATGAATTCCATGCTGATCTCTAACTCTTCAGGAAGTTAAGCATGATATTGAAGTCCTAATCCTTATGATTCTGGCAAATATTTTCGCAAGGTGAGTGAGACCTCTTCCTGGCCCAGTACTGCACAGTCTCTAAAGCATTAAGTCACAAATCATTTACATGGGTAGCTCAGTGCGATTTGGGAATGTGTGTGTATGCATGTGTGTATATGTGTGTGTTTATATATTCATGTACACACATGTACATGCAGACTCAAGAATACATGCATGTACATACAATGGGGACATCACATGAATTCCAAACTGATAACAAGCTCATCACAAAACTAAGCATGAATTTGAATACCTGACCCTCCTGATTTTAGCAAGCATTTTCATCTGGTGACCCTGGACCAGTACTACATAATCCCTAAAGCTCTAGGTCACAGATCATTCAAAAAAATCTGAGAGTGCCATTTGGGTGTGTGTGTCATGCATGCGTGTGTGTATGAGTGTGCATGTCCACGTATATATATATATATATATATATATATATATATATATATATATATATATATACACACGTACATAAACAAACACATATACACACATGCACATACATAGAAGGTATCACATGAATCCAAAGATGATCTTTAACTCATCATGAATTTGAATTCATGATCCTCCTTACTCTGGCAAGCATTTTTCATCTGGTGAATGACATGTCTGTGCAGAACTACATAATCTCTAAGTCACAAATCATACAGATGGATTCATGAGAGCCATTCAATTCTGTATGTGTGTCTATTGCATGTGTGTGTATTGTGTGTATATATATATTCATATACGCACGTGCACAAGCACACACACGTATTCACAAATATGCATACATAGAAGTCATAAAAAAAAATCCCAGGCAGATCTCTAACTTAAGCTTGAATTTCAACTGATCCTCCTGAATTTAGCAAATATTTTCACCTGGTGAGTGGGCCTCTCCCTGGCCCAGTACAGCATACTCTCGAAAGCACTAAGTCACAAAACATTCACATGGGCAGCTGAGTGTCATTTAGGTATGTGTGTGTGCATGCGTATGTGCATATGTGTATAGGTTTATATCCATATTCACACATGTACATGCACACGCAAGAATACAAACATCCACATACATTGGGGGTATCACATGAATTCCAAGCAGATATCAAACTCAACACAAAACTAAGCATGAATTTGAATCCCTAATCCTCCTGATTTTAGCAAGCATTTTCACCTGGTTACTGAGACCTCTCTCTCTGGACCAGTACTAAGTCACATATCATTAAAGTAAATCTGTCAGTGCCATATATGTGTGTGTGTTGCGCGTGCATGTGTGCATGTTTGTGCATGTCCATACACACACACATGGACACACCCAAACACATATACACACATGCACATACATAGGAGGTATCACTTAACTCACAGCATGAGATCTAACTAATCATGTGGTGAAACATGAATTTGAATTCATCCTCCTCCTGACTCTGGCAAGCATTTTTTCACTGGGAGTGAGACCTCTCCTGACCCAGTACTGCATACTCTCTAAAGCGTTATGTACATATAATTAAAATGGATGGAAGAGTGTGGTTCCTCTGTGTGTGTGTGTGTCTGTGTGTGTATTCACATTGACACGTTGACACAAAAGGTATTCACATGCACATACCGAGGGGGCATCATATGAATCCCAGGCTGATTTCTAACTCATTATGAAGTGAAGCATAAATTTGAACTCTTGATCCTACTGACTGTAGGCAGGAATATCAACTTGTTAGTGACAACTCCTCCAGGACCAATACTGCATAATCTCTAAAGCTTTGAGTCACATATCATATAAGTGGATCGATGAGTGCCATGTGTTTGTGTGTGCATACGTGTATGTATATGTGGGTATGTATATGCATATTCATATACACACATCTACATGCCCCCATACATATACACATATGCACATACATAGGGAGCATCACATGAATCCGAAGCTGATATTCAACTCATGCTGAAGTGAAACATGAATTTGACCTCCTGATAATCCTGAGTCTGGCAATTGTTTTTCACCTGGTGAATGACATGTCTGCGTGGCCCAGAGCTGCATAATCTCTATCACACTGAGTCACATATAATTCAAATGGATTCATGAGAGCCATTCATTTCTGTGTGTGTGTCTGTTGCATATGTATGTATGTGTGTGTGTTTGTATATGTATATTCATATACACACATGTACAAGCACACACTTATACACACATGCACATACATAGAAGGCATCACAGAAATCCCAGGCAGAGCTCTAACTCATCATGAAGTTACGTGTGTATTTGATTTCATGATCCTTCTGACTCTGGCAACCGTTTCCACCTGGTGAGTGAGACCTCTCCCTGGCCCAGTACTACAAAATCTCTAACACACTAAGTCACATATCATTCAAATGGATAGATGAGTGGAATGCTTATGTATGTGTGTGTACTTGCAAGTGTGAATATAAGTATGTGTAAATATTCATATACACAAATTACATCCACACATACATATACACACATGCACATACATACCGGCTTTTCACATGAATTCCAAGCTTATCTCTAACTCATCATGAAGTTAAGCATGCTATTGAAGTCCTAATCCTTATGACTCTGGCAAATATTTTCGCAAGGTGAGTGAGACCTCTTCCTGGCCCAGTACTGCACAGTCTCTAGAGCATTAAGTCACAAATCATTTACATGGATAGCTGAGTGGCATTTGGGTATGTGTGTGTGCATGCATGTGTGCATATTTGTGTGTTTATATATTCATATACACACATGTACATGCAGACTCAAGAATACATGCATGTACATACAATGGAGACATCACATGAATTCCAAGGTGATAACAAGCTCATCACAAAACTAAGCATGAATTTGAATACCTAACCCTCCTGATTTTAGCAAGCGTTTTCACCTGGTGACCCTGGACCAGTACTGCATAACCCCTAAAGCTCTAGGTCACAGATCATTCAAGAAAATCTGGGAGTGCCATTTGGGTGTGTATGTCATGCATGTGTGTGTGCATGTGTTTGCATGTCCATGTATGTATGTATATATATATATATATATATATATATATATATATATATATACACACACACACACACACACACACACACACACACATGGACATACACAAACACATATACACACATGCACATACATAGGAGGTATCACATGAATCCAAAGATGATCTTTGACTCATCATGAGGTGAAACATGAATTTGAATTCATGATCCTCCTTACTCTGGCAAGCATTTTTCATCTGGTGAATGACATGTCTGTGCGGCCCAGAACTAAATAATCTCTATAACTCTAAGTCACAAATCATTCAAATAGATTGATAAGAGCCATCCAATTCTGTGTGTGTGTCTGTTGCATGTGTGTGTATGTGTGTGTGTGTGTATATATATTCATATACACACGTGCACAAGCATACACACGTATTCACAAATGTGCATACATAGAAGTCATAAAAAAAATCCCAGACAGATCTCTAACTCATCATGACTATAAGCTTGAATTTGAACTGATCCTCCTGAATCTAGCAAACATTTTCACCTGGTGAGTGGGCCTCTCCCTGGCCCAGTACAGCATACTCTCGAAAGCACTAAGTCACAAAACATTCACATGGGCAGCTGAGTGTCATTTAAGTTTGTGTGTGTACATGTGTATGTGCATATGTGTATAGGTTTATATTCATATTCACACATGTACATGCACACGCAAGAATAAAACATCCACATACATTGGGGGCATCACATGAATTCCAAGCAGATATCAAGCTCAATACAAAACTAAGCATGAATTTGAATCCCTGATCCTCCTGATTTTAGCAAGCATTTTCACCTGGTTACTGAGACCTCTCTCTAGACCAGTACTAAGTCACATATCATTAAAGTAAATCTGTCAGTGCCATATATGTGTGTGTGTTGCGCGTGCATGTGTGCATGTTTGTGCATGTCCATACACACACACACACACACACACACACACACACAGACACATGGACATACCCAAACACATATACACACATGCACATACATAGGAGGTATCACTTAACTCACAGCATGAGATCTAACTAATCATGTGGTGAAACATGAATTTGAATTCATCCTCCTCCTGACTCTGGCAAGCATTTTTTCACTGGGAGTGAGACCTCTCCTGACCCAGTACTGCACTCTCTAAAGCTCTATTTACATATAATTAAAATGGATGGAAGAGTGTGGTTCATCTGTGTGTGTGTGTGTGTGTGTGTGTGTGTCTGTGTATTCACATTGACACTTTGACACAAAAGGTATGCACATGCGCATACCAAGGGGGCATCATATTAATCCAGGGCTGATTTCTAACTCATTATGAAGTGAAGCATAAATTTGAACTCTTGATCCTACTGACTGTAGGCAGGAATATCAACTTGTTAGTGACAACTCTTCCAGGACCAATACTGCATAATCTCTAAAGCTTTGAGTCACATATCATATAAGTGGATCAATGAGTGCCATGTGTTTGTGTGTGCATACGTGTATGTATATGTGGGTATGTATATGCATATTCATATACACACATGTACATGCCCTCATACATATACACATATGCACATATATAGGGAGCATCACATGAATCCTAAGCTGATATTCAACTCATGCTGAAGTGAAACATGAATTTGACCTCCTCTCTAGGAAGCGTTTTTCACCTGGTGAATCACATGTCTGCGTGGGCCAGAGCTACATAATCTCTATAACACTAAGTCACATATAATTCAAATGGATTGATGAGAGCCATTCGTTTCTGTGTGTGTCTCTTGCATGTGTATGTATGTGTGTGTGTTTGTATATGTATATTCATATACACACATGCACAAGCACACACACGTATACAAACATGCACACATAGAAGGCATCACAAAAATCCCAGGCAGAGCTCTAACTCATCATGAAGTTACATGTGTATTGGATTTCATGATCCTTCTGACTCTGGCAACCGTTTCCACCTGGTGAGTGAGACCTCTCCCTGGCCCAGTACTACAAACTCTCTAACACACTAAGTCACATATCATTCAAATGGATAGATGAGTGGAATGCATATGTTTGTGTGTATACTTGCAAGTATAAATATATGTATATGTAAATATTCATATACACAGATTACATGCACACATACATATATACACACATGCACATACATAGGGGCTTTTCACATGAATTCCAAGCTTATCTCTAACTCATCATGAAATTAAACATGATACTGAAGTCCTGATCATTCTTACTCTGGCAAATATTTTCGCAAGGTGAGTGAGACCTCTTCCTGGCCCAGTACTGCACCGTCTCTAAAGCATTAAGTCACAAATCATTTACATGGGTAGCTGAGTGCCATTTGGGTATGTGTGTGTGCATGCATGTGTGCATATGTGTGTTTATATATTCATATACACACTTCTACATGCAGACTAAAGAATACATGCATGTACATACAATGGAGACATCACATGAATTCCAAGGTGATAACAAGCTCATCACAAAACTAAGCATGAATTTGAATACCTAACCCTCCTGATTTTAGCAAGCGTTTTCACCTGGTGACCCTGGACCAGTACTGCATAACCCCTAAAGCTCTAGGTCACAGATCATTCAAGAAAATCTGGGAGTGCCATTTGGGTGTGTATGTCATGCATGCGTGTGTGCATGTGTTTGCATGTCCATGTATATATATATACACACATGTACATAAACAAACACATATACACACATGCACATACATAGGAGGTATCACATGAATCCAAAGATGATCTTTAACTCATTATGAGGTGAAACATGAATTTGAATTCATGATCCTCCTTACTCTGGCAAGCATTTTTCATCTGGTGAATGACATGTCTGTGCGGCCCAGAACTAAATAATCTCTATAACTCTAAGTCACAAATCATTCAAATAGATTGATAAGAGCCATCCAATTCTGTGTGTGTGTCTGTTGCATGTGTGTGTATGTGTGTGTGTGTGTGTATATATATATTCATATACACACGTGCACAAGCATACACACGTATTCACAAATGTGCATACATAGAAGTCATAAAAAATCCCAGACAGATCTCTAACTCATCATGACTATAAGCTTGAATTTGAACTGATCCTCCTGAATCTAGCAAACATTTTCACCTGGTGAGTGGGCCTCTCCCTGGCCCAGTACAGCATACTCTCGAAAGCACTAAGTCACAAAACATTCACATGGGCAGCTGAGTGTCATTTAGGTTTGTGTGTGTACATGTGTATGTGCATATGTGTATAGGTTTATATTCATATTCACACATGTACATGCACACGCAAGAATAAAACATCCACATACATTGGGGGCATCACATGAATTCCAAGCAGATATCAAGCTCAACACAAAACTAAGCATGAATTTGAATCCCCGATCCTCCTGATTTTAGCAAGCATTTTCACCTGGTTACTGAGACCTCTCTCTGGACCAGTACTAAGTCACATATCATTAAAGTAAATCTGTCAGTGCCATATATGTGTGTGTGTTGCGTGTGTATGCGTGCATGTTTGTGCATGTCCATACACACACACACACACACACACACACACACACACACACACACACATGGACATACCCAAACACATATACACACATGCACATACATAGGAGATATCACGTAACTCCCAGGATGAGCTCTAACTCATCATGTGGTGAAACATGAATTTGAATTCATCCTCCTCCTGACTCTGGCAAGCATTTTTTCACTGGGAGTGAGACCTCTCCTGACCCAGTACTGCATACTCTCTAAAGCTCTATATGCATATAATTAAAATAGATGGAAGAATGTGGTTCCTCTGTGTGTGTGTGTCTGTGTGTATGTCTGTGTTTGTTGTATATGTTTATTCACATTGACACATTGACACACAATGTACATACCGAGGGGGCATCATATGAATCCCAGGCTGATATATATCATTATATATCCCATAATGATAACTCATTATGAAGTGAAGCATAAATTTGAACTCTTGATCCTACTGACTGTAGGCAGGGATATCAACTTGTTAGTGACCACTCCTCCAGGCCCAATATTGCATAATCTCTAAAGCTTTGAGTCACATATCATATAAGTGGACTGATAAGTGCCATGAGTTTGTGTGTGCATACGTGTGTGTATATGTGGGTATGTATATGCATATTCATATACACACATGTACACGTCCTCATACATATACACATATGCACATACAGAGGGGGCATCACAAGAAACCCAGGTTGATATTCAACTCATGATGAAGTGAAACATGAATTTGACCTCCTGATCCTCCTGACTCTGGCAAGCGTTTTTCACCTGGTGAATGACATGTCTGTGTGGCCCAGAGCTGCATAATCTCTATCACACTGAGTCACATATAATTCAAATGGATTGATGAGAGCCATTCGTTTCTGTGTGTGTGTGTCTGTTGCATGTGTATGTATGTGTGTGTGTTTGTATATGTATATTCATATACACACATGCACAAGCACACACACGTATACACACATGCACATACATAGAAGGCATCACAAAAATCCCAGGCAGAGCTCTAACTCATCATGAAGTTACGTGTGTATTTGATTTCATGATCCTTCCGACTCTGGCAACTGTTTCTACCTGGTGAGTGAGACCTCTCCCTGGCCCAGTACTACAAAATCTCTAACACACTAAGTCACATATCATTCAAATGGATAGATGAGTGGAATGCATATGTTGTGTGTGTACATGCAAGTGTGAATATATGTATATATATATATACACATGTACACGGATTACATGCACACATACATATACACATATGCACACATGCATATACACACATGCACATACATAGGGGATTTCCACATGGATTCTAAGCTGATCTCTAACTCATCATGAAGTTAAGTATGATATTGAAGTCCTAATCCTTCTGACTCTGGCAAATATTTTCACAAAGTGAGTGAGACCTCTCTCTAACCCAGTACTGCACAGTCTCTAAAGCAATCATTTACAAATCATTTACATGGGTAGCTGAGTGTTATTTGGGTATGTGTTTGCATGCATGTGTGCATATGTGTGTGTTTATATATTCATATACACACATATAAATGCAGACTCAAGACATGTACATACATGCATGTACATTCATTGGGGACATCACATGAATTCCAAGCTGATAACAAGCTCATCACAAAACTAAGCATGAATTTGAATATCTGACCCTCCTGATTTTAGCAAGCATTTTCACCTGGTGACCCTGGACCAGTACTGCATAACCCCTAAAGCTCTACGTCACAGATCATTCAAGAAAATCTGGGAGTGCCATTTGGGTATGCGTGTCATGCATGTGTGTATGCATGTGTGTGCATGTCCATGTATATATATACACACATGAACATACACAAACACATATATACACATGCACATACATAGGAGGCATTACATGAATCCAATAATGATATCTAACTCATCATGTGGTGAAACATGAATTCGAATTTATGATCCTCCTGACTCTGGCAAGGATTTTATTCCTATTGAATGACATGTCTGCGTTGCCCAGAAGTAAATAATCTCTGTAACTCTAAGTCACATGGATTCATAATTCAAATGGATTAATTAGAGCCATTCGATTCTGTGTGTGTGTCTGTTGCATGTGTGTATATGTGTGTGTATGTGTATATATATTCATATACACAGGTGCACAAGCACACACCCGTATTCACAAATGCACATACATAGAAGTCATAAAAAATCCCAAGCAGATCTCTAACTCATCATGAATATAAGCCTGAATTTGAATTGATCCTCCTGAATCTAGCAAACATTTTCACCTGGTGAGTGAGACCTCTCCCTGGTCTAGTACTGCATACTATCTAAAGCATTAAGTCACAAAACATTCACATGGGCAGCTGAGTGCCATTTGTGTATGTGGGTGTCTATGTGTGTGTGCATATGTGTGTATGTTCATATTCATATACACACATGTACATGCACACTCAAGAATACACACATACACATACATTGGAGGCATCACATGAATTCCAAGCAGATATCAAACTCATCACAAAACTAAGCATGAATTTGAATCCCTGATCCTCCTGATTTTAGCAACCATTTTCACCTGGTGAGTGAGACCTCTCCCTGGACCAGTACTGCATGATCTCTAAAGCTCTAAGTCACAGATCATTCAAGAAAAATTGGGAGTGTCATTTGGGGGGGATGTCATGCATGCATGCGTGTGTGTGTGTGTGTGTGTGTGTGTGTGCATGTCCATATATATATACATACACACATGTACATACACAAACACATATACACACATGCACATGCATAGGAGGCATCACATAATTCCCAAGATGATCTTTAACTCACCATGAGGTGAAACATGAATTTGAATTCATGACCCTCCTGACTCTGGCAAGCGTTTTTCACCTGGTGAATGACATGTCTGCGTGGCCCAGAACTAAATAATCTCTATAAATCTAAGTCACAAATAGTTCTAATGGATTGATGAGAGCCATTCAATTCTGTGTGTGTGGCTGTTGCATGTGTGTGTGTGTGTGTGTGTGTATTCATATACACACGTGCACAAGCACACACACGTATTCACAAATGCACATACATAGAAGTCATAAAAAAAATCCCAGGCAGATCTCTAACTCATCATGAATGTACGCCTGAATTTGAACTCCTGGTCCTCCTGACTCTAGCAAACATTTTCACCTGGTGAGTGAGACCTCTCCTTGGCCCAGTACTGCATACTCTCTAAAGCTCTAAGTCACAAAACATTCACATGGGCAGCTGAGTGTCATTTGTGTATGTACGTGTGCATGTGTGTATACATGTTTGTATATTTATATTCATATACACACATATACATGCACACGCGAGAATGCAAACATGCACATGCATTGGAGGCATCACATGAATTCCAAGCAGATATCAAACTCATCACAAAACTTAGCATGAATTTGAATCCCTGATCCTCCTGATTTTAGCAACCATTTTCACCTGGTTACTGAGACCTCTCCCTAGACCAGTACTGCATTATCTCTAAAGCTCTAAGTCACAGATCATTCAAGAAAATCTGGGAGGGCCATTTGGGTGTGTGTGTCATGCATGCGTATGTGCGTGTGTGTGCATGTCCATGTATATATATATATATATATATATATATATATATATATACACACACACATGTACATACACAAACACATATACACACATGCACATACATAGGAGGCATCACATGATTCCCAAGATGATCTTTAACTCATCATGAGGTGAAACATGAATTTGAATTCATGATCCTCCTGACTCTGGCAAGCGTTTTTCACCTGGTGAGTGACATGTCTGTGCGGCCCAGAACTAAATAATCTCTATAACTCTAAGTCACAAATCATTCAAATGGATTGATGAGAGCCATTCAGTTCTGTGTGTGTCTGTTCCATGTGTGTGTCTGTATTTGTGTGTATTCATGTACACACGTGCACAAGCCCAAACACGTATTCACAAATGCACATATATAGAAGTCATAAAAAAATCCCAGACAGATCTCTAACATCATAAATGTAAGCCTGAATTTGAACCCCTGACCCTCCTGACACTAGCAAACATTTTCACCTGGTGAGTGAGACCTCTCCCTGGACCACTACTGCATACTCGCTAAAGCTCTAATGTGTATATATATATACATATATATACACACATGTGTAAAATCACAAACACATATACACACATGCACATACATAGAAGGCATCACATGAATCCCAAGATGATCTTTAACTCATCATGAGGTGAAGCATGAATTTGAATTCATGATCTTCCTGAGTCTGGCAAGCGTTTTCACTGAGAGAGTGAGACCTCTCCCTGACCCAGTACTGCATACTCTCTAAAGCTCTAAGTCATATATAATTAAGCTCGATGAATGAGTGCCATTCAGGTGTGTGTGTGTGCATGTGCGTGTGTGTGTGTGTGTGTGTGTGTGTGTGTGTGTATGTGTGCATGTGTATGTGTATGTGTTATATGTGTATTCACATACACACATGCACATTGAAACACAAGGGTACATACATGCACATACCTAGGGGGCATCACATGAATCCCAGGCTGATCTCTAACTCATTATGAAGTGAAGCATGAATATGAACTCTTGGTCCTCCTGACACTAGGCAGCAATTTCAACTTGATAGTGAGAACTCTTCCTGGCCCAATACTGCATAATCTCTAAAGCTTTGAGTCACATACCATATAAGAGAATCGATGAGTGCCATGCCTTTGTGTGTGCAATACGTGTGTGTATATGTGGGTATGTATATGCATATTCATATATATACATGTACATGCCCTCATACAGATACACATGTACATACAGAGGGGGCATCACATGAATAACCAGCTGATCTTCAACTCACAATGAAGTGAAGCATGAATTTGACCTCCTGACCCTCCTGACTCTGGCCATTTTTCACCTGGTGAATGATATGTCTGTGTGGCCCAGAACTACATAATCTCTACAACTCTAAGTCACATATAATTCAAGTGGATTGATGAGAGCCATCCGTTTCTCTTTGTGTGTGTGTGTATGTTGCATGTGTGTGTGTATATTCATATACACACATGCACAAGCACACACACGTATTCACATATGCACATACATAGAAGTCATAAAAAAAATCCCAGACAGATCTCTAACTTATCATGAATGTATGCCTGAATTTGAACCCCTGACCCTCCTAACTCTAGCAAACATTTTCACCTGGTGAGTGGGCCTCTCCCTGGCCTAGTACAGCATACTCTCTAAAGCTCTAAGTCACAAAACATTCACATGGGCAGCTGAGTGTCATTTGAGTATGTGTGTATGCATGTATGTGTGCATGCGTGTATGTTTATATATTTATAGATGCACATGTACATGCACATGCAAGAATACACACATGAACATATATTGGGGGCATCACATGAATTCCAAGCAGATATTAAACTCATCACAAAACTAAGCATGAATTTGAATCCCTGAGTGCGACCTCTCCCTGGCCCAGTACTGCATCATCTCTAAAGCTCTAAGTCACAGATCATTCAAATGGATAGATGAGTGATATTTGTGTTTGTGTGTGTGTGCATATGTGTGTGTATATACATATATTCATATGCGCACATGTACATGCACACCCAAGTACACACACTTGCACATACACGGAGCATCACTTGAATCCCAGGCTGATCTCTAGCTCATCATGAGATTAAGCATGAATCTGAACTACTGATCCTCCTGCCTCTGTCTCCCCCGTGTTGGGATTACTGTTATATGCCACCATTCCTCTGGAATGTCAATATATTATTGTCTATAATATAACAAATGTTCAATAAAATGGAATTTTTTTAAACGAACTAAGGACAACTGCTCAGGTTCTTTATGGAAAGAGAATTAGAATTAAGAGTTACTATTTTGTCCTGCGGCAATAATTCAAATACAGCACTCCTTCCTAAGTCGTATTAAACCATGTGTATGCCTATTAGATGGTCGACCTTGAGACAAGCAAATACGACACTAAACAGTTTCCTTCACTATTCGCTCCTGCATGTTATAGCACAAATCCAGTGTTTTCCACCAAATGTTCCCTCAATTGGGAAGTCTGCCTCTATGAAGTCTACTACTAATCTTTGGATTACATGCCCAGAATCTGGATAGCCAATGTATCCATCTTTTTTATCTTACTTATTTATGTATTTATTTAAGCACTGTTGGTAGGTCCTATAACTGTTGGTATGTCCTTTATTGGGTTAAAATGGCAGGATCAAATCTGTAACAGCAAAACCCTGAGGCAGGGAGCCACTGGAAAGTTCCTGTCTTTCCCAGCTTTGAAGGTTTGTCTTGAGAGTGGTGAGCAGACTATTTTGCAGAATCAAAACAATATAAGAAGAGACCTGCACTCTTGGCATGCCTCTCTCCCACGGCTTTTCCGTCTATGGAAAGTCGGCCAATGACCAGGCAACATCCAATTGCAAGGATACACAGTTTTCACAGAAATCTAAGTACCCAGGAAAACCTTTGAAACATGCAGATTATAGCTTACACATTTTAGCTTCAAACCCCAATGTTCAACATTAAAACAGACATAACAGTCTTCTCCTTTCACACACTGGTAAAATATGAAATGGTATTTGCAAAATCCTGCAGCACAGTTCCCTGTCCTCAACGTAAGACAAGAAATGAAACCACTGAGCTCCATTACAAAGCCCACCAGTATCAGCATATCTAAATTTGCATTCCTTTTAATTGCCAACATAAATACAATCTATTCTCATGAGATGAAACCAGAGTCCAATAAACCAAGCCACGACTGTGGCATAACCATCAACATTTGGAAATGTACACCTTCAAACTGTAATTCACCACTGCTCTCAAGCATACAGACCAGTAACATCTGCCGGTCCTGACTAAGGCCATCTGAACTGCCCTAAAGGATGGACTGTGTGGAGATGCCAGCCCTAGGAACAGCAGCAAAGGGTAGCTAGTACACCTAGGCAGAGAAGCATTCGTTTGGGATTGTAAGGCCAGAATTCAGACAACCTCTTGGATATCACAAATTATTGAACCCAACTGAGCTTTTCATTCCCTGGGGGTGGGGATGGGGGATAACTGGGTTAGTTTAAATGAGATAGTTTTTATGACCCATTTCAAATGAGAAAACTTGAGTACTAATTTCCCTCACGTGGTAGGACCTGGATGCATGTCAGCAGCCCACAGAACTATGTATCTGTAATTTAAACATAATGGCTAACACGTCCTCCTGTGTACTCGCCATCTGCAGAGTATGTAGAGCACTGGTCTGCATTCCATACTGCTGCGCCTGCCCAAGTGCACAGTGGCTGTGTTTGCTACTGCTACAGCAAACATTATTTGTTTCTCTACACTCATCAAACCCTGTTGGTCCCTGGTCCTAACTCGACACTACCCTGAAGTCACCAATGAAAGCTTTGAAATGTAAGCTCTTCATTCAGTTCAGGGCACAAGAACCCAAACATAACTACACAGAGGGCGCACGGGCTGGAGCCTTTCCACCATCCACAGCTGTGGTAGGCATGATGGCCACTGCTCCTGTCTGTCACTCAAATCCTTGTTTCTCTGGGCATGGCAGATTATATGAACTGTTGGTGATGACGAGTCCTCACAACAGGATTTGGGAGGACACAGTGATCAGAAACCTCAAAGATGGTTCACTGCCACGTCAGCAGCCCACAGAACTACGCATCTGTAATCTGTAGAGTCAACAGCTGAAATGGAGAGATGCAGGAGCACCTCTGTCATGGAGAGGAGGACGGAAGAGAAATGAGGGTCAGAGCCCAGCAAGGGCAGCAATACTGCGGATAAGCTACGCCCAGCACAGGTCGATGGCACAACAGCTCCTGACGGCCAGCTAGCAAACGAGACGTCGGAAATTACCCCATAATCCATACACATCTGGAAAAGGCTCATGCAAAACCTGTTTGTATTTAAGGTAGTATGTAGCAATCTGTTAAGTTTATTTTTCTAATCTTTCTACAATTTCTCTCCTGCCATTCCACATATATAATATATATGGAATATATATATATGGAATGTATATGGAATATATATACACATATACAGATACACATTCTCTTATATTCTTTCATTTTGTTTAGTGTGTAGTTTACTTATTTTCTGAGTGAAGGTTTCATGTAGCCTAGGCTAGCCTTATACTCACTATGTAGCTGAGGATCATCTTGTATCCCTGGTTTTCCTGCCTCTACTGTCTGAACACACCAGCGGTTAAAGCCTCAATTTTCATTTTATGTTACCTTGGACATGGTAGCATTAAGTAAATTATCATAATTATCATGTTAAAATTTTGGGCCCTAAGAGTATCTGCGCAGTAGAGCAGCTGAGACACTGAAGTCTAAAGAAATACACCATTGCCGTGTTGTTGAACATACTTCTCAGACATTTCATATCTTTAACTTCCATTTCCCAGCAGCAGCATTTTGGTGCCTGAATCACTCACACACAGCGTCAGAGAGAAGCAGCTAGACAGGCACCATCTAGTGGAGGAAGCACCTTGCCACTGACCCTGACAATCAAGCCCCTCAAACTTTCCAAGGGGTGGAGCTACGGTGGCATCTTATGTCAATCAATACAGAAGAATTCTTCCCTTGCATTGCAGGTCAATTCACACTGTAACTTGTCTAGATAAACATGGTGACGTCATGCCAGAGGCAAGAAGACGTCAGCCTGGACCTTCTCCAACCCCATACAGTTTCACAAGATACGAACCTTTGGGAGGAGCGAGGTTGACTCCGTTTTTAAGGCACCACTGTACTGGCAGAATCCCCGGGGAGTCTGCCTGGCACAGCATCGTGAGTTTATTAGCTTCAGGTCTTAGGTCATCAATGGCCACTTGGAAAAACTGACTATTAAAAACCTAGAAAAGAAACAAAGAAAGGAAAAAGTACATGTTAACTAACTTCTCAGTGTTGCACATACAAATCCCGACTCTGTTTCAGTGGCACTGAACACTGACTTCAGCACGAACCTGTACTTCGGTACATTATCACTGAACTCAGTGGACAAGATAGCAGACAGTCGTGATGGTCACATACATGGAGAGAGGAATAAGTTAAATATACAGGAGAAAATGAAAACCAAACAATAAAAACCTAGAAATATATAACAAGGGCCTCCTATGAAGAAAACCAAACTGACAGACAACCAATTCCTGTCCACAGAAAAATAAAGTGGGTATTAAAAGGCCAAAATAGCGCTTTGGTCTCTATGGCAGGAAACAAATTCCTCACAGCAGATCCCTCAAGCCCTCCGGCTCCAGCCCCGGCAGACTTCTAGACCCTGTGCACTATAGCCTTCAAAATACAACACCTGTAGCCAGAGAAGAAATCACGCATGCGGGGAAAGAAATCACGCATGAGGGGGGGGAAACCTGTCTTTACCACATGTTCTTCCCATCACCTGTCACCACCAAAATATCTTTGAGGACAGTGACCTCCTTTCTTCATCAGATGATTCACAGAAGCATAGAAAACGTTTTGTAGATGAATATACAGTGAGTGAGACAAAAATGCCAATGATAAAAAGAAACAAGCAAGTCTAGTGGGTGGAACTCTGTCAGCCCAGCTGAGGAGGCTGTCAGGGCGGGGGCGGGGGGGGGACCACCGTGGGGGCGCATGCTCACAAGCTTGCCAACTGTCTGGGCTACAGAGTGAGCTGAAGACCAGCGGAGGCAAACTAGTGAGACTTTGGCTCAAAATAAAACAAAATAAATAAATCTAAAAAGGGACTCAGAATACAGCTCACTAATTGAGCACTTGCTTAACATGTGCCAGATTCTAGATTCAAGCTCACGTACTGCATGGGGGAAAAAAGAAACAAAGCTCTAAGCAGAGAGCAAAATCAGATCACACACACACACACACACACACACACACACACACACACACACAGCCTTTACATTTATACTAAGCTCTGCTTCCTAGCTCCCTCCATTGCAGAGCATGCTGTGGACTAAATCTATCAGCAAGAGTAGGAAGTCTAAGCCGCACCTCTACGTTCTGTAACTGTCTCTAATTGTAGCCACTGGGCAGTTAGTTACCTTTGAAAAATCTACTTTAAGAAGCATAGACTGGAGCTAGGTCTATAATGATAACCCTGACTATGAAGGCATGAGGATCAGGATCGGCCTGGGTCACTTGAGAAAAAAAAGGATGGATCATGGCCAGCTTGCCTAGGAAAACACTGCCTAGGAAAACACCTTTCCAGGATGGTGGTTACATTTAAAAACACTCTCAGGACTGGAGAGATGACCCTCTGGTTAAGAGCACTGATTGTTCTTCCAGAGGACCCAAGTTCAATTCTGAGCCCCCACATGGTGACTGACACCTGTTTGTAACTCCATTCCCAAGGGATCTGGTGCCCTCTTCTTGCTTTGGCAAGCACCAGCCACATATACGGTGCACAGACATACGTGCAGTAAAAACACCCACACACAGAGAACAAGCCGCATTCTCCAGCAGCCGCAGCTCTCGGGCACCCCTTCCTGGGATCTATCTGTTTACTCACTCGTCTTCTTTGTTTTCTGATTCCCTGGAAT
The DNA here is from genome assembly GCA_964023405.1 of Apodemus agrarius. Taxonomy (NCBI): domain Eukaryota; kingdom Metazoa; phylum Chordata; class Mammalia; order Rodentia; family Muridae; genus Apodemus; species Apodemus agrarius. The sequence continues at coordinate 73,578,443 of OZ030019.1, read as the reverse complement.
ATAACGAATGCCTAATAACAATGCCGGGAGCCACGCCTGTGGCCACACAGCACCTCCCAGGAAGATTTCTGCCATCAGCCCTACCGCACATACACACAGTAAGCTAGCACGGCAGTAGGGTATCTAAGCACCACGGGACCCTGCCTAAAGATTGCCAGGATCTGCTAGGGTTCTGTCTAAGCTCCACCCCACAACTGCCTGGCAACAGCCAGGTATGCCCTTCCCATAGTTGCCTGGCAATAGCCAGGTAGACCTGGCCCACTATAAAAGGGACTGCTTGCCCCTCCTCTCTCTCTCATCGCTCTTGCCTCTTGGTACTCTCACCTCTCGGCCCCTCTTGGGCTCTCCTCCCCCCTCCACGTGGTCATGACCGGCCTCCACTTCTCTACTTCTCTACTCTCTTCTCTCTCTTCTCTCTCTTCTCTCTCTTCTCTCTCTTCTCTCTCTTCTCTCTCTTCTCTCTCTTCTCTCTCTTCTCTCTCTTCTCTCTCTTCTCTCTCTTCTCTCTCTCTCTCTCTCTCTCTCTCTCTCTCTCTCTCTCTCTCTCTCTCTCTCTCTCTCTCTCTCTCTGCCTCCACTACCCCATTAACTCCCTGAATAAACTCTATTCTATCCCATGTCTGTGTGCTTCTGGTCCCTCAGGGGGAAGGGGTGCCTGGGCATGGGCCCGCCTAGGCACCCCCTTCCCACAGTGCCTTATACCATTCTCTAAACCTCTCTCTCTTTAAGAACCCAACATTTGGTGCAGAAACCCGGGAACAACAGGATCCATCAAACTTCACATTGAGGTAAGAAGACTTCAGAGAAGAGTTCAGGAAGTTCCCTCACATGTCTCAGGACTCATGTTCCCAGGGATGGAAACCACTGTTCCGTGTTCCCTCTGACACCGAGGTCATGGGTGTCTCGTGCCTTTGGCCTTTCTTCAATGCAACCTTCTTCACATGCTCCAGCACTGTCAGCATCTCGGCTCTCAGTGCTTGAAACACCAGAGCCAGCCCTGCTCCACTGCTAGGCCTCTCCACCCAGCACGGGCAGCTCTTCACTTAGCTTATGCTTTATTATCGTTTATTCTATCTTTGGGGCTTTCAGGAAGAAAAACCTTAAAGGGGTGCCTGTGTGAAACTTTCATTGTAAAAAGTAATGAAAGCACAGTGTGTGCTATTTTCAAGCAAAATATCCTAAAACATAAATATATCCAATGTATGCAGCGAGCTGTGATCATAGCCACTCCTTGCAGGCACATACCGCGTCTGCCTACCTTTGAAGACTTATGCAATTCACTGTGAAGCCGAGAGCAAGGAGCAGAGCAGAAAACCTACCTTGGTCACTGATGCAGGGTAGATATGAAAAGGATCACTTATATGCAATGTCTCCAGCCGCATCCCAACTGTAAAGAAATGGCTTTGCAACTCTGCATGGTCCTGCGGGGATAACAGTGAGCGCATTAGAGACAGCACCATGAATGAGCTTGCCAGCAGTCTGGACTCTGTTCCTTAGCATTGTCCTGAGTGACTGAAATCTGATGCAAATAATTAATTCTCTCCATTACAAATTTCTAATTATTACAAGACAGTGTGGATTTAATTATTTTTCTGCAGGCTAAATTACTTTTCCGAGGGAGAGGCAGTGTGCCTTCGGTGGCCCTGCTTAAATTTACTCGAAGCAAAACAACTCCTGTGCTGATCCATTGCTTTGATCTTGTCAGGTGCTCACAGCTGAAGCCCCACACAATAAAGGTGGCCGTCAGTCATCTGAAACCCAGCAGAATTGCCTTCAGAGAAAAGCAGGGCCTTTTGCCGCCCAATTACATGACACAGCATTCATCAGTGGGAATCAGCTGTTCTCCTTGCAAACAGGCTAAGAGCTGGGTTGGTCATTGGTTGGGTCCTTAGTCCTAGACCTGTGAGAGGCCGCAGCTGCGCTGGGGACATCTGAGCCTGAGCCCTGCTCATAAAGATGAGCTTGGCATTCCTTCTCAACTGGCGTCTGCCTGCACTGACCCCCTTCCTTGAAACCTGGCGATGGAAACAAATTCCAGTATCTTCTTCAGCCACACAGCTATAAATGAGGCTGGCCAGACTCCGAATATCAGAATTCATCCTGCTGAACTGGAGGGCCATCTTGTACTTCACACTTGATGCTTGTAGTCAACGATAAATAAATACGTTTACAAGCTGTCCCCAAAGTAATAACAGGTTCAAATAAAGCTTGCTATTTCCAAACACATCAAATGAATCTGAAGTAAAAAACACAACAACAACAACGACAACAACCCAGGGGATCTATTGCTCTCTTAAATCTGAAAATCTCAAGTGGATTTTCAATGAGTTCCATGATACCATTCTAGAACCAACTCTCGGCCAACTCAGCTAGAGACAGTTGCGATGGGTTGTGCCTGGACTTCTGCCCTCACCCCAAAAGCCAGTCAATTAGCCTCTGTCCACCAGGAGACCGGAAAAGGGGAACTCCTTCCGAAATTCTCCAGCACCTCGCTGGGAAGATGGCTCTGCTGGTAAAGCGCCTAATTCAAAAGCAGGCAGACTTGAATTCGGATCTCCAGCTCCCATGCAAAAAGCCAGCAGTCAGGTGAATGCCTGTGATTGTAGAGATGGGCAAGTGGGCACAATGGACCCAAGGGCTAGCTGGCCCACCAGTGTACCTGAAACAGCTAGCTCCAGATTTAGTGACAGGCTCTGTCTGAAAAGTAAGGTAGAAAGTTATAGAGGAAGATACCCAGTGTAGACCTCTATCCTCCGTATGTACGAGCAAGGTGCCCCACATACACTTCTCTCCCCCTCCCCACTTAAGATGTGGTGACTTATACATATGATTCCATCACGTGGGAGGCTGAGGCAGAAAGACTGTAACGTTAAGGTGAGCCTGAGCGACAGAATGAGTTCTCACTCCAGCCTATGCTACAGAGTTAGACACTATCTCATAAAAACAAGAAAAATAAATTTAAAAAAATATCAACTCTGTATGAGTCACCATTTTTCACTTATGTGTGTGTGTACACGCACACTTACTTGTGCAAATGTCTATGGAGGACAGGAGGGGAATCAGAACCCCTAGAGCTGGAGTTACAGACAGTAGTGAAATGCTTGATTTGGGGGTTCTTGGAACTGAACTCTGGTCCTTTACAAGAGCAGCAAGCACTCAGCTGCAGAGCCCTCTCTCCAGCCCAAGCTCCTTTTGCATCTCATATCCTCACTGTAATCTATGGAGGTCTCTGTATCCAAAGATACCTAACACACTCAGGGTCTGAGCGAAGAGATTGGTGCCCTGTCCAGGGAGGAGGAATCAGAGGAAGTGTAATCACATGTCAGGGACATTCGAAGGACCTCACTCGGCTCTAAACTTTTAGAAATTTTTTCAGAGCTAAACAATCAACACTTTTTACATGCAGAAGGAAACACCCTGACACACAGGTGGTGACTTCGGTTGTTTATAAGACGACCTTTATAAATTCCTTAATAACTGGCATTCAAACACTTTATAAAATTATAAGCCTTAGGAGAAAAAACAAGGAGAAATTCTTCAATACAGGTGCAGCCGCAAACAAAGCACTTTCTTTGAAAGGTACTTTAGAAAAATAAAAGGAATTCAAAGCGACAGTCCGGGGATTTAATGTGAATTAGCGCAGACTAAACCAGGGCAGCAAACGGCAGGTGCTAAGGCACAAGAGCTAAACAGAGTCACTAAGTGACACCTGAATTAAAAGACTAAAATCAAGGCTCTCCTGCAGACACCAACACCCCCCAGTTTTTATGGATGAGATCTGAGTCACACTTGTAGATTTTGCAGGTAAGCATTTTCCTCTTTTAAACAAAACTCTTTATCCTTTTCTTCTGAAGTTACAATCTAATGTCCCTGAGTGTCCTCAACAAGTTTAAGCAGTTATTATTATGCTGTGTTGCCAGCACAGACTTGGAGCAATCTAGACACACTGGTAACTATGAATGGACCGGGAGAATGTGCTGACCTCCCCAGACCCCTGTGCCTGCTTCTCGGGTGTGGTATACCCCTATACAAAGTGTACAAAGCTGCTAGGCTAAACAATCTTGCTCACTAATCATAGCAAATGGTCACTTCTTAGCTGCCTCTAATCTCTAGAGCCCTCTGTGGAATTTTCCCTCTCCAGTTTCTTTGTGAAAGAAGCTGTCAGCAATCTAGACTTCTGGTCTACCTCAGGCTTAAGCGCTCAACCCCAGCATCAATACCAGCTCTTCTTTGTATACTTTTAACACCAAACTCTTCCAGTAGAGCCAGCTATCCAAATAGAGCTGTTCCAGAACCACAAAGACTTTCTGTCCCAGATCTTTAATTTGATGTTGATCACTGACTGGAAGATGTCAGACTAAGTCCATATCCATCCTATGACAACCCATGCTCCTGATACTACATTGAAAGTTCTGTGGCTCTAGGGAACTCTGCATGTAGATTAGTCCCTTACTTGATTCTTTATCACATGCAGCTGTCTAGTGAGAAACAACCAATGGCGGCCTGTCCTCAGAAATAAAATATGTAGTGAGGTAGAACATGTGCTTGCCTCATCTCTCAAGTCTACATTCTTAAGATTGGGGGGGGGGGGTGGAGGGGTAATGTGTTCTGTACCTCTCACCTCTCTCTCTGTTTCTCTCTGTGTCACTGTTTGTCTTTCTGTCTCTTTCTGGGGGGGGGCGGCAGGATTGGAGGAGTAATGTGTTCTGTGCCTCTCTCTCTCTCTCTCTCTCTCTCTCTCTCTCTCTCTCTCTCTGTGTGTGTGTGTGTGTGTGTGTGTGTGTGTGTGTGTGTGTGTGTTCATTCCAGAAGTCAACATTAGCTGTCTTCTCTCAACCACTCATCAACTTTATTTTTTGAGAGAGGATCTCCTACTGAATCTGAGGCTAATCAATTCAATTAAACGGCTGACAGACCAATAAACTTCAGGGATCAATCTGATCCCTACTCTTACCTTATGCTACCCCCAGTACTAGAGCTAGAGGCAAGTCTTTGGGATTAATTAAGGAATTTGACAACAGGGAGTGTCCAGGTAAGTCAGCAAGGTTTTACGTAGGTACCAGGACATCCATAATCACTTATGTGCTTACACAAAAGCATGGCAGAGGGTGACTGGAACAGTGGCTCAGGGGACAAGCACTTGTTACCCAGTTATAAGGACTAGAGTGAAATTCCATCACCCATATAGCAAACCAGGCATCCTATATCTACACATGCCTGCAACCTCAACTTAAAGGTAGCGAGGTGGGACAGAGAATGGAGGAGCCGTGGGGCTACTGGTCTCCCGCTTTCCTTAGAAAGTGCAAAAGCCAAGCTCAAAAGGGGAGAGACACTGCCTCCAATGAACAAGATGAGGGCAGAGAAAGATGGTCACATGCAGTGCACACAGTCACAAAGACACACACACACACACACACACACACACACACACACACACTGCACTGCATGAGATGAACCTTCCTAGTTCCAACATGCCAGTTTTTGGTCTATTGGGAAATTAAACATTGCACAGGTTTCTCTTCAAGGCCTCAATAATTTGCATAATTTCTAAGAATAGGCTTCAGTAAAATTAAAGGAAGGTTTTAATTAGTACTAGATCCAAACTTATATAGTGAACTCTGGGAACTTTACTCACATCAGTGTATGTTACACTTTCTTTAAAAAGCCATTTGTCTCATAGTGTTCCCTTTTTATCTGGAGAATGGATTAATGTTCATGTACTTGTTAGAAAACAACTCACATAGTATTAATTTCATCGAGAAATGACATCAGAATGCCAGCATTTATTAAATCAATAGTATTATTATGTTTCAACTCCATCATACTGATTTGAATTTAGCCAGTGAAATATTTATAACAAAAATTTAATGAAAAAATCTATATGCTTAACAGCGATAAGCTTTTCCATTTTACACTCACAGCTGTAAAAAGCAATTTTTATCTCCAAGTGGTACATTCAATCAGGTTAAAAAGTAATAAGGAGAAATGCTGAAATGCTAGGTATGCCCCCCTGAACCACACAACTCATAAAAGGTGATTATGTCAGGGCTATTTCATGGTTAGGTCCAAAATGCGCAAACCACACACATTAGAAACATCTTCCAGATGAACACCTGGCACTAGAAAAGCCTTGGCAAGCAGCGAGATATCTCTTCTTCCATAAAACACCAAAAGGAGAAAACAAGGGAATGAGGTGGTAGCTCAGTGTATAAACAGCTTCCGGGGCAATACTGAAGGCCTGAGTTCAAATCTCCTGACACCCTTGTGAAAATCCAGGCACAGCAGCACATATCTGTAATCCCAGTGGTTAGTCTGTAACAAGTGAACCCCAGAGCTCCCTGGAAAATGGCTTCTGGGTTCAGTGAGCAGCCCTCTCTCCTAAAGTAACGTGAGCAATGAAGGCTGACATCGGTGCCACCGCTGGCCTTCACAGTGGCATACACAGGCGAATGCAATTAAATACACACAGGTATGCACTTCTGCATATGCACATAAGCACACACACACACAAACATACCTGGTATTCAATTTATATGCATAATTGAACATTGATTTCTGCTATTTTCTTTCTCCTAATTCTTTAGCTCACGGCTCAGAAGCCAGGGTGCCTTTAAAGCATGCAGGGTAACACTCTGGGCGGTACATGCCGAGAAGGGACAAGGACTGGGAAAGGCTGCCTTATCAGCTTCACATCCACCTCAGCAACCTCGGAGCACACAATTAACCAGAAGCACCCCGTTAGCTGGACGCCCTAAATGCAACTCCACTGTTGCCATGGAAACAGGAGACAAATTCTGAACTATCTTCCCGCAGCACCACCTCTCAAGGAGGGAGGAGTTAACAAGGAACAATGCCCCACTCAGACGACTGTCTGTACACCCTTTTCACGACGATAAGTCACCGCTCCCAAGGAGCAAGCCTCTGGCTGACACTCGCATGGTGAAGAGACTGTAAGCTGTAAGGTGCCAGCAGCCAGTCAGCCATTTCCAAGGCCCTCCCTCCAGTTACACTTGCTCCCTGTCACAAAATAACTCATTCCTTAGGTAAGCATATCTCAAACTACTGATTTAGGGACCGGTTTATCCATTCTAGGGAACTGTTCCGTGGACTGTAGGATATTTTGCTAAATCTTTGGCCCACTAGATGCCAAAGGCACAGGACACCTCACTGTGACAATCAAACCTCTCCAGAATGCCCTTCAGTGGGGAAGCACTGGGTTGGGTGAAGAGAAGAACAGAGACAGACGTTTAACCAGACACCTGACAGGTAGCTGGCCCTTTGTCTCTTTTCTCGGACATTCTCGGAATCTCTCATCTAATGCTTCTGCCTTCCCCTCCAACAGTACCTTATCGGAGTCCTACTGCCCCAAGAGACTCACAGACCGTTTCTTGTACCACTGACCCACTTGATGCTCCCTTGAGACAGGGAAATCTTGTCCTTGTGCCTGTCCATTCTGTAAGTCCACAGCTCTTATCACCTGCCCTCCTAATGGCATCTCTCAGAGGACCTAGTGTGCAACATTAGAAGCTGCTGGTGGGGTAAAGGGAATGATCACAAACATACAATTATTCTGAGCATGACACGGAGTTAAGAAACAGCAATCAGAAAAGATGCACTTAACCCTTGAAAAACGTGAGGCCCCAGGGACTGGGGAGGAGTGTCTGTGGGGACATCGGCTTGGAGAGAGGGAGTAGGTATGGGATGAGGAATAGTCAGACACACACACACACACACACACACACACACACACACGGTCTCAGAATCAATCTGCCACACCTGGTTTTCTGTGGATGCAAACTCAGGTCCCTGTGCTTACACAACACACACTTTACAGTAGGCTGGGCCATCCAAGCCCTCTAACTTCCACATCTTTGAGGAGGAAAGGAGAGGCAGAAAAACAACTTAAAATCTTTGCAGGTTGAGAGTGGCAGAAAATATTCGTGTCACAGAGCCTTCCAGTCCAAGATGGGGGAGAAACTCCAAGAGAACTAAGCCAGTTACAAACACCAAACAAAAGTCCTCGCGGGTAGCTGGTCAACACCGAGCAGATAACGAAAGAACAGCCAGCCTGATGGCAGGTGTGCCCTTCAGGTCATTAAAGGGACGTCTCAGTCTAACATCAGGAGAAGGAGAGAGAACTGTGCATTATAGATCTGTATTGCTCAGTGACATGGCCAAAATTCTACTTCCACACAGAGGACTTAATCTGAGTCCCACCTGAGGCAAAACATAGCTACATCCATTCCCCCGCTTCTATCTTTACAGCTGAGTGAGAGAAAATGACATATACAATGTAGAGACCACAAGCTTTGGTGCACAGAAACACAGTGGGCCCCTCCCCTGACCCCTCATTGATTATAACGCTACAAAACAAAAGAAATAAAAATAATCCCAGCACTCAGTAGCATGAGGCCAGGGAGCATGAGTTTGAGGACAGCCCGGGGTAAATGGTGAGACCCAGTCTCAAACATAAATAAGCAAAGTATAAAGAAATTATAGGATGCAGAATCTTTGGCATGTCGTGAATAGATTCTGCTGTGCATGTGTGTGCTGATCTGGGTTACATATGTGTGCAGGTCTGTTGGAAATCTCTGGAATAGTTCTTATAGTTCCTTAGGTACTTTTCTTCCTTCCTCTTTTGTGGGCTCTTTAAAGATAGACCTGGAGCTTTGCTGCCTGACCAGTGAGCCCCAGGGGCCCACAAGCCTCCTTCTCCCCGAGACTGGGAGTCACAAGCTTGTACCAGCTCTCTCAAATGGCATGGCAAAGTCTTTACCAAGGGAGTCCTCTCCCCAGCAGCATGAGCAAATTCTCAGTAAAGTTGGGGTGTGCACGCAATCTTTCTATGGGAAAACAAATGGCCTTAAGCAGCCCTCGGGCAGATGCCCCTTTGCCCTGTTGAGTCACTGAAGTGAGACTGAGCTCTCTCAGCAGGAGTCAAGCCCTTGACATTTCAAGCTCAAGAGTGGTAAGATTTCCTAGAATGTGGTTTGTTTCTATGGAGCAGAGATGCTTTTTTAATTTCAATTCATCCCTAACATCCTTCTCAATTGACGCAGGGTTATCTTCACTTATGTACTAGCAAGAGCTGCAACTCCATTGCATGACTGCCCTCTTCTCTCCTTCTATGGAACAAAAATACATTTTACTGCCACCAACTGCAGAGGCAGGAAGTGCAGTTTCTGATTTATCTTCTGGGTGTGGGTCTGACCTACCAGGGAAACTTTGATTACTCAGTGTTTGCCACAGAGGTAGGCAGAGAGGACAGGTAAGAAAACCAGCAGAGACCACAGAGCGCTCAGCGCGTTTGGCCACCGCGGGGAGCGCTGCATCTGGTACTGGCTGGCACTTCGCTTTTCCACACTTACAAACACCACACACACCGCAGGAAAGGAAGTGCGAGAGATATGCAGAAGAATGCTGCAGCGACTCCTGAAAGCGCATCTGAGAGTGAGAGGGAAGGATATGAAGCAACAGCAAAGGCAGTCTGACCCTCAGCACACACGCCCCTGTAATTCCTCTCTGATCATGACCTCCTCTCCGTGTGTGCCGTAGGGGGGCACGGCGGAGCATCTTGCTCATACAGTCACTGTGTGTGGCGTGTGCTGGGACTGGGTAGAAGAGCTCACCCCTGCAGGGTCCCATCTACTGGAACCCAGGAATAGGACACTTGCGTGGAACAGAATCTTCACAAATGTAATTAAGGTGAGCTCGTCCTGAGTTGACATTAGTGCTAATCAGATGGCCAGTACAGAGAAATGTGGACGGACAGACACACAGAGACAATTAAGGTTATGTGACCATGGGAAGGTAGAGGCAAGAGCGGACTGTTGTCACTACACACCAAGGGATTTCAGGCTTAACCGGTGGCCCCAAAGATGGACAGCCTGCCGAACACATTTCTCTTCGGGTGGATTCTGAACCCATGCACAACCTGACTTAAATTATTTTACCTAATTAAACTTGATTTAAATTAATTTAAGCCTACAGACGTGCAGGAGACTCTGCTGTCTAGAACTCACTAGGTCTAAGGCAATTTGTTACGGCAGCCTTAAGACACAAACTCCCCAAGACCTACAAATTACAAATTAAATATAAGACTTCATCCAAATAAGGTGACCTTGTCCTTTTCTCTTCCATGAAGTGAAGTAAAATTTATGAAAGTGTCTCACACATGCTAAGAACACAAATACTCACTGCAACCAGCTTTCAACGTGAGGCGCCATCGCCCTCAGCCGTGCTCCTGCCGCCTGTAACCCCACAGGAGTGTTAACTACAGTTCCTACAGTGGGACTCGGTTATAGCAAATGTTGAATAAGGTGGTAATTCTGAGATAGTGATGTATCAAAAACAGTCTGAATTCTCACTGGATAAATTCAAGGTAAGGAAAGAAGATGATGATATTTTAGAAAATATAGATCAACTAAAATTAAATCCTGGAATCGGGGCAACCAGACATAATGGTCTTTTGCAGAGAGTAGCTGTTCAATAAATGTTTAATGAATCAGTTCTTTTTTAATTAAAAACAGATCAAGATTATTAATGTTTCTGCCTTTCAAGTCCTAATGTTCACAATTCTAAGTACAGCTATATGTTCAATTAATCTATAAATATATTAACTCAGAATTTTCAAATCTAGTAAGTTAAATGTATGTGGTCCATTCAAGAATCTGTTAATTTATTTGACAAATAGTTATTAAGTGGTAGGAATTATGTTTCCAACCATGCACAAAATGTATAACCCTTTCTTCTAGAGTTTCCTATTAGGCAAAAAAAAAAAAAAAAAGAGGTGGATATTATGCACAGAACCACAGAAATGACTACATATCATTGTGGCACACGAGATGCCACAGAAACTGGTCATGGAACATGTTAAGGAAGGGCGCCCAGGCCAGGAGCCGAGGATTTATATTTGCAATTGGAAGATGAGTACTAATTTGACAGAAAAAAAAGCAGCACGGGTACAAAGGGAGTTAGAAGAACAGGAACGACCTGCTTGGCGGTACCCTGGGACCCCCAAGGAGGCTTGTCACCGCTCAGGACTCCAAGAGGAAGCTCCACACTAGACTCAACAGGCCTTGGAGACATGAGGCAGCCATGCTTAGCACAAACCCCTCAGTAATAAAGAGCTCTGAAGGCAACAACAGCCGGCTGAGGTGTCTGCCAAAAGCCACCTAAGTTCACGCCCTATGCAGTAAGTCCAGCTCCAGTGCAGAGGAGCTTGCTTGTTTGGGTTTGTAAGAGACGAGCCCACTGCGCAGCACAGCCGATGACCGAGGGCCGGCTTTAACAGTTCGGCAAACCCAGCACGGAGAGGAAGGCCCAGCGCTAACCCCGTCAAGGGTGTGGACTCTTCACCAGGGGCCTACGCACGCAAAGGACCAGCACCCTCTCCCGATCCCCTCGGGGAAAACAGGAAGGCTATGCCCACGCCGGCCCAGTGATTTTGAAGGAGTTGAGGGTTGACAGCCCACTGCTGCTCAAGTCGCCTTCCTACTCCAGTCGCTGCTGGAGGAGGGTCTGGCAGAAGCCTGGTATGGAGCAGACACCCCAGACAAAGTCTCATCAGCCACTGAGAAAACTGAGTCTAAAAAATATACCAATCTCCCTCCTCCCCCCCCCTCTCTCTTTCCCCTTTCCTCTCCTCCCCACAGCTTCCTTGTACTTCTCTCTACCTCCCAGGTGCTAAGCTGACAGGTGCGTGCCACACGTCCTCCTTTTCACAGGGCCCTAAGGGACTCAAACTCAGGTCCTCGCACTCCTGAGCCAAGCGCTGGCCCCTGTAAGCTGTCCCCACTGTCCCTGACTTTAATCCCTTCAAAAACGCAAAAGCACAAATGAGGACAATTAGGAATGTAGTTTCTCTTCTTGCTTCAGTCGGGAATGGGGGGATGAAAATGGAATTTTCATCCCAGAGAAGAATAAACAGAAGTATTTTAACCAACATCCTATAATATGAATATTGACAAAAAAAATCATTTTTAAAATAGCTTTGGGGAACAGACACAATTTTCAGAGTTTAAAATGGAAATGGGAAAAGCAGGCAGTCTCCTAACCATGGTACAAAATTTGCTAGACAGTAGTTTTCCTTTCACTTTTTCAAATTTGTGGGTGTGGCATGTGTGCACAGAATATGTGTATATGTACTACATGTGGGTGAATTGTGCCCATGTGTGTGCCTGCAGACACACTGAGGCCAGAGTTGGCCTATGCAAACAAGATGACATCCTCAGGTGTCAGCCTAGACAATGTCTCAGCTGACCGTATGCCAGGT